>OX377619.1:77302360-77544030 GCA_947397865.1 Polietes domitor | reverse complement strand
AAAGCCAAAAAAGGTTTGACTCGTTGACTAACCAATGAACACACACCACCATTGCGAGAGTCTTTGCAATGAATATGTCTTTCACCTAAATCAGGGTTCATACTTATGTCAGTGTTAACAGAGGACAAATGAGAATTGCTAGTATTCAACGAAAAAAGTCGACACACAAAGATTTGATTAGTTATGACATATTTCATAATATTTAAGAAGTGTTTCTCTAATACTATGAAAACTTTCTTTGATTTTATGAAACTAATTTTCACTAATTTAACAATTTTGTTTTATTAAATATGAAATGTTCATGAAAAAATTGTATGAAACATTTCATGTTATTTAGGAATTTTTCATACCCTTTTATGAAATCGCTTCAAAAATATTATGAAAGAAAATTTTTTCAGTGTATTGACTCATTCTCACAGGGCCGATTTGCTTCAGCTACAATAGCTTGATTCCAGCTACAGACCAAATGTGTGTACCACAGTGTTTACACTTAATTTAATGACCCTAGCTACAGCAATTTGCTTGGTACCAGTTTTAATCGTTTTTATAACCTCCACCTCCAGGATGGGGTTATACTAACTTTGTCATTCCTTTTGCAACACCTTGAAATATCGACCTGAGACCCTATAAAGTATATATATTCCTGATCGTCATAACATTCTAATGTCCGTTCGTCCGTCCGTCTGTTGAAAGCACGCTAGCGTCTAAACGAAAGGAGCTAGGACGTCCTAATTCTATATAAATGCGTCTTAGAGTCGTAAATGCGTTTGGATTGAAATTGGGCGAAATCGGTCCAAAGGGAAAAATTTTTCCCTCACAAGGACTAAAAATACCCCCAATATTTTAGATACACATTTTTTCAAAATGTCTGCTTGTACTTACTTGATATTGGGTATGAGCATTCCCCCATATAACAAAAACGTGCACCATAAAGTGATTTTTATTCGTAGGGGGTGAAATGGGGTAAAAAGGGATGAAAATGGTACATATTAAACGATACAAACACGAAATTCGGTGTGTAAATTCCTCTAATTGAGTCTACTTGAGACATAATTTAAAAGTATTTCTTCAAAATTCGTACTTTTAGGAGTAAAATGAGAATAGAGGGATAATAATGGTACCAACCAAACGGCTGTACCTAGAATAATGCAATTCGGTGAGGTTAAAATGGAAAAAGGTGATAAAAATAGGACCAACCAAATGACCGCAGCTATAGTCATGAAATTCGGGAGATGAATTCCACTGACTGCGTAGATTTTTGAAATTTTTCCAAATTCGTACTTTCAAGGGATACAGAGTGATAAAAATAGTACCAATTAAACGTCTAAAGCTAGAATGATGAAATTCGGTGTGTGCATCGCACTAATTGCGTAGACAGGTAAAAAAAGAGATTAAGGGGGTAAATAGGAAAAAGGAGATAATAAGGCAAAATTTGAAGTTAGGTTTTAGTGCACTGTGTACGTCAGATAATGGATTTTCAAAATTTGTACTTTTGGCATTAAAATAGAATGGAAATACAATCAACTGTACCACTATCTACCAATATTTATGGTATTTACACATTTCGAAAATATAAATAAATTAGGAAAATTTTTCCCTCTGGCCGATTTAGCCCACTTTCAAACCCAACCGACAATAGGATACATTCAGAGAAAATTTGAACCTCCTAGCTCATCTCGTTCGGCGACTAGCGTGCTTTCAACAGACAGACGGACATGGCTAGATCATCTTATAATTTTACAAAGACCCAGAATATATATTTTATAGTGTCTCCGATGAATATTTCAAGGTGCTACAATCGGAATGAAAGTACATATTCATGCCTCCATCGTCAGGTAGAGGGTACAAAAACATGCTTAAATACTCTAATATATTAGGGGTTATTATGGGCATTTTCCTTCCTTGTGAGGGAAAATTGTTCTCTTTGGACCGATTTCGCCCAGTTCTACGACTATAAGACACATTTATGGAAAATTTTGACGTCCTAGCTCCTTTCGTTTAGATGCTACGGACGGTCATGGCTAGATCGTCTTAGAATTTTATGACGATCAAGAATATATACTTTATAGGGTCTCAGGTCGATATTTCAGGGTGTTACAAACGGAATGACAAAGTTAGTATAGCCCCATCCTGGAGGTGGAGGGAATAAAAAGTGATTTGCCTTTCTAAGATATATTTGTATACCCTACACCACTTCGTGGACTAGGGTATTATAAGCTAGTTTTCCGTCAAATGTTTGTAACACCAAGAAATAATCGAGCTAGACCTTTAAGTATGCGGATAGGCTTAGAATCAGCAGCTGAATCGATTTAACGATGTCTGTCTGTCCGTCCGCCCGTCTGCTGTCCATCTAAGCTTGTTCGCACTCTACAGTTGCAATTGTTGCCCGATTATCACGAAATTTGGCGAAAGTTACTTTTTTGGCCAAGGATTATTGGTATTGAATTTGGAGGAAATCGGTTCAGATTTACATATAACGCCAAAATACACATTTTACTTGGGGTCATACCATATATTCAGGATCATGTTATATTTGAACTAGAAACAGCAAATGAGAAAGTGGACCACATGGGTCTATGTTTTGATATAGCTCCCATACAAATGTACCTCCGATTTACAATCTTACTGCTCTAAAATGCACATTTTACATGGGATCTTGATCAAATTTCCCACACATTGTTACATTTATACTAGAAACTCCTATTTTGAAAGCCATCCATATGTTTCAATGTTTTGGTATAGGCCCCATACTCTGGAACCCACATCTTACATTGGATCTTGATAAAATTTTGCAGATCATGTTATATTTCAACAAAGAATACCTACTTTGAAAGTGTTCTATAATGGTCCACTTTTTAATATAGCGCCCTTAACAATGGGCCCCCATTTTTATACCCTCCACCTCCAGGATGGGGGTATATTCACTTTGTCATTCCGTTTGTAACACCTTGAAATATTCCACGTAGACCCCATAAAGTATATATATTCTGTATCCTGGTAAAATTCTAAGACGATTTAGCCATGTCCGTCTCTCTGTCTGTTGAAAGCACGATAGAGGCCGAACGAAATGAGCTAGGAGGTTCAAATTTTCCCTAAATATGTCTTATGGTTGCAGATCGGTTGGGATTGAAACCGGGCAAAATCGGCCCAGTGTGAACAATTTTTCCCTAACAAGGACTGAAAATACCTCTAATATTTAGATTATTTAAGCAATTTTTTTGAAAATGTCCAATTTTATACACTTGAAATTTGTTTCGTACCTTCCTCCAGTAACGTGTAATCTTTAAATTTGGCACAACATCTTATAATCCAACTACACACAGGAATTAGGTAAGATCGGTTCAGATTTAGATATAGCCCCCATACAAATGTCGCCCCCGATTTAACATTTTCCGCTGTAGAAACTACATATTGTACCCGGTTTTCTTTAAATTTGGCACAACATCTTATAATCCAACTAGAAACACCTATGCAGAAAGTGGGTAAAATCGGTTCAGATTTAGATATAGCTCCCATACAAATGCCGCTCCCGATTTGACATTTTCCGCTCTAGAAACCCTATATTGTACTCGATTTTCTTTAAATTTGGCACAACAGCTTATAATCCAACTAGAAACACCTATGCAAAAATTGGGTAAGATCGGTTCAGATTTAGATATAGCCCCCAAACAAATGTAGCTCCCGATTTGGATTTGACTTTTGGCGCTTTAGAAACCACATATTGTACTCGATTTTCTTTTAAATTGGCACAACATTTTATAGTCCAACTAAACAAACCTATGGTGAAAGTGGATAAGATCGGTTCAGATTTAGTTATAGCGCAAATACAAATGTTGCTCCCAAATGTTTAACCGATTTTGGCCAAACTATACATATTATATTTCACCTATTTCGTTCCAGATTTCAATATACCTCCATACAAATGTCCTTTCCGATTTAACATTTTTTGTCAAACACATACATTTACAGGATACAAAAAAACTTCCTGTGTTCACTTTGTCACCGAATTGAATTGTATCCCGGTAGAAAGTGGAGTGTATCATAGTGTCGGCCCCGCCCGACTTTAGCCTTTTCTTACTTGTTTGAAATTAAAAAATTAAAATTGTCTAAAATCAGTCTACTTATCTGCCAAATTAAATAGTAGAAGAACAGAATATGCCGAATGTCTGTCTTGTTTGTTCTGCCATCGCAAATATTATAAAAGTGTCTCGCCTTGGTGCGTGCAAATAATTCTATATGTTCTCATATAAAATTGATTAAAGCTGCGGGATTCTGACATTTACACAAATAATGTTGCGTCGCATTTTAATCCCATCTGCCAACTGGGGCTAGGTTGAATCACCGCACCTCTGTGTTACCACATTTTGGAATACTCATCTCTGTCTCTTGCTCTCTGCATTAGACTTTCACTGGGCTAATTCAAAGTGTGGTCAGTATTTGTAACAAAACAAAACAAATGACATATCAACAATTGCCATGCAAAATACAGCACAAATGTTCATTAACGGCTATTTGGGTTTAAAACAGACAAAAAAGGGTTTCGGTTTTTGCTGTTGATTACCGATATGGTCGAATAAATTTCCGCATTCAATGGATTTCCATGTACATACGCGTACATACATATGTATGTATGTACATATATTTACAGTGTAATGCGAACGAGGGTAATGTTAAAACAAATCATTTGTCTAAAATTGTATTTATTCATTAGAGCGAGCACAACGGTGAGGTAAGAACCTCGTTTATTTACATCAACAAATACCACCACTGCCAGTGACACTGAACGATGCTGGCATGGTGGAGATGAGAGGAGAAGAGACACCATCATCATCGTCAACATCACTTTAATCATTATCATCAATAACAACATCATCGTCATCAACAACAACAATGGCATGTTGACTGTGGCCAGTTGTCCAATTGCCCAAACTGTCTGTCAGATTGACAAACTATTGCGCCCTATGCGTTGAATTCAACACTGAACAGAACGGGTTATTAATCTAGTGCTTTAGATGTGTGACAAATTAAAGGTCTGTAATCAAATCACGTATCGTATCTTAGTAGCTGCAACCATTTTGTCGAAGGGTTTAGTGTCCTTAAGTTGAAGTTTAATTTGTATACCCTTCGTGGAACTAAGTTGTAGTTAGTTTTAGGCCATATGTCTGTAACACCAAATCCACTTTTAAGTATGCCGATCGCTAGAACCACCCTTAGTGCCGATTCAGCGATGTCTTTCTCACCGTCCGCCTACACAGAAAAAATGTTTGCCTCTAAAATTTCAATCACTAATTTTATTGCAGAAATCTAAAAGGCTGATTACAAATGTAATCAGAAGAGTTAAAACTTTCATTGAATTTATTTCGTATATTTCAATCACAACTTTCACAGAGAATATAAAAAAACTGATTAAAACACTGATCGGAACAATGAAAATGGTTATTGTTTTTGTTTTCAACTCAAATCGAAGACGCCTTTAGAGTGTCGACTTAGTTCGGTGGAATATTTTGTTTATCAGCGCTTCTCATTTGTCATATGTGAACGCTGGTACTAATATGAACCTTGATTTAAGTCAAAGACAAACATACCTTGCAAAAGTTCTGACGAGATGGTGTAGCGCCCATCGAAATTGTGCAGTCCACTTTTAGCTGTGACAATAAAGGTCTCACTTGCCTTTTTGTTAATTTTGGGTTCTGCTGCAGACTTCAGACAAACTTCGGACCATGCCGACGAATGGTTTATTTCACTTAATCCAATAACTTTTTAAATCAATATATTATTACAATTCATTAAACATTAAAATCAACGACTGCTGTAATCGAGTCAGCAACTTTTTTAATTGAATACTATCGAAAAAATCAATGACTGCTGTAATCGAATCAGCAACTTTTTTGATTGAATATTTTCGAATATAAAAATAAATAAAATAACTCCTACAATTTTAGTAATTGGTTTTACAATTTTCGTCATAACAGGAAAACTAAAGAAAAAAGTTATCAAATATACAATTTTCGTGATTGAAATTGGTTTCTATTTTTATCTGTGTATCCATCAAAAGCTTGTGAAAATTCTGCGATCTTCGTGAAATTTGACAGGAGTTATTTATTCTGACAGGAGCAGTCAGTATTAAATATGAATATGTTATTCATATGTTATTGTTATATTACTCTATCGCTGTTCTAGGATCCACATTTCATCGAGGATCTTAAATCTTTCATATCATGTTACATTTCATCTAGTAACATATATTTGGTCCATTGGAAAATGTGGATGTCCTCACTAAGCTAATGTATATAGAAGCATTCAACTTGAAGAATTTTTGGCAGATATTTTCCTCTTATTTTGATACTCATACCTTTAGCTAGGGTGCGAATAAATACTTAAAATAAAATATTTGAAAAATTGTATCCCTTCGAACTTAGTAGTCCTTTTAATGGGCAAGAGGATCAGGTAATGGAAAATTAAAAACGCCAATTTACAATTTACGCCAATAATTGTAGCCTCCAGTTTCAAACGGTACTAGTGTAATGACGTTCGGCGTATATTACACATATTACAACAGATTTTCTTCAAAATTGGCAAAACATCTTATATTTAAACTAGAAACACCTGTAGTAAAAATATTTTAGATCGGTTCAGATTTATATATAACTCCCATACAAATTTCGGTCCCGATTTGACTTTTTTTCGCTCTAGAAAGCACATATTGTATCAGATTGTCTTCAGATTTGGCAAAACATCTTATATTTAAACTAGGAACACATATGGTGAAAATAGGTCAGATCGGTTCCGATGTATATATAGCTCCCATTAAAATTTCGCTCTCGATTTGAGTTTTTCCACTCTAGAAACCACATATTTTAACAGATCCTCTTCAAATTAGGCGAACTATCTTATATTTGTCCTATAAGAAGCCATGGTGCAAATGGGTCAGATCGGTTCAGATTTAGTTATAGCTCCCAGACAAATTTCACTCCCGATTTCACTTTTTCCGCTCTATAAACCACATATTTTAACAGTTCTTCTTCAAACCATTCAAAATGTCTTATATTTCAACTAGAAACACCCATGGCTAAATTGGGTCAGATCGGTTCAGATTTACATATAGCTCCCATCCAAATTTCGCTCCCGGATAGACTTTTTCCGCCCCAGAAACCACGAATTTTCACCTAATTTCTTCAAAGTGAGCATAACACGTTGTATTTGAACTGGAAGAACTTATTGTGAAAGTTAGTCACTTTATTCCATGTTTGGATATAGCCCCGATACAAAAAGTCTTATCGATTTGACAAATTGGACCAGGTCATATTAGCCTGTGATTAGGAAACATACAAAAATTCTTCACGTTTTCACTTTTTTACCGAATTGAATTGTATTCGAATAGAAAGTGGAGCGTGTCATATAGTCGGCCCCGCCCGACTTTAGCCTTTCCTTACTTGTTTTTCATTGAGAATGTGAAAAATTAATACAAATTGTTTTAATGTTACTTTGTATTCAATTGGCTCAATAAAATAATATAAAAGATGAAAATTTCTTATACTCTCAACCTTCGGGATGGGAGTATAGGGCAAATTCCAACAGAAAACGACCCAATCCTCATCCTCAATCAATCATCCTCTATGGATATGACCATCAAAGAGAAGAATATATGTTAAAAATACTTCAAATTTCAGGTTATTATACCCACCACCTAAGGATGGGGGTATATTCACTTTGTCATTCCGTGTGTAACACCTTAAAATATTTATCTTATGGAGTCTATAAAGTATATATATTCTGGGTAGTTGTAAAATTCTAAGACGATCTAGCCATGTCCGTCTGCATGTTGAAAACACGCTAGCAGCCGAACGAAATGAGCTAGGATGTTCAAAATTTCTCTAAATGGGACAAATGGGAATAAAAATGGTACCTTTAATACAATAACAGCTAGAGACATGAAATTTGACATGTACATCCCTCTAATTGCGCAGATACGTAAAAAAGAGCAATTGGAAAAGAGGGACAAAAATGGAACCAACCAAACCGCTGAAGTTGAAATCATGAAATTCAGTGTATACATTCATCTGACTGCGATGATGCGAAACAAAAAAGAATTTTTCGAAAATTGTACTTTTAGACGGAATATGGGGCGAATGGGGATAAAAATGGTACCAAGCAAACGGTTGCAGTTAGAATAGTGACATTCGGTGTGTACATTGCAGTGACTGCGTAGGCACGAGAAATAAAGAAAATATTCGATATTCGTACCTTTAGGTTCAAAACGGGATAAAATTGGTACTACGCATGAAAAAAATAGTACTTTTAGGCTCAACATTGTTCTTTATGACAAGAGCTAGAACTTTGCCTCAGAGAGTAAATCAAAATTCCGAACGGTTTGCAAGATATGAGCCTGAGAATATGATCACTTTTTTCCAAAAATTACACCGAGGCCTCAAATCTCTGGGGGCCCATAAAAAAAGTGCATGACTTTGGGGGAAAAAAAAACACGGGTCTTTTTTTTTTTGGTCTTTTATCATGTAGCGGTGTCCGTATATGGTTATTTTGAAATGACTTCAAAAATGTTGCACAGTGATATCAAACCATCTGTGAGCTAAATGCTACTGAAAATAACCCTAAAAACATGTTTTTCCGGTGTAATTTTTTGTGTTACATTTTTTCCCAATTTTTTTTTTCAGAAATAATAGACCCTTGAAAGCACTTTAATTACAAATTTTGATTATTGTCCTAGAGTAACCTTTTGATCGAATTATTGAACGTTTATAGTATTTTTTTGTGTATTTTCACTGTGACTACTGAAAACTTTTTCGTTTTTGGTGTTTGTACTTCACAAAAAATAAATATCTGCAGTCAATACCTTTCGCATGATGCCTAAATGATGAATATCGGAATGAAATTGAAGCCACAGCGCTCATTTTTGTAAAAAGTGTTTGAACATTTTGGCTGTGAAAACCATCGCCGGTATTAAATTATTTCACAAAAATGGAGTCAGTGATGTCATTTTTCGTCCGATATTCATCATTTAGGGAGCATTCGAAAGGTATTGATTCCTCCAATTTATTTTTCAAAACAACTCTTTCAAAATGTTTCAAAGAAAGATGAGTTTTTGGCTGTCACCTTGAAAACCCACAAAAAATCAATATAAACGTTCAATAATACGACCGATGAGTTATTCTAAGACATATTTTGGAATATTTGGAATATTTTGTTTATCAGCGCTTCTCATTAGTCGTATGTGACCGCTGGTACTAATATGAATCCTGATTTAAGTCAAAGACCTACATTCGTTGTGAAAGTTTTGACGAGATGGGGTAACGCCCATCGAAACTGCGCAGTCAACTTTTAGCTGCAACAATAAAGGTCTCACTTTGCCTTTTTGCTAATTTTTGGTTCTGCTGAAGACTTCAGCACAACCTTTGGTCTTAAACTAAAATAAATGACAACACAAGAATAAACATTTTTATTTAAAGGGTCTATTATTCGCACAAAAAATTTTGGACAAAAATGTATCATAGAAAAATTACATGAGTAAAACATGATTTTTAGAGGTGTTTTCAGGAGCGTTTAGCTCACAGATATTTCTCCCCCTAAGTGGACGTGATCTTCAATTAAATTAATTAATTTTATTATCAAAGCTATAATAAACCATCACAATTTCAGCAAAAATAAAAAAGTAAATCATTACTTTTAATGTTGGTACGACCGCAGGTTTTGCATGCAAGTACCTTGTTTTAATTAATACCGAATATATTTCTATTTTTTAATAGCCCTTTAATATGTTAGAGAGAATGCATGTGCTGAGGTTCCACCACATGATTTCATTTGGAACGAGTAGAAAGATTACAAAACTATCCGCATTTTACATTTGTCCAGGTTTGTGTGCAAGAAAATGTACAAAATTTGATTATGCCGTTGTTGCAACAGCTTTTGATGTTGCTGCTACATTTATACTCTTATCAAGTAAATAGAGAATAGCAAATTTAATATTTTATCTCGACAGAAATCTCAAGTGAATGTCAAACTTAGCAGGGGGCTGGGAAGGCTTCTGCACACATACATAAGTGTGTCTTAACCTTAACCACGGACAGTGGGGGAATTCGTGAAAAATCGTAATAAATATGCTGGTACACAGAATAAAAAAATATGGACAAGCGATTTTAACGACTGTGTGCGTTTGGAAGTGGTGAAATGATGGGTTCTATTTTTTCACTTCTGTGGAAAATCAACCAAAATTTCAGTGAGAAGTCATCAGCATGGTAATTTAAGATAAATGTAACCACTGTGCGAAGAAGACATTATTATAGAAGACGAAGACATGCTCACTCACATACACACATGTCGGCACTGAACCTGTCCAGTTGTGAAAATCCCCTGTGATTTTATTAAACTTCTTAAATCTGAAATGAGAATCTCGTTGAATGCATTTATCAGGGGCATACATAAGTACTTATTGTGGTGCTTGCCACCAACTGAGTGCAGCAAAGCTACACAAACACCCCCCCCCCCCACACACACACACACATTCCCAAATACATGTGTATGTGCAACTCTGTGACAACACATAAATTTCGAATTCATATTAAACTGTTGCAGCCATTTTTACTAAATATGATGTTTCATTTGCACAAAAACTTATAAATTACACCGTGCGACACAAAATTTCCCTCATGAAAGATTGCCTGAGGAAGTTTACAAATTTTACATTTTTAAAGAGTCAAAATCTTAGCAAATAAAAATTCAGTTTAACGAATTTGAATATTCCAAAATATTGACCGACAAAATAATGGAAACACTCATTATCTAGCACTTTTACTTTTATTTCATTATTCGTTCTTCAAAATTGTTCACTCTTGCTAAGAATAAAATACCAAAACCTAATGAAAAATGGTAACCAGATATTAAAAGATAGTTTTAAATAAATAGCACAGCCCAACAATAATTTTGGATGTTCATGGGCTAGATAACTAGTTTCTGATTTCACGGATCGGATTGTGGATTTATAACTTGTGTGGGGGTGCCTTTTCTATCAGTCATAAGTATAAGTCATATGGCGATGGAAATCTATTTTCCATAAATGCAGTCTTGTTGTAATTTCTAAACGCTAAAAATTAATTCATGTAAACAAGTTCGGCCGGTCCAAATCTTATAAAACCTCCATCATGGATTGCATTCCTTAGTTTTACTGGCAGATTGGAGACGGTCAACTGTACATAGAAGTGCAACAGCATAAAATTGTGATGTTTTTATGCACATCGCAATATTTGTTTATTATTTATATAAGGCACATTTTTGCGCACTGTTTTAAATAAATAGTGAAGCTTCATTGTTATATTTTTATTAGCACTCTACTATCTATATATAACAAGTACAAAAGGCATTAAGTTCGGCCGGGCCGAACTTTATATACCCTGCACCATGGATTGCATTCCACAGAGGCTGTCGATTTTCGTAGAAGTGCGGTAATATTAATGGAAAATATTATTCTTTTTAATATAGCCAAAACAAAACAGATACAAATATTGGAAAAATAATTTTATAAATATATAAGGATGTCAATAGGTTAACATATCGAAATAATAATTCAAGTCAATTCAAAAAATAAATATTCTTATATTTATATTTTCAAAAAGCGTAAATACCATAAATATTGGTAGCACACAGTTGGTTGCATTTCCATTCTATTTTAATTCCAAAAGTAACAATTTGCACGATAACCTAACTGCGCTATTCAACCAATTTTTGTCGTAAAAGGTACGAATTTGGAAAAATCTTTATATTTTGCGTGTCTATGCAGTCAGAGGAACGTATACACCGAATTTCATAATTCTAGCTGCGGTCATTAAGGTGTTACCATTTTTATCCCCTTTTTCCCATTTTACCCCCTTAAGAGTACGACTTTCTAAAATCACTTTATTTGAAGTGTCTACGCAATTACATGGATGTACACACCGATTTTAATCATTCTAGCTGTAGCCGTTTAGTGGGTACTATTTTTATCCCTCTGTACCCATTGTAACTAGGGTATCCAACCGATTACATTCTATTCGATTAATCGAATATTTAGTATAAAATATTTGTTCGAATATTCGAAATGTTATACTACCAAACATTTTTAGAGCGAAATAATATCATTTTGGAAAGTATATATAATTGAAAAAAATTATTTTGTTTTATATTTACCATAGCTGGGAATCATTCAATTTTTAATGAAAACTTTGTGAAAATTATTTTTCATATATTCGTATTCATTTCAAATTTCCTATTCATTTCAAAAATCCAATTCCTATCAAAATCTAAATAATTTACAGGAAATTTTATTCGATTAATCGAATAAGATCTGTCGACTTTATTGGTTAATTACAAAATTTGTATTTTCGAATAAACGATATACGATTATATTCCACAAGTACGAACAATTGGATACCCTAATTGTAACCCTTGAAAGTACGAATTTGGATAAAACCTTTTATTTTTCGTGTCTACGTAGTCAGGGGAATGTATACTCCGAATTTCATAACTCTAGCTGCAGTTATTTGGGCTGGTATTTTTTTTTATCCCCTTTTCCATTTTAAACCCAAAAAGTACGAATTTCGAAAAATCCGTTTATTTTACGTGTCTACTCAATCAGAGGAATGTATACACTGAATTTCATTATTTTAGGTGCAGCCGTTTGGTTAGTACTATTTTTATCCCTTTATTCCCATTTTACCCTAAAAAGTACGAATTTGGAAAAAATACTTTTATATTAAGTATCTACTCAATTAGTGGAATGTACATACCGAATTTCGTGTTTGTAGCTGTTGTCGTTTAATATATACCATATTCATCCCTTATTGTCCCATTTCACCCGCTACGAATAAAATTTTTTTTACTTTAGGGGAATGCGCATACCCAATATCAAGTAAGTACAAGCACACATATGGAAAAAATATGCTTAAATACTCCACAATATTAGGGGTTATTATGGATATTTTTAGTCCTTGTAAGGGAAAAATTTTCCCCTTTGGGACAATTTCGCCCAGTTTCAATCCTAACAGATCTACGACTATATGACGCATTTGTGTAAAATGTGGACGTCCTAGCTCCTTTCATTTAGATGCTAGCCTGATTTCAACAGACGGACGGACATGGCTAGATCGTCTTAGAATTTTATGACGATCAAGAATATATATACTGTATAGAGTCTCAGGTCGATATTTCAACGGAATTACAAAATTAGTATATCCCCATCCTGGTGGTGGAGGGTATAAAAATGAATCTGTGTTTGTAAGTTTGTTCTTGATAGCAGCCTAAACTACCGCACCGATCTTCTTGAAATTTTCACAGTATGTTCTTGCTGAACCGCTGGTGAAAATAGGCTATATAAACTTTTGATATTTTCAGTGGGCGTGGCACCTCCCACACAAAATGGGGATTTATTCGTTTTTTATAAATTAGCATATTCGGAGTACTGTTGCTAGAGTCCAGAATTTTTGTGAAAGTTCACTAATTGTTTGTCTGCACAGTTGTACCGCAAATGGGCGGTATTTTAAAAGTGGGCGTGGCACCACCCATACGAAGTTAAAACCTATTATAGAATACATTCGGTTTTATGACAGCTACAATACTGAAATTTTGTTTGAGTACATCTAGCATCAATGTGCGTAGTTGTGCCGAAAATGGGCAGTATTGGAAAAGTGGGCGTGGCACCTCCCATACGAAGTTAAAACCTTTTATCGAATATTCTCAGTTCTGTAACACCTGAAGTGCTGAAATTTTGTGTGAATGCATCCAGCATCAATATGCATAGTTGTGCCAAAAATGGGCGGTACTGGAAAAGTGGTTGTGCAACCTCCCATACGAACTTAAAAGTTAAGTTTTCGAATAAATTCAGTTCTCCCATACGAAGTTAAAACCTATTATCGAATATATTCAGTTCTATGACAGCTACAATACTGAAATTTTCTGTATAATTGTGCCAACAATGGGCGGTATTGGAAAAGTGGGCGTTAAACTTCCCATACGAAGTTAAAATCTATTATCGAATATAGACACCTAGAGTGCTGAAATTTTGTTTGAGTAGATCCAGTGTAAATAGCTGTGCAAAGATGGGCGAAAAGTGGCCGTGATCCTTCCCATATGAAATGAAAAACCTGTTTTACAGTATATTCGACACCTAGACTCCTAAACTGTTGTGTAACTCACACAGTTTAGTTGTAACCTGCTTAGACAATATACAAAGGGGCGGGATTTGAAAGATTGGGACATTTTGACATGTTTTTAGCACAATAGTAACAAAAAAGAAATATCCGTTCGTCAAATGCCGACTTAAGTAAAGAAAACGGAAATTATATTAATTTGTTTAGTTTTTATGTTGTTTGATTAGTGAACGATTTGATTATATTGTTCTTACGAATCAAGTTTTTTGTTTTGATAATGGAAAGGAGGAGAATCACGCTCAACCAAAAATCTATTTGAGTTTTGACATTTCTTCCTTTATTCGCCGTAAACTAACGTTCTGCTCTTTAATGTTCTCCATTTCTTTAGTATCTAGGGGAAGTACCTTGATTATAATTGGAACATATATTACCCATCACGTGAAAAGCTGATTTTAAGTTTACTGTTTGTTTTTGCCCGGCGATGCGGCCGGGTGTTCAGCTAGTTGTAATATATTTCTCTACAAAGTAGCGCCAATATAATAAAATCGGAGGACAGTTTTAAGAATTTTCTAAAATTAGCCATGAAAATCCCAACTATTTTATAAATCACCATGTCGCCAAATCGAAAATAAAGTCGCCAAACATATTTAAAATTCGCCACGTTTGGCGAGAAATCGCCATATCTGACAACCCTGCACAGGAAAACATGAATTTTAGAGGTGTTTTCAGGAACGTTTAGCTCACAGATGGCTTGATCCAGTGACGAAATATTTTGCAGATCATCATTAAACAATCCAATCTTCATTTCTGGGGGGTGACCGCTTTAATTTATTTTCGTGACCTATCCTAATATGTATATCATAATTAAAATTAAAATTTATTAAAACTACTCTAAAAAGGGAACATAATTTTCTGTGATGTCTATTTTCATTTATGACTGACAAACACGTTGAAATCTATCGCACGGTGTTATATATATATCTTTGCCAGTATTTGTGAGCACACTCACACATATTATCTTGTAAATATGTATGTATATGTTTCTGACTGGGTATATATACGTTTGGGTTTAAATGTTAAATGCCCATATATGCGTACTTTAGTCACTAAAGAACTATCATTTAAAGATGGATATGTAATTTACTGCAGAGTGATTCCACGTAAAGTGACCCTTTTTCGACAAAATTTCAAAATCAATCAAATCAATTAATAACAAGTAAAAACGGCGTTAAGTTCGGCCGGGCCGAACTTTATATACCCTCCACCATGGATTGCATTCCACAGAGGTTGTCGGTAGTCGTAAAAGTGCAGTAATATTACAGGAAAATATAAATTTTGTAATATAGCCAAACTAAAACAAATACAAATATTGAAAAAATAATTATATAAATAAATATAATATTTTAATTATATGAAACCATTATCTATTTCAAATCAAATAATAAATATTCTTATATTTATATTTTCAAAAGGCTTAAATACCATAAATATTGGAAGATAGTGGGTGCTACAGTTGGTTGTACTTCCATTCTATTTTAATTCCAAAAGTACAAATTTTGAAACTCCATTATCAGACGTACATGTGCAAAGTGCAAAATAATCTAACTTCATGATTCAACCAATTTTTGCCGTTAAAGAAAAAGTACGAATTTGGAAAAAAATTTATTTTGCGTGTCTATGCAGTCAGAGGAATGTATACACCGAATTCCATGATTCCAGCTGCGCCCATTTGGTTGGTACCATTTTTACCCCCTTGACATTTCTACGCAATTAGAATTTCATCATTCTAGCTGCAGTCGTTTAGTTGGTACTTTTTTACCCCCCTGTACCATTGTATCCCTTGAAAGTACGAATTTCGAAAAATCCGTTTATTTTTCGTATCTACGCAGTCAGAGGAATGTATACTTCGAATTGCATGACTCTAGCTGCGGTCATTTGGTTGGTACTATTTGTATCCCATTTTTTCTTTTTAACCCCAAAAAGTACGAATTTCGAAAAATCTGTTTATATTAAGTGTCTACGCAATCAGAGGAATGTATACACCGAATTTCATTATTCCAGGTGTAGGCGTTTGGTTGGTACCATTTTTATCCCTCCGTACCCATTGTATCCCGTGAAAGTACGAATTTGGAAAAAACCCTTTTTTTCATGTCTACGTAGTCAAAGGAATGTGTACTCCGAATTTCATGACTCCAACTGCGGTCATTTGGTTGGTACTATTTTTGTCCCCTTTTTCTATTTTGACCCCAAAAAGTACGAATTTCGAAAAATCAATTTATTTTCCGTGTCTACACAGTCAGAGGAATGTATACTCCGAATTTCATGGCTCTAGCTACGGTCATTTGATTGGTACTTTTTTATCCCCTTTTTCCAGTTTAACCCTAAAAGTACGAATTTTAAAAAATCCGTGTATTTTACTTGTCTATACAATCAGAGGAATGTATACACCGAATTTCATTATTCTCGAATTTCATCCTCTATTCCCATTTTATCCCTTAAAAGTACGAATTTGGAAAAAATTCTTTTATATTATGTATCTACTCAATTAGAGGAATATACACACCGAATTTCGTGTTTCTAGCTGTTGTCGTTTAATATGTACCATTTTTATCCCTTTTTTGTCCCATTTTTCCCCCTACAAATAAGAATCACTTTATGGTGCACGTTTTTGCTGTAGGGGGAATTCGCATACCAAATATCAAGCAAATATAAACAGACATATTCAAAAACATGCTTAAATACGCTAAAATATTAGGGATTATTATGTGTATTTTTAGTCCTTGCGGGGGAAAAATTTTTCCCTTTGGGCCGATTTCGCCCCATTTCAATCCCAACCGATCTACGACTATAAGACGCATTTATTGAAAATTTGAACGTTCTAGCTCCTTTCGTTTAGATGTATTGATATATTTAACCTGATGTTTTCAATTGACAATATAGTAAAAATTTCAGTCAATGAATATGGGAGATATTTAAACATATTTAAGGAAAAGTGTCAC
Source organism: Polietes domitor (assembly GCA_947397865.1). NCBI lineage: Eukaryota > Metazoa > Arthropoda > Insecta > Diptera > Muscidae > Polietes > Polietes domitor. The sequence continues at coordinate 77,526,899 of OX377619.1, read as the reverse complement.
ACCCGTTCCAATGGATCACCCTGCATTGAAATGTGTGAACTGTTCTAGAATTTAATTTGATTTTGTTGACAAATGACATCAAAATATTAAAAATTTTATATTTTGACCATTTCGTTATATTTTAAATAAAAAATAAGATAATTTTCGGACTTATATTTCCAAAATGAGTGTACGACGGTGTTCAAATTGCCTTCGATGAAAATTGCAATTATAGTAAAAAATTAAAAAGCAAAAATCCATGAAAACAATATTTGTGTTGTAGTGTTTCAGTGGGCTGGCTTTCCATGCCCAAATCCCAGCCGAATTTAAGTAGAATCGTTGTTTGGCATTTTGTCTGAAATTTGATTTATTATCTACATATTTGTGTATTTCGTACTTTGCATTTGGGCTTCTCTTGATATTTTCATTCCATTGTTCGTTTGTTAGTCTTGGTTGGTCGGTCATTTATGGCCCGGACACACGCTGTGTGGTAGTGGGTGAGAGTGGGGAGGAGGCAAATGTGGCGGTCTCCGGTCTAGTGTCTACGCTCTGCGTATGTCATTGTTATTGTTGCCATTCTAATTGTAATTTTGAACATATTAGTAAATTATGATTGTTTACAAGTTAAGCATATACATATGTATGCGTGTATGTGAGTGAATATGTAAATAATACAAAGTACATTTTAAGTTTAAGTGTACACATACATACATGTGTGGGTAGATAATAAAATATTTTACTAAATTTCAACGAAAACCGAGACAACCATACATTAAAGTGAGATGTTGGGAGTGAGTGTATGTTGTTGGCCTTAACTGCCATCAGAATAATGTTAACTACAGAAAAGGCTGACTATATGATTGATATGCTATGACTCAATGTGTTTATTTCCCAACTATATCAAAACAAGGATAGATGTGACTTTCACTCTAGATCGGTTCATTTTATATGTATCTGTATCATATATAACGAGTTCTACCAATATCGATTATAACAGTTTGTAGAGCTGAAAGCGGAGATGACATTTGTATGGGGGCTATGTCTAAACCTGAACTGATTGCATAAAATTAAATAGCATCTTAATGCTTTACTAACAAATGATCAAAGAGATAATACAGGGTGTTTAATTACAAATGTTGTCATTCTCAACTTCCACCTTTTCTTGGTGTGCGGCCTAGAGTCAAATGGCATTCCTTTATTTATTCCCCTACGTTAGATTTTGTCTACTACTTTCTTCATACGACTTAGTGATATTACGCACAAAAAGAGTAGTAACACCTTCTAACGAGTAGCGAATGCACTGAGAGCCGCCTTTATCCATCTAAGCTTTGCTTTAGTTTTACTCGTTATTGTAAATCTCTTGTTCATTGGATTTCGTCCATACAACACCCTCACAAACTTTTGTACAAAAGGTAATATTGTTTACGACAATAAATTGAATTGAGTTTTATTTGAAAATATAAAAAAAGAAATATAAGTATTTTTATTTATTTTCATCCTTGCTACGCAAACACAGGGTTTTCCAACATGAGGTGTTATTTGGGTATTCAAAGAAAAATTTCATTTTTTGAGATAAATGATCGGATGTTTATTTCATAATAAAGAGGAAACTATGCCGTTAATAATGAAAAACAACATCAGCCAAATGGCCACCACGACCACGCTTACAAGACCATATCGTTTTCGTGAAAATTTCCATAACCAAATCGCAAAGTGGCTGGCTGCCCTATGTCCTCGATAGCCTCACGAATTCTATTTTTGAGGTCTTGAATCGACGCTGGACTGTTGGCGTAGACCTTATCTTTCACGTGGCCCCAAAGGAAGAAGTCACAAGGTGTTAAATCACAAGATCTCGGTGGCCAATTGTGATCACCTCTTCGAGAGATAACACGGTTCGGAAACTTTTGCCGTAAAAGAGCAATGGTTTCGTTGCTTGTGTGGCACGTAGCGTCGTCTTGTTGAAAGAAAACGTTGTCCAGATCAATACCATCCAACTCCGACCATAAAAAATCATTAATCATCTCTCGATAGCGCAATCCATTCACCGTAACTGTTGATATCAACCTCATTTTCGAAAAAGTAAGGTCCAATGACTCCGCCGGACCATAAACCGCACCAAACAGTCACACGATGAGGATGGAGAGGCTTCTCAACAATAACTCTTGGGGTTTCCTAGCCCCAAATGCGACAATTTTGCTTATTGACGTAGCCACAGAGGTGGAAATGGGCCTCATCAGTCAAGATGATTTATTTTTGTAGTGACTTTTAATAATTTCAATGCGTTGTTGAAGCGTGTATCGTTCCATTTTTAGTAATGGCGTAGTTTCTACCTGTCAAATGTCAAAGAATAAAAGCTTCAAAAGTGACAGCTTCCGAAACACCGGGTGTTTCAAAATAACACCTCTTCTTGGAAAACCCTGTATAAATAATATCCGAGACCGATTTGAGTGCCAAAATATTAATTAATGTGAAAACATTTTGAAAATTTCTCTTCAAGAACATATTTCGGCAACATCTTCCATTTATCAATTTCTTGGATTTTCATTGCTTTTAAATCGTTTGTAATAAACTACTAAACAATATTATTCTGAAGATTTTCACTGAAATTCTGATTGATTTTGCAAAAAAAAAAAAAAAACGAAAAGAAATCTTAAAAATAGAAGCCATCATTTCACCACTTCTAAATCCACAGAGTCACTAAAACGGACCTCTAAGAATACTACTTGAAAGTTAAAAAAGATTATGTAATGATTTATGTTTTCATTTCAAAATAAATTGAATAAAATTGTAAAAACATAAAAAATATAACGCACCAATGCCATTCCACTTCAATATTTAAATTTCAGGAGCGATTTTTTTAAATTTTTTATATTTTTCACTGTTAAATTGATCATAACGTGTGAAAAAAAATTATATTTTTCTACAAAATATGATACAACAATTTTATGAGATGAATACATACACAAAATTTCAAATATCGAGACAGAAATCGTTCCGCTTGACATGGAACAACTCATTTATTTTGAATTATTTTAAACCACGCCTTTAAGACAAGGCTACCGATACGTTTATACAGCGTGATAGTCGGAAATATATGTATATCTAGTTTAAATAATAATAAATATTTACTTCACATTTGAAAACAGTAAGAAAAAGATCTGAAACTAAATTGCGTTTTGGAACTAAAAAATCAGACTTTTTGCATTAAATATATCCTATCTTCCAAGAGTGCAATTTCGTGCAGGCAAAGTTTACCCTACAAATATGTATATATTTCATTAAAGGCTTTCGAAGGAAAAAAGTTATGTTGGTCCAATGTCAGACATTTGTTCAAAAAGGATATTATTACAATATTCATTACAACCAAACTATATTTGGCACAAAGATAGTTTTGACGTCATAATAAAGATAGGACACCACAATTTCTACAAAAAATTGCGGTTTGAAGGTTTGCGTCAAAACCACTTGACACTCAATGTGTTAAAGGAAACAAGTAAAAACAGCGTTAAATTCGGCCGGGCCGAACTTTATATACCCTCCACCATTGATTGCATTCCACAGAGGATGTCGATTTTCGTAGAAGTGCAGTAATATTACAGGAAAATATATATTTTTTTATATAGCCAAGTCAAAACAAATACAAATATTAAAAATATAATTTTATAAATAAATATAATATTTTAATTATTTCAAACCACGCTTAAAAGGCAAGGCTACCAATACGTCAATTCAAAAAATAAATATTCTTCTATTTATATTTTCAAAAAGCTTGAATACCATAAATATTGGTAAATAGTGGGTGCTACAGTTGGTTGTATTTCCATTCTGTTTTAATTCCAAAAGTACAAATTTTGAAAATCAATTATCAGACGTACATAGTGCAAAATAACCTAACTTCATGATTCAACCAATTTTTGCCGTAAAAGAAAAAGTAGCAATTTGGAAAAAACTTTTTATTTTGCGTTTCTATACAGTCAGAGGAATGTATACACCGATTTCCATGATTCCAGCTGCGGCCATTTGGTCTAAAATCTCTTTATTTGACGTTTCTACCCAATTAGAATTTCATCATTCTAGCTGAAGTCGTTTAGTTAGTACTATTTTTATACCTCTGTACCATTGTATCCCTTGAAAGTTCGAATTTCGAAAAATCCGTTTATTTTCCGTGTCTACGCAGTCAGAGGAATGTATGCTCCGAATTTCATGACTCTAGCTGTGGTCATTTGGTTGGTACTATTTGTACTCCCTTTTTCATTTTAACCCCAAGAAGCACGATTTTCGAAAAAAACCGTTTATTTTACGTGGTTGGTACCATTTTTATCCCTCTGTACCCATTGTATCCATTGAAAGTACGAATTTGGAAAAAAACCTTTTATTTTCCATGTCTACGTAGTCAAAGGAATGTATACTCCGAATTTCATGACTCTAGCTGCGGTCATTTGGGTGGTACTATTTTTATCCCCTTTTTCCATTTTGACCCCAAAACGTACGAATTTCGAAAAATCAGTTTATTTTCCGTGTCTACACAGTCAGAAGAATGTATACTCCAATTTTCATGACTCTAGCTGCGGTCATTTTATTGGTACTATTTTTATCCCTTTTTTCATTTTAATCGCAAAAAGTACGAATTTCGAAAGATCCATTTATTTTACGTGTCTACGCAATCAGAGGAATGTATACACCGAATTTCATTATTCTAGGTGTAGCCGTTTGGTTGGTACCATTTTTATCCCTCTATTCCCATTTTACCCCTTAAAAGTACTAATTTGGAAAAAATACTTTTATATTATGTATCTACTCTATTAGAGGAATGTATACACCGAATCTCGTGTTTCTAGCTGTTGTCGTTTAATATGTACCATTTTTATCCCTTTTTTTCCCCATTTCACCCCCTACAAAAAAGAATCACTTTTTGGTGCACGTTTTTGTTATCGTGGGAATGCGCATTCCCGATATCAAGTAAGTACAAGCAGTCATATTGAAAAAATGTGCTTAAATACTCTAAAATATTAGAGATTATTATGGGTATTTTTAGTCCTTGTGAGGGAAAAATTTTTCCGTTTGGGCCGATTTCGCCCCGTTTCAATCGCAACCGATCTACGACTATAAGACGCATTTTTGGAAAATTTGAACGTTCTAGCTCCTTTCGTTTAGATGCTAGCGTGCTTTCAACAGACGGACAGACGGACGGACATGGCTAGATCGTCTTAGAATTTTATGACGATCAAGAATATATATACTTTATAGGGTCTCAGGTCGATATTTCAAGGTGTTACAAACGGAATGACAAAGTTAGTATACCCCCATCCTGGAGGTGGAGGGTATAAAAAGTTGTGTTGGTCCAAAGGAAGACATTTGTTCAAAAAGGATATTTTTTACAATATTCATTACAACCAAACTATATTTGGCACAAATATAGTTATGACGTCATAATGAAGCTAGGACACCACAATTTCTACTAAAAAATTTGTAGTTTTGCTGTTAGTGAACTATAGTTTCATTGGCTTTGCTTTTGAAAATGTTTTTTGGAAAAAATTAGAACCTATTATTTCATCATCTCACACAGTCAGTAAAAGAAGAATCAATTCAATAAAATTGTAAAAACTTCCAATGATCAATTTGCAGACGGTCGCAATATTTACCTTCAAAATAAGCTGTAGTGCTCTAGAATTGGCGATGTATTTCAGGAGTTATAGGCTATTGAATGAATAGTAATTTCGCCAGTGTTAAAATTAGTCATAACTAGTGAACATTTGTTATTATTTTTCTAGAAATACGTCATTTCTATGCGAATTATACATAAACAAACTTTCGAAACAAACTATGATGTTTGTGACGGAAGCGATGTAAAAATCGTAACGTTACGTTTGGCATAGAATGACTCATACGCATCCCACGTCTTGTTAGAGTGCAGTTAGAGGCAATTGCTTTGAACGGGGCAGCTTATTATAAACACCGAGTGAATCATCATGCAATAATTTAGTGTTAATTTTTGGTTAACTTTTGTGCGCCACCCTCTCTAGCAGACACATATATGTATGTACTTATGTATATGTACGTACATATGTGTGTATGTATGGATGAGCTACATGTGTACTCTAAATTAATGTCCACTACGAATTGGGAGCTCAGGTTAAACTCATTTTCCCACAATTATTAAAAAAGATTGACAATGTTAAATAAGCCACCCATAAAGTCACCACCTACAGCGCCCGTAATAGAGAGAACGAAGCGCGTGGAAGCAACGATGACGAAATTTTGCTATTCGCGATAAGAATCATTGGCCGGCGAAAGCAATTCCAAATAAAGTGTCAACGAGGGTTTTTGGTTAAAACAATAACGAAACTTTTAATTAAATTAATGCCAATGCCAATGTTTATTAAATTCGTTCTTCGCACTCTCAGTGAGAGCCACATACACTTATCACACACACACACACACATACGCACACAAACTCTCGCACATACTCAGCCACATGGATGCAGAAATAAACCATGATTTTCGGTTAACAAAAACACTATCAACAATTACCGAACAAATTGGCGGACTTGGACGAGTGTGCGATAGTTGTACTCTCACCTCAATCGCCACCCTCTTTAGCACCCTCGAATGAGTGCTCTCTCCTAGTCTATTGGCTGTGAGTGTTCGTACTCCAGGTACATACATATGTGTCCATGCAATGTATGCGAGTGTTGTAATTTATTCACTTTTTGCGTGTGTGCGCAGTCGTTGTTGGTGTTGCTATTGTTGTCGAAATCAATTACAGCAGAGTTCAATCGAATTGAATGCCATTTTATTTATTTAAAAATCGAATTTAATTAATTTTGTTGTAGTTGCTGTCCAAACACGCACACACACATGCTACCAGCAGCGGAAACAAGACCCAGCGGGAAAAAGAAGGCGTACGCAAGGCCTTCTTAGGGAGGCGCAAGGCATGCTTGCTGCATTCTATACTCATTTAAAATTAACACAGGGTAAGATTGGAGAGCAAGGCCTTCCCCTCTCGCTTCTAGAAGGGCTCTGACAAAAGGCCATATAGACGTCATCCTACCAAAGACCTTCTGGAAGGCCTGCAACCAAAGCGCTTCCAGAAGGTAAAAATAAGGCGCAAATTAAAAAAAATATATGACGAACCAATGGACCAGCCTTTTTTCAATATTTCTGACCTTGTTATTGGCGGTATATTAATTTTCAAGTAAATTCTTTCAAAATTTTTATTTGCCTCGTCTGGAATTTGAACTCATGACCTTCGTGCTACCTTCTAAACCGAAGAACTTTATTGTCTGTTTACGACAAAAAGCTTATAGAAACGCACGACCATTCGATTACGCGAACACCTTCGCCACTGCCATCTTTGGCAGACATTCTAGCATGTCTCGCGAAAAAAGGGAAGTTTGAATGAGCCAAAAAGTTTAGTTATGTGTTTACAACAAAAAGTGTGTACAAAATATCTATCTATAAATAGAACACCTTCCGCGCTGCCTTCTCTCGCAAGGCCTTCTAGCATGTCTATCCGAAGAAGGCAAGCAAGCATGAGTTATAAAATGCCTTTTCGTAGAAGGCCTTCAGGAATGGGTGCCGGACGTGTGAAATTATGAAATATTAAGAAATTATGAAGGATATGATAAATATTTTCGTAAGAAGTAGGAGAAGTTAAATATTTTCTTTTGCTCCATCCCCTATAAGTATTGGATTTGTACATAGTAGAAAAATAGGAGTAGCCGATAAATATAGGGTCGTGGATGTTGGTGGGCGTAAACGTCTAAATAATAAAGGTGTTCCATACTTCTACTGTCTATAATTAATTATACACTTTGTAACACCGGAAAATCATCTCATATATCTGTCTTCTAGAGCGTAAATAAATCATATTGGGCATTTGTATGGGGTCTATATGAAAACATGGAACTCAAATGGCTAAAATATGGAGACACACCGGAAGTGACAATTGTATAAAGGCTATATCTACATTTGAACCGATTTGCTTAATATTAAGTAGCATTTCATTTGAGTGGGCGAGGAATTGCGATCTGCAGTTCATTACAAGAATTGATGCACAGACAGACATTTCTAATCGTCTCCCAAAGTGACACTATGTCGATGAAAGGCACAACAACAACAAATCTTTTTATCATTAAACAAACAAGGCATTTAAAAAATAATTTTATATAAATAATTTCCTTTAACTTATATTATAAATTTATTTTAATTGACTTCAAATCAGGAGAATTGTGAAAATATCTTTCATTAAACTCATAAAAATAACAAAATCGACACCCTCTGTACTGCCTTCATTCTCCTAGTATGCTACCAGGCCTTCTAAAGGAAGGCAATGAATAATGCCCATTGGATCTATCTAATAGGAAATGAGAAGGCCTTTCTTAATGCCTTCTCAAAGAAGGCAGTCAAGAATGAGTATAGGATTTCTAAATGCTAATGATTAGGCCTTCTTAGAGAAGCGAGGTGAGAATGTTCCCCGAATCTTTTTTCATGCGCGAAGAAGGCCTTCTGAAACGCCTATTTTCAAAAGGCATACAGGAATGTGTTTCAGATCCGAAGAGAAGGCATTTTAGAAAGCCTTCTAAGCGGAGGCCTTCCCACTTTTCCCGCTGGGGAGCTTAGCATGCCTCATAAAGGCAGTCAATAGACCTAACCTACAAACGCAAACACACGTGACTAGGCCGGCTTATCTCCCTTCTCAAAGAAGAACTTCTGGAAGTACGAGCCCCTATCGTAGGCCTGGGTGTACATGCCTTTTTGAGGGCCTGTCTTCTAACAGGCATGTAAAAAGCAATTTTAGAGAAGTCAAAACCCATGTCTTCTTCGAGGCTCCTATAGGATCACCTTATGAAGGTTGGGAAAACATAAAATGAGAATATTTCTGATTTAAATTTGCATAGATTAACAGCATATAATTTTCCGAAGAGCCATGTATAACTATTTCTGATGTATTTTAGGATTCTGAGGTATCTTTAATATTTGTACTCTCATTTTGGAAATATTCAAATGTTATATGTCCAGCTAAAGGTACTTATGATGGCTACAAATGTTTCGAATTTCACTTTCACATAGAAGCAGTGGTTTGGGAACTGTCTCTCACTTACAAATTTCCAAAAAATCCTTTATGTTGCGCATCTGCACAATCAGATGAATGTACACGCCGAACTTTATGATTATCTATCTGCAGCCATTTGCTCGGCACCAATTTTATACCCTTTTGGCCTAAAAACTAAGAGTATCGAAAGATCGCATTATATTTCGAATCTACGTAACTTGAGCTAAATATTCACCGATTTTCATGTTCAATAGTACCAATTTTATCCTTTTTGTCACCGTTTCCCTAGAAAAGTAAATTTTTATACCATCCACCTCCAGTATGGGGGTACACTAACTTTGTCATTCCGTCTGTAACACCTTGAAATATCGTCCTGGTGGCCTATAAAGTGTATATACCCAGCAAAAACTTGGTAATGACACCTCACTATTTCTAGCATTACCTAGTAATGACAGCTCGCTACGCCCTGCATTATTTTGAAGTATGAAATAATTACTTCCTTATAATGGTTTAAATAAGTAGTTATTGGTAAGTTAAATTTCATAGAAGTTCAGATTTTAAAAATTAATTTTCTACATTTCTGTGGCGAGTCACGAGCTGTTTAAAGAAAAACAGCCCTAAATTCTGTATTCAGATTGTTAAAAAGTCGATACAAAATATATAATTTAATAAAAATGTTGCTTTCATCACTAATTAAGCCCATTATTTGTAATACATTATTTGACTAGCTTGGCTCACTAGTGGCTTGACTAGTGGCCTCAGGCCACTTATTTTACAACTCGTTTAGAAGTACTTATTTATTAACTTTTCGTAAGCGTGCATGGAAGTACTATTTTTTACAATCCCTTAATAAAAATAATTAGAAACGGACCCGAAAAATAAGTAGTGAAAGTTTTTGGTTTTGCCTTATTCCCCACATTACTTGGTAATTCTAAGATGATCTAGCCATGTTCGTCCGCCCTTCTGTTGAAAGCACGCTAGCATCTAAACGAAATGTGCTTGGACGTCCAAAATTTCCATAAATGTGTGGTTGAAAACGGCCCAAAAGGAAAAACATTTTACGTGTTTATGCAATCAGTGGAATGTATACACCGATTTTCATTATTCTAGATGCAGCCTATTTCTATTCCCATTTTAAAGTACGAATTTGGAAAAAATAATTTTATATTATGTATCTTCTCAATTAGAAAAATGTACACGGCGAATTTCGTGTTTCTAGCTGTTGTGGTTTGATATGTACCATTTTTATCCCTTTTTGCCCTATTTCACCCCCTACAAATAAGAATTGCGTAAACGTGCACCATAAACATTTACGCTATCAGGGAGATGTGCATACCAAATATCAAGTAAATATAGGCAGACATATGCGAAAAAACATGATTAAATACTTCAAATATTAGGGGTATTATTTGTCCTTCTTACGGAAAAATTCTTTTAGATGCTAGTGTGCTTTTAACAGACATGGCTAGGTGGATATTTCAAGGTGTTACAAACGGAATGACAATCTTTCAAGCAGTCGAAGTAGAATGTCTGTGACGTCTTTTAGAAGTTGTAGAGGAGGCCTTTTTGTAGGCCTACCTTGAAAAGCAAATTGGAATTGTCTAACGACAACTTTCTTACATTTAAGACAAATCAGATGAATGCCTGCCTGGGGAAGATATTTTTGAATGAGTAGTGGAAACCCAGCGATGGGTTGTTTCCAGGCCTCTTTATCGTTGGCCTACCAATTTCCACAACTGGGCGAAAGTATTGCGAAATAAACAAAAACGTATATACATACGTATGTATGTGTATTGGTATGTCGTGTGTAATTTTTGAATCTTTGTGGAATCTGATGACAGCAAAAAAAAATGTGATGATTCAAATTTGTGTACCTCTGCAAATTATTTAAATATATCCTCGCGTATTCTATCACGAAAATAATATTCAATGGAACGGCGAAGTTCGGTCTTTATAATCGATTGTCGTTGTAAGCGACACTATTGAACTATTGACAATTTGAATGTTTGAATTTCATTTGTCACATTTAACCCTTTATTAAAATTACGTGATTTAGAACTAAACATAAATGCCAATATTAATATCAAACTATTTTTTATTTGTGATTAAGGATACAAAACGTTAATATATATATACTAACACGCCCGCTTCGCCAGGCAAAAAAAAAAACAAACGGTAAAATTAAAATCTGCGGCGAATAATGGCAGAAATGTCAAAAATCAAATTGATTTTTTTGTTAAGTGTGATTCTTCCCTTTCCATTACCTAAACAAAAAACTTCATTCGTAAGAAGAAATTACATTCAAAACACATAGAAATTTATTCAAATTTCTCACTTATCAAACAACGAAAAAACTAAAAAATTAATGTAATTTCCTCTTCCTTAATTTAAGGCGGCTGTTGTCGAATGAATATTTCTCTTTTTGTAAGAAAATCCACAGAAAACGTGTAATTTTACGAAATTCAAATCAAAAATGTCCCATATTTCAAATAACGTCCATTTGTATATTGTCTAAGCAGGTTACAACTAAATTAACTCACACAACAATATAGGAATGTCGGTGTCGAATATACTCAAAAAAAGTTTTAATTTCTTATGGGAAGGTCACGCCCACTTTCCGCATATCTTTGCACAACTATTTACACTGAATCAACCCACACAAAATTTCAGCACTCTAGGTGTAATAGACCATATTCGATAATATGTTTTAACTTCGTATGTGAGGTACCACGCCCACTTTCCCAATACCGCCCATTTTTGGCACAACTACGCAGGATTATGCTAGATGCACTCACACAAAATTTCAGTATTGTATCTGTCATAGAACTGAATATATTAGAAAATGGGTTTAACTTCGTATTGGAGGTGCCACGCCCACTTTTCCAATACCGCCCTTTTTTTTTGCACAGCTATACACAATGGTGTTAGATGCACATACACAAAATTTCAGCACTCTAGGTGTCATAGAACTGACAATATTCTATAATAGGTTTAAACTTCGTATGGAAAGTGCCACGCCCACATTTCTATTACCGTCTATTTTTGGCACAACTACGCATATTGATTCTGGATGCACTCAGACAAAATTTTAGTATTACATCTGTCATAGAACGGAATATATTCGAAAATGGGTTTTAAATTCGTATGGGAGGTGCCACGCCCACTTTTCCATTACCGCCCATTTTTGGCACAACTACCCATATTGATGCTAGATGCACTTACACAAAATTTCAGCACTCTAGGTGTAATAGAACTGACAACATTCAATAATAGGTTTTAACTTCATATGGGAGGTGCCACGTCCACTTTTCCCATACCGCCCATTTTTGGCACAACTACGCACGTTTATGTTAAATGCACTTACACAAAATTTCAGCACTCTAGGTGTCATAGAACTGACAATATTCAATAATAGGTTTTAACTTCGTATGGGAGGTGCCACACCCACATTTCCAATACCGCCCCTTTTTGGCACAACTATGCACATTGACGCTAGATGTACTTACACAAAATTACAGCACTCTAGGTGTCATAGAACTGACAATATTCAATAATAGGTTTTAACTTCGTATGGGAGGTGCCACGCCCACTTTTTCAATACCGCCAATTTTTGGCACAACTTGAACTTTCACAAAAATCCAAGACTCTAGCTGCAACAGTATTCCGAATATGCTAATTTATAAAAAACGAATAAATCCCCAAATTGTGTGGGAGGTGCCACGCCCACTTAAAATATCAAAAATTTATATAGCCTATTTTCACCACCGGTTCAGCATGAACATACTGTGAAAATGTCAAGAAGATCGGTTCAGTAGTTTAGGCTGCTATAAGGAACAAACAAACCAACAAACATACAAACACAGATTCATTTTTATATATATAGATAGATACTAGCAAATACCCGCTACTTCGTACGCGGAAAAATGGTATGGTAAGACAGTAGTTTGTATCAGTATTCAAACTGTTTTTAAGGATATCACTTTCAGCGTTTATACGTAGTCAATAGTTTAATTTATAGGCACAAAATGGAAACAATTTTTCTACAAAAAATCATATAAAGTAGAAAATTATTTGCACGTTTCTTTCTTAAGCTGTGAAAATATCATTAGGGATAGAATAAAAGTGTAACGCATTGAAGGAGAGATTTAAAATCATAAGTATGTCCCAAGTCCCTTTCACGTCCGTCTGGCTCGCTGGTATACACGATGACTCTGGAAGGGACTTAAAGAATTTATTCAAACTCTGCACATAGTACTATTTTCCCAAACTTAGTTTAAATTCGAAAATGGGGGAAATTGATATACATCTTATGGTACCCACACATATTCCAAAACAAACGACCGTACGTAAAATTAAACCTAATATAACTTCTATACTTTCCACGCAAATTGACATAAGCTGTGGTCAAAATAAAACTGACATAACTTCCATACGTATGGTTGAAATTAGTTGCAATTCAAGATTTTAAAATGTTTTCTATATATCTACAAAAACCTATCTTTTATTTTACTGGGGATAATGACTATAATGTTCACACATAACTCTTTCTGTGCCGTTTGTGCCCTTAAACATACAAATTTCGAAAAATTAATTTATGTACTCGGAGAAATGTACACACCGAATTTCTTTTTATATTCTGGCTGTGGTAAAATTTTTATCCCATATAATCCCTTAAAATTACAAATTTCGAAAAATGTCTTCTTATCAGTGATTTGGGCTGTAAAGCAAATATACCTATCGAATTTCATTATTGTAGCGTCATACCTGTTGTTGGTACCTTTTTATCCCCTTTTCCCTTTAAAAGTAAAAATTTCGAAAAATTCCTTCATTTTGCGATTCTAAAAATTTTGAGGGATGTACACACCGAATTTTATTATTCCAGCTCCATCCGTTTGATTAGTACCATATTTATCCCTTTTTACCCGATATCACCCACAAAAAGTACGAATTTAAAAATATTTTCTTGGTCGCATTCGTGCTATAAAAGTAATGCCCGTTCCAAATTTCAAGATTCTAGGCCCTGCCGTTTGGTCAGGATTGTGGTACAATTTTTATCCCATTTAATCCCTTAAAAGTATAAATTTCGAAAAATGCTTTCTTATTAGTGATCTGCGCTGTAAAACGAATATACACACCGAATTTCATTATTGTAGCGTCATCCGTGTTGTTAGTACCTTTTTTATCCCCTTTTCCCTTTAAAAGTACAAATTTCGAAAAATTCCTTCATTTTGCGATTCTAAACATTTTGAGGGATGTACACACCGATTTTTATGGTTTCAGCTCCATCCATGGTTTCAGCTCCATTCTTGGGCGCATTGAAGCTATAAGAGAAATTTTTGTACCAAATTTCAAGATTCTAGTCCCAGCCGTTTGGTCATTGCGGTGGTACAAATTTTATCCCTCTTTAACCCATTTCACCCCTTAAAAGTACGAATTACGTAAAACTCCCTTCAAAACTGATCTCTTAGCTGTAAGAGAAATGTACATACCAAATTTCATGGTTCTAGCTTCAGCCATGTTGTTGGTACAATTTTTGTCCCATTTGACCCCGTTTTACCCCTTAAAAGTACAAATTTTGAAAAATATTTTCTTGGGCGCGTTGAAACTATAAGAGAAATTTTTGTACCAAATTTCAAGATTCTAGTCCCAGCCGTTTGGTCATTGCGGTGGTACAATTTTTATGCCTCTTTACCCCATTTTACCCCTTCAAAGTACGAATTACGAAAAACTCCCTTCAAATCTGATTTCTTCACTATAAGGAAATGTACATACCAAATTTCATGATTCTAGCTTCAACCATGTTATATGTACCATTTTTGTCCCTTTTTGTACCATTTAACCCCCCAAAAGTACGAATTTTTAAAATGTCACTTTGTGGGTTGTCTTCATGCCGCAAGCGGAATATCCATACCAAATTTCAATATTCTTGGCCCTGCCGTTTGGTCATTGCGGTGGTAGCATTTTTATCCCTTTTTACCCCGTTTTACCCCTTAAAAGTACGAATTTCGAAAAATCACACCTCTACACTGTAAGAGAAATGTACACACCAAATTTCATGATTCTAGCTCTAGCCGTTTGGTCTGGGGAGTGATCAGTCAGTCACTCAGTCGCTCAATCACGCAACTCTTTTATATATATATAGATTGCTTTTGTTTTAAATTTAAGAAAGTATAATTTAGAAATTTTCTGAGAGATAAAAATAAATGTTGGGGAGTTCACCAACAACTAAAAACAATGGTATATAATGGTGTATAATTTTAACAATTTAAAAATAGTTGCTTAAGTTATTCAAGTTATTGATTTATTAATGCAATTCAAATATTTAATTTTTTATTTATTATTAATACTACATAATGCCAGTAATGATTAGAGATAATCTATTTAATGCTAATTTAATTTAATATTAATTTGTGTTATATATTAATTCATATATATATATATATATATATATATATATATATATATATATATATATATAAATGAAAATGTGTGTGTTTGTTCTTTATAGCAGCCTAAACTATAGTACATTCATGATGAACCGGTGGTGAAATTAGGCTTTATAAATATTATTATTTTATTATATTTTCAGTGGGCGTGGCACCTCCCACACAAATTGGGGATTTATTCGTTTTTATAGAGCCTTTCATTTTTGTGAAAGTTCACTAATTGTTAGTCTGCACAGTTGTGCCCAAAAATGAGCAGCATTGGAAAAGTGGACGTGGCACCTCCCACACAAAGTTAAAACCTTTAATTGAATATTACCAGTTCTATGACACCTAGGGTGCTGAAATTTTGTGTGCGTAGATCCAGTGTAAATATTTGTGCAAAGATGGCCGGAAAGTTGTCGTGGCCCTTCACATATTAAATTAAAACCGGTGTAAGAGAATTTTCGACACAGAGATGGGCGGAAAGTGACCTTGACTTTTCCCATACGAAATCAAAAACTGTTTTAGAGTATATTCGATACCGAGATTCCTATATTGTTGTGTAAGTTAATTTATTTTTAACCGCTTATTGTGTAAGTACAAGTACAAGTACAAATGGGCGGGCGTAAAGAAAGGTTACAAAAAAGAAATATTCATTCGTCAAAAGTCGACTTAAGTCAAGAAAACGGAAACTATATTAATTTTTAGTTTTTTTTTGTTGTTAAATTAATGAACAATTTGATTGATTGTCTATGTGTTCTGAGTGTAGTAAAGGGTGATTTTTTAAGAGCTTGATAACTTTTTTTTAAAAAAAAACGCATAAAATTTGCAAAATCTCATCGGTTCTTTATTTGAAACGTTAGATTGGTCCATGACATTTACTTTTTGAAGATAATTTCATTTAAATGTTGACCGCGGCTGCGTATTAGGTGGTCCATCCGCTTAGTCCAATTTCGGCATTTCCACGTTTTTGAGTAACAGAGACCCAATTGGTGCGAACGGCGACGAATCGAAAATTGGTGGTCATCATTAACACTGGCCGATACAGCTGCGATATTTTCTTCAGTTCGCACTCTACGTAAGCGTGTTGGTGGTTTAATGTCCAACAATGTAAATTTGGTGCGAAATTTAGTCACAATAGCCCGAATAGCCGCTTCAGTGGGTCGATTAAACTGACCATAAAATGGAAGCGCGCAATGAACTTTCTTAACAGAGCACGCATTTTGATAATAAAATTCAATAATTTGCAAGTGTTGTTCGTTTGTAAGACGATTCATGATGAAATGTCAAAGCATACTGAGCATCTTTCTCTTTGACACCATGTCTGAAATCCCACGTGATCTGTCAAATACTAATGCATGAAAATCCTAACCTCAAAAAAATCACTCTTTACATTCGAATTCCAGCTATTTGTTTAAGTAAGTTCTTCTTACGTAGGAAGTATTTTCTTTTGGTAATGGAATGGAGTAGAATCACACTCAACCTAAAATCAATTTAATTTTTGACGTTTCTTCCTTTATTCGTCGTAAACTAAAGTTCTGTTCTTCAATTTATTTTGTTAGGTTTCGTATTGTCAGTTTTAACGAACAAAATGGCGTGCTTTGGTTATTCAGCACTCACAACAGATGATACCTGAGATGGTTAGAATGCCGTAGTATCAACCAGAAGGTCCGCTCTTCTACCCCCGATAGTGGCGGATTTTTTAAAACAGAAATGGAAATTAGTGAAAAAGTGGTTCCTTTGCAACACGTTAAAATAATTTTTATGTCTTTCAAAAGAAAGGACATCCCTCCTATGACAACTCCATGTTAAATTCATTCGTGCAGATCCCAATTTTCACTACTTCCGAATCACAGGATGAACATCTTTTTCAATTCTTCTTTGGGTGCTATATCAAGGCAATCCTGCAGCCATTTGGTTGGGACCAATTTTATCCCTTTTTGGCCCTTAAAGTGCGAGTATCGAAAGAGCGCATTATGTTTCGAATCGAATTTTGAAAAACACGTTATTTTGCGTGTAGACACCGAATTTTATTATTCTAGCTGCAGTCGTTTTGTTGGTACCATTTTCATCCCTCTATTGCCATTTTGCCACCTAAAAGTTCAATTTTTATACTCTCCACCTCCAGGATGGGGGTATAATTGATCGTCATAAAATTCTAAGACGATCTAGCCATGCCCGTCTGCTGAAAGCACGCTCGCATTTAAACGAAAAGAGCTAGGACGTCCAAATTTTCCATAAATACGTCTTATAGTCGTAAATCGATTGGGATTGAAACTGGGCGAAATCGGCCCAAAGGGAAACCTTTTTTCAGACATACATTACACATACATACATACATTCGTCTGATTGCGTAGACACGTAAAATAAATGGATTTTTCGAAATTAGTACTTTTTGGGGTTAAAAGGGATAAAAATAGTACCAACCAAATGACCGCATCTATAGTCATGGAATTCGGAATATACTGTCTGCATAGACACGAAAAATAAAAGACTTTTTACAAATTCATTCTTCCAAGGGATGCAATGGGTACAGAGGGATAAAAATGGTACCCTCTATACAAATTAACATTTAACACGATATTATTTCAATACCCGATTTGACAAAATATATTATTATATTGAGAGGACGATATGATATGATACCCTGCATTTTCTATCCCAGTAGCAGGTCTTTATTACCAATCCAAGATCAAAGTCTAACACGAACTCTAGTTTAATGTATATATGGTATTGTGTTCAAGTTCAATAAGTATAGTCACACGGTGTAGTAATTCGATAAAATTGTAATTTTTCTTTTCCAAGAACTCTCTGAATATGTGGAAATATGTCCGAGAGTTCTTCGTTGCTCACGGAATATTTCTGCAAAATCTTATATACACGCATGTACATATATTATAGATATACGTACGTCCATGTACTTGTGGTTATCTAAAAAATGTCAACTATTCAATCTATGAAATCTATACGTCATGCCACGTTTCTGTTGACAATTACGATGTGGGGGTATGTTTGCATGTCTCAACTCTACATTAGAGAGGGTAGTCATGAACATTCTCGTATGTCTAATTGTCAATTGTGGATTTGAGTTGAGTTTGATGTAATTCTGCCTCGGCGGTCACCCGCCCAGCCACTCATCGTTTCGTGAACTTGTCATTATTTGCGATTGTTTTTTGTTGCTGTAAGAAAAACCGCAGTGGTATTAGTTTGCTTTACTTGTGTTTCTGTTCAAATAAAGCGATATTTCAGAAGAAAAAAAAACACTTAACCACAACGATGTGTACTATCGTGTTTAATATTCATAATCTGTTGAATATCATTATCGCTATTGATTATATATGTAGTCCCAAGGCCATAAAGGGTCAATGGTAACTGTAGGTGAAGGGCAAGTAATTTTGTTGTTCGCGATACACAAGATACGGCGTTACACCGTCAAGTGGGTGGTTTTTCAATGTAAATATGCGGAAAATGTCGCACCGCCCAGCAAGTTTAAAACGCGTAAGGCTGTCGAATTTACGTGTAAGTTATCAATACCGTATTTGGGAAATTTTACAAATTGTAATGTCCTTATCGAATATATCCATTTCTATAACAGCTACCATACTGAACATTTTTGTGACTGCATCTAGCAGAAACCTGCGTAATTGTGACAACAATGGTAATAATAACAAACACTTTCCTTATATTTTCATTGAAAATTCATTATTTTCGACTTGTCTTGAAATTATAGCAAATTTAATATCTTTTATGTTTTTATACCCTACACCACTTCGTGGTCTAGGGTATTATAAGTTAGTTTCGCGCCAAATGTTTGTAACACCAAGAAATAATCGAGCTAGACCCACCTTTAAGTATACCGATCGGCTTAGAATCACCAGCTGAGTCGATTTAACGATGTCTGTCTGTCCGTCCGTCTGCTGTCCATCTAAGCTTGTTCGCACTCTACAGGTCGCAATTATTGTCCGATTGTCATGAAACTTGGCAGAATTTATTTTTTCTGGACAAGGACCATCGGTATTGAATTTGGAGGAAATCGGTTCAGATTTAGATATAGCCCCCATACAAATGTCACTCCCGATTTGACATTTGCCACTCTAGAAAAGACGTATTGTACCCGATTTTCTTTAAATTTGGCAGAACATCTTATAATCGAACTAGAAACACGTATGCAAAAATTGGGTAAGATCGGTTCAGATTCAGATATAGCCCCCATACAAATGTCGCTCCCGATTTGACATTTTCCGCTCTAGAAACGTCATATTGTACCCGATTTTCTTTAAATTTTGCAGAACATCTTATAATCGAACTAGAAACACCTATGCAGAAATTGGGTAAGATCGGTTCAGATTTAGATATAGCCCCCATACAAATGTCGCTCCCGATTTGACATTTTCCGCTCTAGAAACGACATATTGTACCCGATTTTCTTTAAATTTTGCAGAACATCTTATAATCGAACTAGAAACACGTCTGCAAAAATTGGGTAAGATCGGTTCAGATTTAGATATAGCCCCCATACAAATGTCGCTCCCGATTTGACATTTTCCGCTCTAGAAACGTCATATTGTACCCGATTTTCTTTAAATTTTGCAGAACATCTTATAATCGAACTAGAAACACCTATGCAGAAATTGGGTAAGATCGGTTCAGATTTAGATATAGCCCCCATACAAATGTCGCTCCCGATTTGACATTTTCCGCTATAGAAAAGACATATTGTACCCGATTTTCTTTAAATTTGGTAGAACATCTTATAATCGAACTAGAAACACGTATGCAAAAATTGGGTAAGATCAGTTCAGATTCAGATATAGCCCCCATACAAATGTCGCTCCCGATTTGACATTTTCCGCTCTAGAAACGTCATATTGTACCCGATTTTCTTTAAATTTTGCAGAACATCTTATAATCGAACTAGAAACACCTATGCAGAAATTGGGTAAGATCGGTTCAGATTTAGATATAGCCCCCATACAAATGTCGCTCCCGATTTGACATTTTCCGCTCTAGAAACGACATATTGTACCCGATTTTCTTTAAATTTTGCAGAACATCTTATAATCGAACTAGAAACACGTCTGCAAAAATTGGGTAAGATCGGTTCAGATTTAGATATAGCCCCCATACAAATGTCGCTCCCGATTTGACATTTTCCGCTCTAGAAAATTTGGTAGAACATCTTATAATCGAATTAGAAACACGTATGCAAAAATTGGGTAAGATCAGTTCAGATTCAGATATAGCCCCATACAAATGTCGCTCCCGATTTGACATTTTCCGCTCTAGAAACGACATATTGTACCCGATTTTCTTTAAATTTGGCAGAACATCTTATAATCGAACTAGAAACATGTATACAAAAATTGGGTAGGATCGGTTAAGATTCAGATATAGCCCCCATACAAATGTCTCTCCCGATTTGACATTTTCCGCTCTAGAAACGTCATATTGTACCCGATTTTCTTTAAATTTTGCAGAACATCTTATAATCCAACTAGAAACACGTATGCAAAAATTGGTTAAGATTGGTTCAGATTTAGATATAGCCCCCATACAAATGTCGCTCCCTATTTCACTTTTTCCGCTTTAGAAACCACGTATTGTACCCGATTTTCTTTAAAATTGGCACAACATTTTATAATCCAACTAAAAAACCTATGATGAAAGAGGGTAAGATCGGTTCAGATTTAGATATAGCCCTCATACAAATGTTGCTCCCGAATGTTTAACCGATTTTGGCCAAACTTTACATATTATATTTCACCAATAAACATACATGATGAAAGCGAGTCTCATCGTTCCAGGTTTCAATATACCCCCATACAAATGTCCTTTCCGATTTAACATTTTTTGTCAAACACATACATTTACAGAATGCAAAAATCCTTCCCGATTTCACTTTTTTACCGAATTGAATTGCAATGAGAATTGTTCGGGTGATGCCCATATGTCCATACTTTGGTATAACTTTGGTAAACTACTATATAATTTGTATTTGTCTGTCGGACAATTGGATCAATTACCATATTATTTACCATATTCGTTAAATTTGACTAAAAATGAATTTATAGCATATAAATTATATGAATATAATTTATATAATTTGTATGAACTACATAAAATTGCTCCCATGAAATACCTGGGTTTAGTAATCAAAGCGTGGTACATACGCAGGGAGTGGTGTAGGGTATTATATAGTCGGCCCCGCCCGACTTTAGCCTTTCCTTACTTGTTTTTTCCTACAAATTTGGTGAAAATTAAATTATCTTACAATTGTGACAAATAATTTTTTTGTTATTTTAATTTTATTGCATCTATCATTACAACACTTAAAATTTCAGATTTTGTTTTTATACCCTCCACCTCCAGGATGGGGGTATACTAACTATGTCATTCCGTTTGTAACACTTTGAAATATCGACCTGAGACCCTATAAAGTATATATATTCTTGATCGTCATAAAATTCTAAGACGATCTAGCCATGTCCGTCTGTCCGTCCGTTGAAAGCACGCTAGCATCTAAACGAAAGGAGCTAGAACGTTCAAATTTTCCATAAATGCGTCTTATAGTCGTAGATCGGTTGGGATTGAAACGGGGCGAAATCGGACCAAAGGGAAAAAATTTCCCGTCACAAAGACTAAAAATACCCATAATAATCCCTAATATTTTAGCGTATTTAACCATGTTTTTTGAATATGTCTGTTTCTATATATTTGCTTGATATTTGGTATGCGAATTCCCCTTATAGCAAAAACGTGCACCATAAAGTGATTCTTATTTGTAGGGGGTGAAATGGGGCAAAAAATATTATTAATATATATTAAACGATAACAGCTAGAAACACGAAATTCGGTGTGTACATTCCTCTAATTGAGTAGATACATAATATAAAAGTATTTTTTCTAAAGTCGTACTTTTAAGGGGTAAAATGGGAATAGAGGGATACATATGGTACCAACCAAACTGCTGTACCTAGAATAATGAAATTCGGTGTATACATTCCTCTGACTGTGTAGACGCGGAAAATAAACTGATTTTTCGAAATTCGTACTTTTTGGGGTCAACATAGAAAAGGGGATAAAAATAGTACCAACCAAATGACCGCAGCTAGAGTCATGAAATTCGGATTATACATTCCTTTGACTACGTAGACATGAAAAATAAGAGGTTTTTTTTCTAAATTCATACTTTCAAGGGATACAATGGGTACGGAGGGATAAAAATGGTACCAACCAAACGGCTACACCTAGAATAATGAAATTAGGTGTACACATTCCTCTGATTGCGTAGACACTTAAAATAAACAGCTTTTTCGAAATTCGTACTTTTTGGGTTTAAAATGAAAAAAGGGGATAAAAATAGTACCAATCAAATGACCGCAGCGAGAGTCATGAAATTCGGAGTATACATTCCTCTGACTGCGTAGACACGTAAAAAAGACGAATTTTTCGAAATTCGTACTTTTTGGGGTTAAAATGAAAAAAAGGGGATAAAAATAGTACCAATCATGACGAGAGTCATGAAATTCGGAGTATACATTCCTCTGACTGCGTAGACACGTAAAATAGACGAATTTTTCGAAATTCGTACTTTCAAGGGATACAATAGTACAGAGGGATAAACATAGTACCAACTAAACGACTACAGCTAGAATGATGAAATTCTAATTGCGTAGAAACGTCAAGGGGGTAAAAATGGTACCAACCAAATGGGTGCAGCTGGTAGCATGGATTTCGGTGTATACATTCATCTGACTGTATAAACAAGCAAAATAAAAAGTTTTTTTTTTCAAATTCGTACTTTTTCTTTTACGGCAAAAATTGGTTGAATCATGAAGTTAGGTTATTTTGCACTATGTACGTCTGATAATTGATTTTCAAAAGTTGTATTTTTGGAATTAAAATAGAATGGAAATTCAACCAACTGTATGTAGCACACACTATCTACCAATATTTATGGTATTTAAGCTTTTTGAAAATATAAATAGAAAAATATTTATTTTTTGAATTGAAGTATTGGTAGCCTTGCCTATATAAATATTATATTTATTTATAAAATTATTTTTTTAATATTTGTATTTGTTTTGATTTGGCCTGTAATATTACTGCACTTCTACGAAAATCGACATCCTCTGTGGAATGCAATCAATGGTGGAGGGTATATAAAGTTCGGCCCGGCCGAACTTAACGCTGTTTTTACTTGTTATTTACTATTATTTTTATTAGTGCTTTTACGCTTCAAGAGGAATGTACGCAACAAATTTCAAGTGCATATAAAGCAGAAATTAAGAAAAGTTACTTAAATTTAAATTCTTTCAGTCCTTGTTAGGGAAAAAAATTTTCGTTTTGGGCCGATTTTGCTCACTTTCAATCCCAACCGATCCGTTCATTATTTTTTATGAGTTCATTATATTTATGAGAACGGCGAGAACGTTACCGTCATTTTTTTAAAAAATTGAACATTAAAAATAAGATCATTACCCATTGAGAAATTTGTTTCATAGATGTTATATACACCTGCAATATGAGCGATATTGCAAGACCTCTCACACAAATTGGTATAAAACTGATCAGTAACAATTTAATATTGGAAATGGTTTTACAATCACTTTATACTTGTAAAATAGTTATGATTTGTTGTACCTCCCACACAAATAATCCGACCCTAAGTAAAATGCAAGTCCTTATACATTATATGCAGATGCTCTCTGAGCTGGTGAAGGTTATAAACTAAATATGAAATTACCGACATTTTACATCACTATAATTATTAGTTACTTATCATTTTATTAGATCTGTTTTCAAAAATGCAGAATATCCAAATTTGCAGAAAAAATGCTACCCACCTAATGTATATTTTTCTTAAAATCTTTCTTTGTTTACATTTTTCAATTTCAAATGGAATCTTTTGAATTTCAAATGGCGTCTTTTGAATTGCACTTGAAAATGGTGTAGAATCATGAAATGTGGACCCGCAATATAACGAATCTTTGAAATTTTCAGTCACTTTGTCTGTAGCTAAATCAAGAATTGCAAATGGGGGAAAATGTTTCTCCCTAATGACGCCTGAGAATACCTTTATATTTTGGGGCATATTTTTTAAGATTGCTGACTCATGTCCACTTTTTGATTACAATTGTAATATTATATTTATATATTGCAATGGACAATTATTATTATTAAAATGAAGAAATGCAATATATAGTTTCAAATAGTAAACAAATATAGTAATGTGCATAAAAAATATCAAAATTTTCTACGTAAAGGCGACACTCACTAATCTGCCGGCAATACTGTGGAATGCACTGCGTGGTAGAGGGTATAGAAGATTCGGCTCGGCCGAACTTAACGCCTATTTACTTGTTAGACACTGCTCGAGAGTATTATGTCTTTGTGCATTTGTTTGTAACACCCAAAAGGAAACGAGTTAGACCATTTATAA
Source organism: Polietes domitor (assembly GCA_947397865.1). Classification (NCBI taxonomy): domain Eukaryota; kingdom Metazoa; phylum Arthropoda; class Insecta; order Diptera; family Muscidae; genus Polietes; species Polietes domitor. The sequence continues at coordinate 77,501,998 of OX377619.1, read as the reverse complement.
TTCAGATCGGCTTAGAATCACTTTCTGAATGGATTTAGCAATGTCTGTCTGTCTGTCCGTCTGCCCATCTGTTGTTGTACTCAAATTACAGGTCGCTATTATGGTTCGATCTTAACAAAAATTTATACAAGTAAGTTTTGTGGATCAAGGGCGAGCGCTATTTAATTTGAAACAAATCGGTTCAGATTTAGATATAGCCCCCATGCAAATGGCGCTCCCGATTTGACTTGCTTCGCTCTATAAACCACATATAGTACGCGATTTTCTTCAAATTTGGCTTAACACCTTATAATCTAACTAGAAACACCTGTGACGAAAGCGGGTTAGATCGGTTCAGATTTAGATATAGCCCCCATACAAATGGCGCTCCCGATTTGACTTGTTTCACTCTAGAAACCACATATTGTACTCGATTTTCTACTAATTTGGCACAACATCTTATAATCCAACTAAAAACACCTATGGTGAAATTGGGTACGATCGGTTCACACTGAAATATAAATTTATTTATATATATACAAATGTTGCTCCCAAATGTTTAACCGATTTTGGCCAAACTTTATATATTATATTTCACCTATAAATATACATGGTGGAAGGGGGTCACACGTCCTTTCCGATTTAAAATTTTTTGTCAAACACATACATTTACAGGATACATAAATCCTTCCCGATTTCGCGTTTTTACCGAATTGTATTGCAATAGGATAGAAAATCATATCATATAGTCGGCTCCGTCCGACTTTAGCCTTTCTTACTAGTTATATATATAGCTGATTGACAGACTTCATTCAATCAACTAATTATTCTTAGCCGATTAGTACAGTTGAGGATGTGTTTATTTCTAGATGATTTCGATATCTGGATTTAACTAACTCATAGTAATATACATTTGGCTGACAACTAAGAAATTTTTCAAAAATCCTTCTCAAGTTGTTTTGCAGAATATTTTTCACTTCAATGTATGCCTGGGAGTCGAATTGCAATTGCTGGGATTATGAGAAAGCTAAACAAAACACGACGCGATTTTCGCAGTTCTTTGACTAGTTTATTTCCCCCAGTGCTGACTGGCTGGGCGGCTTGTCATTCCAATAATTGATGATACCTGCTGCTGATGTATGGCTGACCACGACTTTGTAACGCCAGCACTTGGATAAAATGATTATCTAGCTGTTGTTTTTGTTTGTTTGATTGTTTCCGAATGATTTACGTTTCAACGACGTTTAGTGCATTGGGCCATGATGTCACTTATCATTTGTTTATTGTAAACGTTTTTGTTGCTTTTGTTTCTTTTTCTGTTTTTTTTTTGTTGTGGAAAATCGGACTGAATTTAAAGTGACATTTCAATTGAACCAAACGCTTGGGCACAATTAGTCAGGCGTACTTTCATTCATGAGATTCCGATTGTACAACAAAAAAACAAACACTGCACTTTCAAAGAATCATAATTAAATGAAAAACCCATTGTAAATACATACAACATGTACTCACGTGTAAGTGGATGCACATGGCCAGCTAAAATGCCAAACGACTTAAGTGTGATAGGGGACCCTACCCACGCTATATTCAAAATAATACGAATTTCAGCAGAGGGTAATCCAAAAAATATTGTCAGTAAATTGTTAACGAGCTTTTGTTCCTCCTGTAATAGGCTAAAATGCCTGTTGAGGTCTTTGGCATTTCATAACGCCTACATGTGTACAAAACAACAGTGACAACAATCACCATCATCATCATTTGCATACTTTGAGATAATTATTTTGTTGTTGCTGATTTTTTTCGCGTCAAATAATTGCAGCAAAAATAAGAGCGAATAAAAAAGCTGCAATAATTTTCAATTTAATTATCATCAAATTAATACTTAACATTAATTAATTAAGTAGCATCATATTGACACACACACCCATACACATGGACACTTATCCATGGACATATGGAATCTCATGTACATATGTACATGCGCGTACATCCCCTGCATATGTATGGATTTATGCAACATTAACAAAAAACAGAATAAAAATAAAGGAATGGAAATAAAATCACTCATTGAAATACTTTTGAATCATCCATCATCAATTTTAATGTAGAATTTGTTCGTCATGTTTTATTTATTGCAATAAAATTAATATTGACTTACTGAGTTCAACTAAAGTAATTTCCACATACACCTCGCACATGTCTATGAACTAGTCGATCAGAATTTGTTTACCGACATAACTGAGATATGACTGAGGCAACGGACAAATGGAGGTTACTAAAACTATTGGTGGCTTAAAGCGAAAGTAATGACAGTAGCAGGTCGAAACCTGGGGTTTTATTGTAAAGGGTGATTTTTTAAGAGCTTGATAACTTTTTTTTTAAAAAAACGCATAAAATTTGCAAAATCTCATCGGTTCTTTATTTGAAACGTTAGATTGGTCCATGACATTTACATTTTGAAGATAATTTTATTTAAATGTTGACCGCGGCTGCGTCTTAGGTGGTCCATCCGCTTAGTCCAATTTTGGCATTTCCACGTTTTTGAGTAACAGAGACCCAATTGGTGCGAACGGCGACGAATCGAAAATTGGTGGTCATCATTAACACTGGCCGATACAGCTGCGATATTTTCTTCAGTTCGCACTCTACGTAAGCGTGTTGGTGGTTTAATGTCCAACAATGTAAATTTGGTGCGAAATTTAGTCACAATAGCCCGAATAGCCGCTTCAGTGGGTCGATTAAACTGACCATAAAATGGAAGCGCGCAATGAACTTTCTTAACAGAGCACGCATTTTGATAATAAAATTCAATAATTTGCAAGCGTTGTTCGTTTGTAAGACGATTCATGATGAAATGTCAAAGCATACTGAGCATCTTTCTCTTTGACACCATGTCTGAAATCCCACGCGATCTGTCAAATACTAATGCATGAAAATCCTAACCTCAAAAAAATCACTCTTTAGTTATACCACTATCTTGACGTAAAATCGACCCGTCTGTGGATAAATACTGGTTGTAGTCAGAGCCGTGCGCAGGATTTTCCCCTGGGAGGGGTTTTCATCTAGTTTTACAAAAAATAAAGCTGGTGAAAATTCTGCTAATTTTTGTAGTCAATTTCCAATCAATGTTCAATTTTTCTCGTGAAGTCTAGCCATCTATGGCGCCATGATAAATGACGTTAATTTGATTATGTGTGATTACGTGAGCGTTTGGAAAACATTCATATTTTATTACCAGGATCTTGGAGAAATATTTTGATACATTCGTCCGACAGGCATCGTCGACAAAATTGCATTTCAGTAATCCATCCATCTATCAGTATACTCAAAGGAATTTGTCAGTAAATTTTTTTCAATTCAATTTTATTCATCCAAATAATGTCTTATACATATTACAATTTTGAATTAATTATTATTGAGTTTTTATCAGTAGGATATTACAACAATTTATGCTCTACGAAAATAAATTTATTTACATGTTTTGATGATAATCTTGTAAAAGGAAAAAGGGTAAAAACCTTTATATGAGAATTAAATAATGTAGTCAAATATAAGTTGAAAATATAAATGCTTATAATGCGAATATTAATGAAAATATTCGGACATAATGCATACATTTTCAATTTGTTAAATTTCGGTATACATAGTAATTATGGTAAATCTCTACATTCTCTTAACATGGGGTAATTAGAATATTCAATCTTAGTAAAATAATTATTATTAAGTCTGCTGATGAAGTCAAAAAACAACTCGTATCCAGTTTCGTCATGTAGCGTACTGGTGGAGTATCTCCAAGGTTTGTTGTGTATCATTTTCAAGCACTTGTTTTGCATGACTTGCATTCGCTTTAAATGACATTTTGCAGCTTTGTACCATATAGGGGAACCATAAGATAGAATTGGTCTTATAACACTTTTGAAAATTAAATTTTTATTTTTAAGATTGAGCATCGAACGTCGATTTAACAATGGCCACAGTGCTCTGAATGACTTTAGGGCTTTTCCGCAAGAATTCTCAATGTGTTCGCGGAAGGTGAGTTTTTTGTCCAATAAAACTCCTAAATATTTGACACTATTTTGTATCTGTATAGAGTTGCCATCAAATCTGAGGGTTCGTCTCGGTAGTCTTTTGGGTGACTTGTTGAAAGGGAAAATTATAGCCTGTGTTTTACTATGGTTGATTTTAATTTTCCATTTCTTGAAGTATTTGTTACACGCTATTAAACTTGTCTCCATCTTTTTGAGAAGTGCTGTCGTTAGTTTGCTGGTTGATATCAGAGCTGTATCATCTGCATAATATGCAATATCAGACAATTTGTGTGGTGTGAAATCTGATATGTATATGGAATACAGCAATGGTGAAAGTACGGAGCCTTGGGGTAAACCGGCTGGTATAGATTTTGGAGATGAATAACTGTCATTTACGGAAACCATATATGTTCTGTTTTCAATAAAATCTGCAACAATTTTACTGAGATATTTGGGAATATTTACTGTATTTAATTTATAAACTAAACCGCTATGCCATACGGTATCGAAAGCCTTTTCAATATCTAACAAGAGGATACCTGTGGATTTTTTATTTCGCTTGTTGGAGACAATTTTGTTCTTAATGCGGCTTATTTGATGAATAGTGCTGTGTTCTTTTCTGAAACCAAATTGCTCCTTCGGTATTAGATTGTTGGTGCAGGTGAAATCAGAAATTCTAGAATGAATAAGTTTTTCCAGTAGTTTCCCCAGATTGCTTAACAAACTTATGGGTCTGTAGCTGTTGGGGTTATTTTTTGGTTTGTTCGGTTTATTTATGGCAATAACTTTTGCTTTTTTGAATGCATTTGGGAAGTAATTTAATTTGAGGCAGCTGTTAAAAATATAAGTAAGTAATTTAACAGCCTTATCTGGTAGTTTTTTAAGCAGAATGTTTGGTACATTGTCAATTCCTGGTGATTTCGATGCTTTCAGATTGGATATAATATTGCATAGTTCACTACTTGAAGTATATCTGACGCGATCAATTGAAGGTGGTTCTGTTTTAAATTTGGCTACTGTTCTATTAACTATGTTGTCAAATGAATGGGTATAATTACTGGTAAGGATATGTGATTTTGCAAATGTTCTAGCCAATATTTCGGCTTTTTCGGAATCTGATACCAGTTTTATGTGATTGTCCACAAGGTGGGGTATTTGGTTACTTGACTTGCCCCTCAAACTGCGACTCAATTTCCAGAAGCGTTTATCGCCTGGCTTCATATTGGTTAAAAGCTTAGACCACTTTTCATTCCTTTCAGAGTAAATGCGTCTGTTTATCAATTTACTTAGAAATTTTGAACACTGATCATAAAAATGTTGTTGCTGTGTGTTTGTTGCACGTTGTGATTTACGATTGTACTTTTTCCTTTCGCCAATGTATCTCATTATATCACCAGGTAGGATACTTCGATGGATGTGGTTGGACTTGGGAGTTGACAAATCTCTTGCATTTAAAATAAGTTTGACAAAATTATCGATTTCTTGGTCAATAGCCTGCTTAGATGTATATGATTCGACCGTCAGTGATATGCTGTTATTAATTACTTGATGAAATCTTCTCCAGTTAGTATTACCATAATTGAAATGGGTGTTTTCCACAATTTTGAATGAGGTGCAATCTACGCAACAAATTATTGGACGATGATCGGAAGGAATTTCATAACCTAATGTTGACAGTCTCATTTGCATGGATGAGTTACTCAAAACTAAATCAACAGTAGATGGGCGTCGATTTCTTTGATGAGGGTATAAAGTGTGGTTGTTAGGACCATAAACAAAAAAGTTGCAGGTCTGTTGTAAGTTATTAAGTGCTATTCCAGATAAGTTGTCTTCAGAGCAATTCCACAATGGATGTTTTGCATTCAAATCTCCCAAAAGAATAAATTCTTTGTGGCCTGGAGTTAAAGCCATAATATCAGCAGAGAAATTGTGCGTATATCTAGGTGAGTATGCAGTGGAAATTACAATATTTCTATGATTAATGAGTACCTCAACTGATAAATTTTCAATTGTGGTTGTTTTTGTTAACGGAAGCAGCTTATGCTTCAGAGATCTTCGAACTAAGAGAGCTACACCTCCCCCTGTAGTATGTGTTCTATCATTGCGGTATAGGTAGTAATTATTGAAAAACGGCCTGTGATTATCCTTCAAGAAGGTCTCGTTTAACGAAGCAATTTGAATATTTTCTTTTTCTAATAGACATTCTAGTTGTTTTAGATGAGAAATGTTTGATATTCCATTAGCATTCCAATGAAATATTCTGAATTTTTCAAAATTGTAGGAATTATTTGAAGTCATATGCATACTTAACCAAAGACATTACTACTTGAATTTGCTGTACCTTTGATGTACATTTGCTTAGATCGTCTAGTGCTGACGTAAATATTCCGAATGTTGTATTTTACTTGTTGAGAGTAAGAACGACGATTGTCGTGTTCGTATCTCACATTATTATTTGTGTGTCCACTTACAGCGGGATAATCAGATTGATTATTAACGTAAGAGTTCTGACGTCTAGGTACGCCTCTCTTAGATTGATTACGTGACGAAGCTCGCTCTCTGGCTTCTAGATATAGGGCACGTAGGGGACACCTCACGTCGTTTGCTGAATGGTCTGTTCTCTCTTCTCCATTCTTCTTGCAATTAAAGCATGAGAAGGCAACAGGTTTTTTGTGGTTTTTGTTGAATGGACAATCGTTTGAATTGTGCTGATTCGCACAAATCATACATGCAGGTTTACGGTTACAATGTTCACCTCCGTGGCCGTACATTAAACAATTCCAACATTGAGTTGGTTTTTCGTTCTTCTTTGGCTTATACTTCTTCCATGTGACTATCACATTGCATATAGCTTTGATATTACGTAAAGTGTTTGGGTTAAATGCATTGCGTGCAAATTGAACCTTATACACTGCATTGTTGTCAGAGCTGAATCTTGTTGTAACTTCCACAATGGATACTGGCGACAGGTTATAGCTACTTAAATCATTAGTTATGTCTTCGCATTTGATTCGAGGCAGCCCATATAAAAAGACAGTAAATAGTCTGTTTTGTTTTGAATTGAATGTATGAAATTCAATATTGCTCTCTTTCAATGCATTTTTGCAGAATTCATACTTTTCTTCATTTAAGGGAAACACCTTAGTGCCAATCGACGTGCGTTTGTATGTGCAGTCATTTCCTAGTAAATGTTGGATTTCTCTAAATGGAATAGAGATATCTGCAACAATTGGTGGAGGTTTCGGTGGTCTTACACTCGAAGTAATGTTTGATTCGTGATTTATATCCATATCACTTTCATCCGACAATGCGCTGAATCTGTTCTGGCTGGATGTACCTGCTACATGTGGGCGTACGTTAAGAGTTAATTGAGAAGTACTCTTTAGTTTTGAAATAGCGCCCGTCTTGCTTTTGAGGCGGGCTGAAGCTTTGGCCCCAGGGGCCATTGTCACGATGTAACTTTTAGGCTTTATGTTGTCTTACACGCGCGAGAGCTCGATGAAAAACAGACAAACCAAGAAAGCACACCTCGGTGTTAATTTTCAAAAATTAAATGTGATACACTATTCTCTCTTTAGTTTTTAGCGAGCGAACACGTCCGATTACTGTGAAAGCTTGCATAGAACTGAATTTGTCAGTAAAATATAACAGAAAGTCTACTGAAAGAGCAGATTTTCTGCTGAAAAAGGAGACAGCAGCAGATAGATCTGATTGCTGTTTTTAGCAATAAAGAAAAAACTTTAAGCATATGTACAGTAGGTTGGGTCGCCGTCCATACAAATGGAAAAACAAGTTCCAGTCACACCACAAAAATAAAGTTTGGATTGTTTAGTGATGATTTGCCAAATATTTCGTTCCCAGATCAAGTCATCTGTGAGCTAAACGCTCCTGAAAATAACCCTAAAAATCATGTTTTTCCTGTGCAATTTTTATACACTCCACGAGAGTATTATGGCTTTGTGCATTTGTTTGTAACACCAAAAAGGAAGCGAGATAGACCCATTGTTAAGTATACCGATCGACTTAGAATCACTTTCTGAGTCGATTTAGCAATGTCCGTCTGTCCGTCTGTCTGTCCGTCTGTCTGTCCGTCTGTCTGTCCGTCTGTCCGTCTGTCCATCTATTGTTGTAATCAAATTACAGGTCGCAATTATAGTCCGATCTTAACAAAAATTGGCACAAGTATGTTTTGTGGATCAAGGACGAACGCTATTTAATTTGAGGCACATCGGTTCAGATTTAGATATAGCCCCCATACAAATGTCGCTCCCGATTTGACATTTTCCGCTCTAGAAACCACATATTGTACTCGATTTTCTTTAAATTTTGTACAACATCCTATAATCGAACTAGAAACACCTATGCAAAAATTGGGTAAGATCGGTTCAGATTTATATATAGCCCCCATACAAATGTCGCTCCCGATTTGACATTTTCCGCTCTAGAAACCACATATTGTACTCGCTTTTCTTTAAATTTTGCACAACATCCTATAATCCAACTAGAAACACTTATGCAAAAATTGGGTAAGATCGGTTCAGATTTATATATAACCCCCATACAAATGTCGCTCCCGATTTGACATTTTCCGCTCTAGAAACCACATATTGTACTCGATTTTCTTTAAATTTTGCACAACATCCTATAATCCAACTAGAAACACCTATGCAAAAATTGGGTAAGATCGGTTCAGATTTATATATAGCCCCCATACAAATGTCGCTCTCGATTTGACATTTTCCGCTCTCGAAACCACATATTGTACTCGATTTTCTTTAAATTTTGCACAACATCCTATAATCCAACTAGAAACACTTATGCAAAAATTGGGTAAGATCGGTTCAGATTTATATATAGCCCCCATACAAATGTCGCTCCCGATTTGACATTTTCCGCTCTAGAAACCACATATTGTACTCGATTTTCTTTAAATTTTGCACAACATCCTATAATCCAACTAGAAACACCTATGCAAAAATTGGGTAAGATCAGTTCAGATTTATATATAGCCCCCATACAAATGTCGCTCCCGATTTGACATTTTCCGCTCTAGAAACCACGTATTGTACTCGATTTTCTTTAAATTTTGCACAACATCCTATAATCCAACTAGAAACACTTATGCCAAAATTGGGTAAGATCAGTTCAGATTGAGATATAGCCCCCATACAAATGTCGCTTCCGATTTGACATTTTCCGCTCTAGAAACCACATATTGTACCCGATTTTCTTTTAATTTGGGACAACATCTTATAATCCAACTAGAAACACCTATGCAGAAATTCGATAAGATCGGTTGAGATTTAGATATAGCCCCATACAAATGTCGCTCCCGATTTGACATTTTCCGCTCTAGAAACCCTATATTATACTCGATTCTCTTTAAATTTGGCGCAACATTTTATATTCCAACTAGAAACACCTATGCAAAAATTGGGTAAGATCGGTTCAGATTTAGATATAGCCCAAAACAAATGTGGCTCCCGATTTGACTTTTGCCGCTTTAGAACCACATATTGTACTCGATTTTAAATTTGACACAACAGCTTATAATCCAAGTAAAAAACCTATGGTGAAATTGGCTAAGATCGGTTCAGATTTAGAGATAGCGCATTTGTATTTGCGTAGTTGCTCCCAACTGTTTAACCGATTTTGGCCAAACTATACATATTATATTTCACCTATTTGATTCCAGATGTCAATATACCCCCATACAAATGTCCTTTCCGATTTAACATTTTTTGCCAAACACATACATTTACAGGATACCAAAATCCTTCCTGCTTTCACTTTTTCACCGAATTAAATTCTATTCGGATTGAAAGTGGAGTGTATCATAGAGTCGGCCCCGCCCGACTTTATCCTTTCCTTACTAGTTTTGTGTTAAATTTTTTACCAAAATTGTTTTTTCTAAAATAATAGACCCTTGAAAGCACTTTAAATGAAAATTTTGATTCTTGTCTTAGAGTAACTTATTGGTCGAATTATTGGACGGTTTTAGTAACTTTTATGATTTTCACAGTGACTACTGAAAACTTTTTCGTATTTTGTGGTAGTATTTTATAAAAAATAAATAGCTGCAGTCACCTTACCTTTCGAATGATGTCTAAATTATGAACATCGGAATAAAATTGAAGCTGCGGCTACAAATTGTTTGAACAATTTGGCTGTGAAAACCATCGGCTGCATTAAATTATTTCACAAAAATGGAGTCAGTGAAGTCATTTATCGTTCGTTATTCATCATTTAGGCATTATTCGAAAGGTATTGATTCCACCTATTTAGTATTCATTACACCTCTTAAAAAAGTTTTCAAGAAATATGAGTTTTTAGGTGTCACCTTGAAATCTCTCAGAAAATCAATATAAACGCCAACAAATTCTACCAATGAGTTATTCTAAGACGAGAATAACAATTTTTATCTAAAGTCCTTCCAACTCAGAAAAAAAAAAATTGGACAAAAATGCAACTTAAAAAATATTACACGCGAAAACATGATTTTTAGAGGTGTTTTCAGGAGCGTTTAGCTCACAGATGGCTTGACCCAGTGACGAAATATTTTGTAGATCAGCATTAAACAATCCAATCTTCATTTCTGGGGGGTGACCGCTGCAATTTATTTTCGTGACCCATCCTAATGTACAGAACAGTATGACCATATTTAACAACACTTTTTTGAATAGAAGTTATTATAAAGTAATTTATTACCAAGGACATTTATTGCGATTGTCCTTTTAATGATACGAATATTGTCTAAGCTAATATAAAAGGAAATTCAAGCTAAGCTCGCTTATCTACTTTTATACACTCCACGAGAGTATTATGTCTTTGTGCATTTGTTTGTAACACCAAAAAGAAAGGGTGGTAGACCCATTGTTAATTATACCGATTGACTTAAAATCACTTTTTGAATCGATTTTGCAATGTCCGTCTGACTGCCTGTCCGTCCGTCTGTCTGTCCATCTATTCTTGTAATCACGATACAGGTCGCAATTGTAGCAAGAACCAAACGAAACTTTGCGCAACGAAGTTTTTCGGGATAAGGACGAACGCTATTTAATTTGAAGAAAATTGGTTCAGATTTATATATAGCCCCCATTCAAATTTCGCTTCCAATTTGACTTTTTCCGCTCTAGAAACTATATATTTTATCAGATTGTTTTCAAATTTGGCATAACATCTTATATTTAAACTAGGAACACCTGTGGCGAAAATAGGTCAGATCGGTTCAGATTTATATATAGCTCCAATTCAAAATTCGCTCTCGATTTGACTTTTTCTGCTCTAGATATCACATATTTTAACAGATCCTCTTCAAATTTGGAAAAATATATAATGTTTCCACTAGAAACTCCCATGGTGAAAATGGGTCAGATCGGTTCAAAATAAAAAATATTATTCTCGATTTGACAAATTAGACCAGGTCATATTAACCTGTGATTAGGAAGCATAAAAAAATTCTTCCCGTTTTTTTTACCGAATTGAATTGTATTCGGATAGAAAGTGGAGTGCATCACATAGTCGGCCCCACCCAGCCAATTTTAGCAGACTGCAAACTCTTTAGCAGTGTGAATGGTGATGTAAGATTGCTGTTATGCCAAAACAAACTGCTGTAACAGCAGAAAAGCTGCTTTTAATAACGCATTGAGTGTCAAGCGGTTTTGACGCAAACCTTGCCAGGAGACCAAACATTTTTTGGGCTATAAGTAAAAGCAATCACTGTCGTACGGAAATGTACGACGTGGCACCCCATCACGGGTTAGGTATCGTACGGAAACGTACGACGTGGCACTTAATGTGTTCTCTAAGTGTAGAACTTCATTTTTTCAAATAGTTGATTGAAAGTACATACATACACACATACACACATATTTTGAAAAAATATTACAATAAGACGATCGAATTCCTCGGCGCTTAAAACTGGATATGCTTGTTGACAAAGTAGACAAAGTCTAAATATGATGTCCAATGAGTTTTGGGGTTTTTAATTTATACAGGACATGAGTAATAGGATGTTTACTCAATATCTTTATACGCATATTCCGATTAAATAAATAATATTTGGAAATGTTTCTTAATTTTTATAATCTTAAAAAATACAAATACAGTTTTTTGTACTCGATGAAATGCAAACGAAAAACACCTACAAATTTTAATTCCAAACAAGTAAAGAAAAGCTAAAGTCGGACGGAGCCGACTATATGATACTCTCCACTTTCTATCCTATTATAATTGAATTGGGTAAAAAAATCGGAAAGGACATCTGTATGGGGGTATATTGAAACATGGAACGATGTGAACCGCTTTTTACCATGTTTGTTTATAGGTGAAATATAATATGTAAAGTTGGGCCATAATCTGTTAAACATTTGGGAGCAACATTGGTATAAATAATAATAAAATAAATTAATTTATATCTAAATCTGAACCGATCTTACCCACTTTCACCATTTTGGGTACATATGTTGTTTCTAGAGCGGAAAAGTCAAATCGGGAGCTACATTTGTCTGGGGGCTATATCTAAATCTGAACCGATCTTACCCACTTTCATCATAGGTGTTTTTAGTTGGATTATAAGATGTTGCGCCAATTTTAAAGAAAATCGGGTACAATATGTGGTTTCTGGAGCGGAAAAAGTCAAATCGGGACTGATATTTGTATGGGGGCTATATCTAAATCTGAACCTCAAATTAAATAGCGTTCGTCCTTGATCCACAACACTTAGTTGAGCCAATTTTTGTTAAGAACGGACTATAATTACGACCTGTAATTTGATTACAACAATAGATGGACAGACAGACGGACATTGTTAAATCGACTCAGAAAGTGATTCTAAGCCGATCTGTATAATAAACGATGGGTCTAACTTGTTTCCTTTTGGAAGTTACAAATAAATGCACAAAGACATAATACTCTCGTGGAGTGTTTAAATGCAAATAATTGGTATTTGAGAGGTTCGTCTTCCTGCGTAGATCCAAGTTACTGAATTTGTTGTTTCTCGTTTGAGTAATACTTAAATCTGAAAAAATAATTGTCACAAGTGGGAAATTTGACAAAAAATTTCAGTAAGTTAAAGCTCATTTCTTATTGTTTCGCAACTTTAAAGCAGATTTTAAAATATAGATATACACGCAGAGAAAAAATGCATTACGTAGAAATGATATTTTAGACACATGAACATCGTATTTGCGTTTCTTTTGTGGGAAAAATTAGTTTGTTTGCGGTAAACATGTCATCACTTGTTGTAAACGAACAAAGATAAATATGTTTATAACAAACAGTTTTCTTTGTTTGTCGAAATGGATTTGTAAAGGGTGATTTTTTAAGAGCTTGATAATTTTTTTTAAAAAAAAACGCATAAAATTTGCAAAATCTCATCGGTTCTTTATTTGAAACGTTAGATTGGTCCATGACATTTACTTTTTGAAGATAATTTCATTTAAATGTTGACCGCGGCTGCGTCTTAGGTGGTCCATTCGGAAAGTCCAATTTTGGGCAACTTTTTCGAGCATTTCGGCCGGAATAGCCCGAATTTCTTCGGAAATGTTGTCTTCCAAAGCTGGAATAGTTGCTGGCTTATTTCTGTAGACTTTAGACTTGACGTAGCCCCACAAAAAATAGTCTAAAGGCGTCAAATCGCATGATCTTGGTGGCCAACTTACCGGTCCATTTCTTGAGATGAATTGTTCTCCGAAGTTTTCCCTCAAAATGGCCATAGAATCGCGAGCTGTGTGGCATGTAGCGCCATCTTGTTGAAACCACATGTCAACCAAGTTCAGTTCTTCCATTTTTGGCAACAAAAAGTATGTTAGCATCGAACGATAGCGATCGCCATTCACCGTAACGTTGCGTCCAACAGCATCTTTGAAAAAATACGGTCCAATGATTCCACCAGCGTACAAACCACACCAAACAGTGCATTTTTCGGGATGCATGGGCAGTTCTTGAACGGCTTCTGGTTGCTCTTCACTCCAAATGCGGCAATTTTGTTTATTTACGTAGCCATTCAACCAGAAATGAGCCTCATCGCTGAACAAAATTTGTCGATAAAAAAGCGGATTTTCTGCCAACTTTTCTAGGGCCCATTCACTGAAAATTCGACGTTGTGGCAGATCGTTTGGCTTCAGTTCTTGCACGAGCTTTATTTTATACGGTTTTACACCAAGATCTTTGCGTAAAATCTTCCATGTGGTCGAATAACACAAACCCAATTGCTGCGAACGGCGACGAATCGACATTTCACGGTCTTCAGCAACACTCTCAGAAACAGACGCAATATTCTCTTCTGTACGCACTGTACGCATTCGTGTGGTTGGTTTAATGTCCAATAAAGTAAACTGAGTGCGAAACTTGGTCACAATCGCATTAATTGTTTGCTCACTTGGTCGATTATGTAGACCATAAATCGGACGTAAAGCGCGAAACACATTTCGAACCGAACACTGATTTTGGTAATAAAATTCAATGATTTGCAAGCGTTGCTCGTTAGTAAGTCTATTCATGATGAAATGTCAAAGCATACTGAGCATCTTTCTCTTTGACACCATGTCTGAAATCCCACGTGATCTGTCAAATACTAATGCATGAAAATCCTAACCTCAAAAAAATCACTCTTTATTATCATTACAAACTCCCAAAACATTTAGAAGTAACAGAAACCGATGTTGTTGCACCTGTGATGGAAATACGTCACATCATTTCAGATTTAGATACATCGCAAATGTTACATCTTAGAACTCTCAAACCACGTATTGCAAACGGAAAGAAATTTAAAAATGCAAATTGTATTTTATTTAAAAATTAAATTTTGTGTAAGTAAAATAGGTTACTCCAATACTTTTTCGCAGAAACGAAGAATTTCGTCCCGCCAATAGGTTTTTACATAATTATTATTTTAGAGATAAATTACTTTTCATTGATTTCATTCTAATTAGATATACTACAAATTTGTCCAAAGTTTGGCACTCATAGTTAAGCTACGGGATATCATCAAGCAAATTACACAGTACAACATGAGAAAAATTACGGGTTTCTGACAATGGATTCTGAAAGAGGAGACTAAAAAAATATACGTGTGTCGGCGTTTTGACAGATCACATCTGAATTTCATTTTATAGACGATTAAAGTTTCCCAACTCTGAACTCTTCTTGCAGCATATCGGTGTATAAAACTATGTTTTCTTTACATCTGAGGCATAGGGTATATTCAGCAACTTTGTAGATAATGATATGGCGAATAACTACCCCTCGTAACGGCATTTTTTGGCTTTATTTTAACAAATTGTAAAAAATGAAATGTGCTACAAAAATGTTGGCCATAAAATTTGACTATATATGTCAGAACACGCCAAAACCCAAAGTTTAACACAAACGCCAAAAATCAATCAAATTCAAGATTGTCCATTAAAGGTTAATTTAAAGTTAGGGGTGGGATAGTGCACGACTTTTGGATTTTGATATGCTAGAACCCTCTTATTGGTGAGGTTCGGAAATAAAATTCATGAGCCAAAAAATGGGGTTGGTGGGTTGAGTGTAAGTGGGCGCTCATCGGGGTCAAAGGTAAGTGATGAAAATACAGGAAAAGTCCCAAAACTGCCTCGGAGTCGCCCCCCGAGTGGTTAAATGTAAGACCGACCCCCCAATATTTATTTCGAACACACTTACCCTCTATCCCCACTCGCTAAGGGGGCTGCCATACAAAAAATATATTTTTTATAAAATTTGTCCCAACCGCTTTTACTGGCCCCAGGAGACCGCTAGTGGGGTCAAATGTAAGACCAACCCCCTATATTTTTTCAGAACACACCTACCCTCCATCTGCAACCCTTAAGGCGGCCCCCATACATTTGCCTATTTTTGATATTTTTTATGAAAGAAAGGCCCAAAACTGCCCCGCAGTTGACCCTAGAGGGGAGAAGTTGTAACCTGGTTGTAGTTGTAACGTTTCTCGATCCGATTCTCAAGATGAGATTCTGCTTTTTATTACTTTTCCATCTATGTCCTAAATAGACTTGAAATGCCTTTTCATTTCAAATTTAATTTTCTCACATGCAAAAAACCCCATCAAGAAACGTCGTAGCTCATGACTCTGTCGATAATTGTATTATATTTAAACTAAAGTTTCGAAATAATAGTTATTTATACAGATGTCATTCCCAAAAAAATGTTTAAATTTTCAACATTTAAAAATTGCCTCAAATACAAATGTTTGTCTATTTGTGGTCATTTAATTCGTATGCGGCAATCGATTCATGGTAATTTTAGTCGTTCACTTAATGCATTTGCATTTGAAATGTTTTTTCTTTTTTAATTTTACTACAGGCATATGCACATTAGTGTGGCCCAAAAATATACGAAAAACAGAGGAAATGTTCTCGAATTTTTTAAACCATCATTAGGAGACGAAGTGTCTCGGCCATTCTGTTGCTGACTCCAGTGCGTTTTAAAGTTTGATTCATACGTATTTCTCACAATACTGCCTTATTTGCGTTAATAAACATTTTTCATTAATTATTGATATCAAAACAAAGCGGTGAGGTGAAAAAAAGCATGAAACAAACCTTAAATACAATATCTCAAAAACGATGAAAAATACTTCTTTTGAATTTGAGCTTTCTTTTACAAATTTCAAAATTGCAAAATGTCAAATTTATTTTTAATACCTCAAATTTAGCGATGAAAATAAAAATATATATATTTTCACCATTTGCAAGAACGTAAAAAATGTAAAGTCTATCTAGAAAAATGTTTTTATGAAACTTTACAGAACATAGGTTAAGCAGAATAATACATTAAAGAAGAGCACCTTAGTGTAAAAACAGGAAAAAATCAAAAATGTCAGACGTACTAGACAATTTTTTGAAAGGTAGAAAAACTTTCATTTGTATTCACTCCTCCTCCATTGTTAATTATACCGATCGGCTTAGAATCACTTTCTGAGTCGATTTATCAATGTTCGTCTGTCTGTCTGTCTGTCTCTCCATCTATTGTTGTAATCAAATTACAGGTCGCAATTGTAGCCTGGACAAAATGAAACTTTGCACAAGGAAATTTTTAAGAGATAAGGACGAACGCTATTTAATTTGAAGAAAATCGGTTCAGATTTAGATATAGCCCCCGTACGAATTTCACTCCCGATTTGACCCTTTTAACTCTAGATACCACATATTTTAACAGATTTTCTTCAAAATTTGTAAAACATCTTATGTTTATAGTAGAAATACCTGTGTTGAAAATGTGTCAGATCGGTTCAGATTTATGTATGGCTTCCATTCGAATTTCGCTCCCGATTTGACTTTTTCAACCTATGATTAGGAAACATACAAAAATCCTTCCCGTTTTCACTTTTTTACCGAATTGAATTGTATTCGGATAGAAAGTCTGGTTGGTACCATTTTTATGCCCTTATTTACCCCTATTCGCGTCCATTTAGAGTTACTTATTTGTTGGATCCCCATTTCGCCTGGTTCCCCCCAAAAAATAAAAGTTTCGAAAAATCTCTATGTAATTAGAGGAGTGCACACACCGAATTTCAGACTTCTCCCAGTTGTTATTTGATTGGTTCTAGTTTGAAGCCTGTTATTCCATTTTCCCCCATAAAAAGATAATTTTCCAAAGTTTAATATTTAATACGAGTTCACGGTATAATGTGTGGGAATTTGTGTACCAAATGTGAAGGTATATAAGGCGGAAATTTTCAAAAGTATTACGTAATTATTAGGGGTATTTTCAGTCTTTGGTCCGATTTCGGCCATTTTCAATTCCAATCGATCTGCTAACATTAGATATATATGTTCATTTCGTTCGGAAGTCAATGTGTAAACCACAGAAACAGCAGACGGACATGGCTAGAATCTTACAACGACCCACAAATCCATCGACCAAAATTCAATAACTTTTGTTCTAGTAGACATTTTTGAGTTCTGCAAAAAAACAAAATTAGACAAGGACCCAAGGATTAATTGAGGTATTAACCTTAAAAATCGGGAAATCGGATATATTTTAGAAATCGCTCCAAAATTGACTACTATTCGTATTTTTCGATTTTAAAGAAAATTAAAATTTGTTTTAGTTTTTTCGTTTGCATTTTTTTGGTCTGTAATCAATATTTGATTTGAACTGGGATATTGTCCTGGCTCAAGACCATTTTTGCTTCTATATTTAATAGAATGCAAATTTATTTACAAATGGCATGGTGACATTTATTACTTGGCTGCAGACTACCACGATCATGATTTCGACCATGTCAAAAGTCTTTTCAAGTGGCTTCGCAGCGACTTTTCAACATCAAACCCGGCCTCTATAAGGAGATGATTCTCACAAACGAACGAGAATCACAACTCACTTGCCGAATTTGCGTTTAAAAAATCGCACCAAGTAATAAAGCACACATGCCATCTTACAAGCATCTCATTGTTTTGCATATGTAAGTATGTGTATATGCAGGTATAGTTATCCAGCAATACTTCTGCCATTTGTTTTAGTTTTTTCGTTTGTATTTTTTTGGTTTGTAATCAATATTTGGAATGACACATGAATACACAGTAGGAATTTATAATGCATAATCAAAATTAAAATTTCACTCAAAATAAAAAATTCTTTTTTAAAATAGTCGCTAAAAGCAATATCACAAACAAACTTTGAATGGTAGCTATATACAAATATGAACCCATCTTTAGCGCAGCTTTTCTAGTTGAAATATAAGACGATTTCCCAAATTGGAAGAAAATCTGTTGAAATATGTGGTTTCTAGATCGGAAAGAGTAAAATCGGGAGGAACATTTATATGAGAGCTATATCTAAATCTGAACTAATTTTCTTCAAATTAAATAGCGTTAGATGTTGATATAGCCCCCATACACATATTGCTCCCGATTTGACTTTTTGGCTCTATAAAGCACATATTTCACATCATTTTCTTCAAATTTGGCACATCACCATATAATCCACTTAGAAACACCAGTGGCGAAAGCGAGTAAGATCGGTTCATATTTAGATATAGCCCCAATACAAATTTCCCTCGCAATTTGACTTTTTCCGCTGTAGAAACCACATATTGTAACCGATTTTCTTTAAATTTGGCCCAACATCTTATAGTCCAAATAAAAACACCTGTGGTGAAGGCGGGTAAGATCGGTTCAGATTTAGGTATAGCCCCGTACAAATGATGCTCCAGATATGAATGTCTTCGATCTATCCATTCGATCTATCTAATCCATTTTCCTCAAATTTGCCACAACACAACACAATATAATCCAGCTGGCAATATTTATGGTGAAAGTGGGTAAAACGGTTCAGATTTAGATATAGCCCCCATACAAATAAATAAATTATCAGATTATATTTTGCCTTGACCCATACACTTTGAAAGTGGGTCACAAAGGTGCATGATTAGGACCCATACAAAAATCATTCCCGATTTCACATTTTTACCGAATTCAATTGCTATGGGGTAGAAAGTGGAGGGTATCAGATAGTCGGGCCTGTCCGACTTTAGCCTTTCCTTACTTGTTATTTTTATTTTCAGGTTTATGTTTGACATTTGCAAAGTGGGACGCGTCCAATGCGTTTTAGGTTCGCCCAATGGGCTGACGATTGTTTGGCATGAGATGAAGAATTTTACCGAAAAATCGTGTATTCAGATGAAGCTCATTTTCTTCATGTCAATAAGCTAAATTTCTTATATTTCATCTAGAAACACCGGTGGTGAAAATGTGTTACATCGGTTCAGATTTATATATAGCCCCATTTCGCTTCTGATTTGACTTTTTCCGCTCTAGAAACCATATATTGTATCAGATTGTCTTCAGATTTGGCAAAACATCTTATATTTAAACTAGGAACACCTATGGTGAAAATAGGTCAGATCGGTTCAGATTTGTATATAGCTTCCATTCAAATTTCGCTCTCGATTTGACTTTTTCTGGTCTAGGAACATATTTTTACAGATCTTCTTCAAATTTGGCAAAACATCTTATATTTCCACAAGAAACACCAATAGTGAAAATGGGTCAGATCGGTTCAGATTTACATATAGCTCCAATACAAATTAAACCCCGGATTGACTTTTTCCGCCCCAGAAACCACGTATTTTCACCGAATTTCTTCAAAATAAGCATAACACATTTACTTGAACTGAAAGAACTTATTGCGAAAGTTATTGAATTGAATTATATTCGGATAGAAAGTGGAGTGTATCATATAGTCAGCCCCGCCCGACATTAGCATTTCCTTACATGATTATATTATATATCCAATATAAATACATTTCGATATCATTTTGAACTATTTGCAAAGGTAGACATTTAATATATTTGCAAAAGTCCACTTTTAATTTATTTGCAAGACTCGTAAAGTTGACTTTTCATATATTTGCAAAAGTCGAAAAGTCGACTTTTTGCTCCAATTATATATTTTTAATACACAGGGCGTAAAAGGGCCAGGTCTAGCCGGAAAACGGCTAAAGTGGCAATACTAATCTTGATGCTACATGATTCTGAAGATTTTTGCACGGGAATAATCAACACTAAAGACCGTGGAGCATAGCTTTCCCATTCCATTTTAGCGACCTGAAATTTTGCATACATACTACATTTGGAATTCGTCATCGTATTTTGTGTTTATACACTCAACGAGAGTATTATGTCTTTGTGCATTTGTTTGTAATACCCAAAAGGAAACGAGATAGACCCATTGTTAATTATACCGATCGTCTTCGAATCACTTTCTGAGTCGATTTAGCAATGTCCGTCTGTCTGTCTGTCTGTCTGTCTGTCTGTCCGTCCGTCCGTCCATCTATTTTGTAATCACGATACAGATCGCAATTGTAGACAGAACCAAATTAAACTTTGCACAACGACGTTTTTCGGGATAAGGACGAACTCTATTTAATTTGAAGAAAATCGGTTCAGATTTAGATATAGCCCCCATACGAATTTCACTCCCGATTTGACTCTTTTCACTCTAGATACCACATATTACAATAGATTTTCTTTAAAATTGGCAAAACATCTTATATTGTAACTAGAAACACCTGTGGTAAAAATGTGTTAGATCGGTTCAGATTTATATATAGCTCCCATACAAATTTCTCTCCCGATTTGACTTTTTCCGCTCTAGAGACCACATAATGTATCAGATTGTCTTCAGATTTGGTGAAACATCTTATATTTCCACTAGAAACACCCATGGTGAATATCGGACAGATCGGTTCAGATTTATATATAGCTCCCATACAAATTTCGCTCTTGATTTGACTTTTTCCGCCCTAGAAATCACATATTGTATCAGATTGTCTTCAGAATTGGCAAAACATCTTATATTTAAACTAAGAACATCTATGGTGAAAATAGGTCAAATCGGTTCAGATTTAGATATAGCCCCCATACAAATGTCGTTCCCGATTTGACATTTTCCTCGGTAGAAACCACATATTGTACTCGATTTTCTTTAAATTTGGCACAACATCTTATAATCTTACTAGAAACACCTATGCAGAAATTGGGTAAGATCGGTTCAAATTTGGATATAGCCCCCATATAAATGTCGCTCCCGATTTGACTTTTTCCGCTTTAAATGCCACATATTCTAATCGATTTTCTTTAAATTTGGCACAACATCTTATAATCTAACTAGAAACACCTGTGGCTAAAGCGGGCTAGATCGGTTCAGATTTAGATATAGGCCCCATACAAATGTCGCTCCCGATTTGAATTTTGCGCTCTAAAAGCCATATATTGTACCCGATTTTCTTTAAATTTAGGACAACATCTTATAATCCAACTAGAAACACTATGCAGAAATTGGGTAAGATCGGTTCAGATTTAGATATAGCCCCTATACAAATGTCGTTCCCGATTTGACTTTTGCCGCTTTAAAAGCCACATATTGTAACCGATTTTCTTTAAATTTCGCACAACATCTTATAATCTAACTAAACAAACCTATGGTGAAAGTGGGTAAGATCGGTTCAGGTTTAAATATAGCCCAAATACAAATGTTGCTCCCAAAAGTTTAACCGATTTTGGTTAAACTATACATTTTATATTTCACCTATTTCGTTCCAGGTTTCAATATATCCTCATACAAATGTCCTTTCCGATATACAATTTTTTGTCAAACACATACATTTACAGGATACAAAAAACCTTCCCGTTTTCACTTTTTCTCCGAATTGAATTGTATTCGGATTGAAAGTGGAGTGTATCATAGAGTCGGCCAAGCCCGACTTTAGCCTTTCCTTACTGGTTTTGGTCTACACTAGTGTAGATACATGAACACATACGTAATTTAATATATTTAGTCAAACATGTGTCAAATGTGTGTCACAATGATCCGCCGACGAACGCACTCACATTGCTGCACTCAAAATTTCAATGACTCTTGACGCTGACAGCCATGGTGACGTGTCATTCGTCAAACTGGTGTTGCGTCGTTCTGAATTGCACTAAATACGTTTAGCTGTGGATGGTTTCATTAATTAAAGCCAATATTTTCGATAAAGGGATTAATTACAGTTTTTCAAATAAGCTGTGGAATACGAGTACATATATGAACATTAGGGTGTGGGGTTTTTGTTGGAAGTGGTGTTGTTATACCCTC
The DNA here is from genome assembly GCA_947397865.1 of Polietes domitor. Lineage (NCBI taxonomy): Eukaryota > Metazoa > Arthropoda > Insecta > Diptera > Muscidae > Polietes > Polietes domitor. The sequence continues at coordinate 77,479,391 of OX377619.1, read as the reverse complement.
CGGCTCCAGGATGGTGGTATACTAATTTTCTCATTCCGTTTGCAACACCTTGAAATATTGACCTGAGACCCTATAAAGTATATATAGGGTCCGCCAAATAACTTATTTTTTTTAAATGCTATAAAAAAACTACTGAATATTTTCTCAAATTTCTTTTTTTATTTGAAAGTACAATCCTTTTGCTTAATAATGGAAAACAATTTCATTCAAATGGCTGCCTCGGGCACCCCACAAATAATAGTCCAACGGTTGAATAGTTGAAAAAAACGTTATATGGCGGACCCTTTTTATAGCTCCCATACCAATGTCTCCTATGATTTACTTTTTCCGCTCTAGAAACCACATATTTCAACAAATAACTTTTTTTGAAAATGATATAAATAAAACTACTGAATATTTTCTCAAATTTCTTTTTTTATTTGAAAGTACAATCCTTCTGGTTAATAATGGAAAATAATTTCATTCAAATGGCTGCCACGGGCACCCCACAAATAATAGTCCAACGGTTGAATAGTTGAAAAAAACGTTAGATGTCTTATCAAACCATATTAAAAACTTGCAATATGACCCAGTATAAAGGGCAGATTTATACTCTTTTAGTGCAATTTTGATGCATTTTTATAAAAACCGAAATAATTTCCACATTTTTAGAATTTTCTAACCCATTAAGGGTCGCAAATTTTTTTCATACTGTTAATACTCAGTGGGTTAAATGTGAAGTAAAAACTGAACTATGGGGTTATTTTCATCGTAAACACATTTTAGTCTTATATAAAGCTATTTTTTGGAAATAAATTCACCCATTTCAAATTTTCCCCCTTAAAAATTAAAACATAATAATCTACATAAACTTTTTTAAAGGGGAAATCAAATGGTCGTTAATGTTAAATTAACACAGATAGACACAGTATATTTAGGAGATGTTCTTCTCTTTCATTTGTATGACACGCAAAAGTACGAAACTAAATTATTGAAACATTTACATCCTTTGGAAATTAAGAGTGTAGTAAAAAAAGACAAAATAAAAATATAAATTTTCCTATAAGTCACCTATAACTTCACTTCTATATAATCTCTTTCTTGGGAGGGAAATCATGTCGCACAGTTATATTGTAACATCTTATATGAAGTTTTTCCCCCAATTTTTTCAAAAATTAGCTTTTTGTAAGACTAGAATGTGTTTACGATGCACATAACCCCATATTTCAGTTTTTACATCACATTTAACCCACTGAGAACCAGCAGTAAGAAAAAATTGTCGGGTCTTAAAGGGGGTAGGAAGTTCTAAAAATAGCAATTGGTGATCAATACCTCTTCAACGATACAACAAAAACGCAAATTTAACTAAAAATGTGGAAGTTATTGCGGTTTTTATAAAAAATGCAACTAAAATTGCACAAAAATGTTAAAATTCTTCCCTCTATTCTGGGTTAAAATGCAGTTTATAACACGGTTTGATAAGTCTCGGGCCAGATTTTAATTTGTAGCAGTTTTTCCAAATACCATTCTCACCGTGAATTTTATTCAAGAAAAACCTGACTTATAGAGATTATTTTGAACGCGTCCAGCTCACGAAAGGACAGTGATAAAAGCAAAATATTTTGGGAGAACACATAAAACAAACCAATCTTTCATTTTAGTCGGGAACATCCACAACTTTTATTTTGAAGCCACTAAACTTTAGCACCCACTATCTACCAATATTTATGGCTTTTAAGCATTTCTGCAGATTGATGTCTTATATTTACATTTTAAATTGAAGTTAGAGTGATCAAAAACCCGGTTTTTCTGCAATGTCGGGTTTTCGGGTTTTTCAAAAACAGCGATTTAAAAAACCGGTTGCACGGTATTCTTGTTTTGAAGAAACCAGTCGGACCGGGTATTTTCGGGTTATCTTAAAACAATAAAATATGGGGAAATATTCTCATTATAGGCTAATTCCAAAAATTTTGAGCTAGTGTGGATTTTCTTGACCTTCTTAAATATTGTTGAAATGTGATATTTTAGTCAATGTTAATGGAATTAAAATTCCTGGCAGACTATGATTAAAAATATCAAATAATAAATATAAGATATTTTATTAATATTACTATTTAAACATAGTTAATAATACTATTTAAATATATAGGGTGATTTTTTAAGAGCTTGATAACTTTAAAAAAAAAAAAAACGCATAAAATCTCATCGGTTCTTTATTTGAAACGTTAGATTGGTCCATGACATTTACTTTTTGAAGATAATTTCATTTAAATGTTGACCGCGGCTGCGTCTTAGGTGGTCCATTCGGAAAGTCCAATTTTGGGCAACTTTTTCGAGCATTTCGGCCGGAATAGCCCGAATTTCTTCGGAAATGTTGTCTTCCAAAGCTGGAATAGTTGCTGGCTTATTTCTGTAGACTTTAGACTTGACGTAGCCCCACAAAAAATAGTCTAAAGGCGTCAAATCGCATGATCTTGGTGGCCAACTTACCGGTCCATTTCTTGAGATGAATTGTTCTCCGAAGTTTTCCCTCAAAATGGCCATAGAATCGCGAGCTGTGTGGCATGTAGCGCCATCTTGTTGAAACCACATGTCAACCAAGTTCAGTTCTTCCATTTTGGGCAAAAAAAAGTTGGATATCATCTCACGGTAGCGCTCACCATTCACAGTTACGTTACGATTCGCATCATCTTTGAAGAAGTACGGTCCAATGATGCCACCAGCCCATAAACCGCACCAAACTGTGACTTTTTCTGGATGCATTGGTAGCTCTTGCAATGCTTCTGGCTGATATTCACTCCAAAATCGACAATTCTGCCTATTTACGTACCCATTGAGCCAAAAATGAGCTTCGTCGCTGAACACAATTTCTTTCTTTCTGAACTTTCTTAACAGAGCACGCATTTTGATAATAAAATTCAATGATTTGCAAGCGTTGCTCGTTAGTAAGTCTATTCATGATGAAATGTCAAAGCATACTGAGCATCTTTCTCTTTGACACCATGTCTGAAATCCCACGTGATCTGTCAAATACTAATGCATGAAAATCCTAACCTCAAAAAAATCACTCTTTAGTATCAAGAAATACTTTGAAGATATACATAGTTTGATGTTTTTTGATCTGGCAATTATTTTCCACTGTAATTTGTTTGGCATCAAGAGAATTGTTTTCTGGGGAATATCTATTCTGGTTATTTTAGTATAAATAGAACGACTTTATTGACCACTGGTTAATAATTCGAAAGCTTAATAAGTTTCATATTTTAAAATGGCAGCCTGGTTAAAATCCATATGGGTGCTTCCACGTAAAGTGATCCTTTTTTCGACAAAATTTCAAAAACAATTCATAATTTTAAACAAGTAAGGAAAGGCTAAAGTCGGGTGGGGCCGACTTTATGATACCCTACACCACTCCCTGCGTATATAAAGGGTGATTTTTTAGCTATTATCTTTGTGGCAACACTGGTTTAAACAGCTGACGTACGTTTCGTGTTTTGTTTCATTGTCAAACATCTTCAGTTTGGTCTATAATTTAACCATGAATCTTACAAACGAACAACGCTTGCAAATTATTGAATTTTATTATCAAAATGCGTGCTCTGTTAAGAAAGTTCATCGCGCGCTTCTATTTTATGGCGGCTATTCGGGCTATGTTGACTAAACTTTGCACCAAATTTACATTGTTGGACATTAAGCCACCAACACGCTTACGTAGAGTGCGAACTGAAGAAAATATCGCAGCTGTATCGGCCAGTGTTAATGATGACCATCAATTATCGATTATCACCGTTCGCAGCAATTGGGCCGCTGTTACTCAAAAACGTGGAAATGCCAAAATTGGACTAAACGGATGGACCATTTGAGGCGCAGTCAAGGTCCACATTTGCATGAAATAATCTTCAAACATTAAATTATATGGACCGTACTATCGATTCAAATAAAGATTTCATGTATTTTTCTGAATTTTATGTGTTTTTTTTGAAAAACTTTCCTATAGCTTTAAAAAAATCACCCTGGTTTTGATTACAAAACCCAGTTGTTTTATGAGGGCGATACATTGATTGGCTGTAATAAGTTGAATCTGAAGTGTTATGTAAACAAATCAGAAACTGATAATGAGCGGTAGCAATTTCTTTGCGTAATGCTCCACCTTTGCTGTAAGTGTTCCTAACTGAAATATACTTCTAAAATCGGGATCCATGGTCCACTTCATCAGTAAGTATTCCTATGTGAAATATTCCATGAACTGAAAATTTAATCCAGATCCGATGTAATATGAAGGTAGGTATTCCCAGAGTAAATATAATATGATCTGGACCAAGATCCGATGACAAATGCAGATTTTACAGCGGTAATAGGATAAATTGGACGGAAATTTGTACGGGGATTGTTGCAAAATATGAACACATATATTTGACTTTCATAGTAGGTATTACTAGTTGAAATAGAACATAATCTGCAAAATTTGGAAAAATTTCCTTTTAGGGGGCCATTTGTAAGGGCGCTACATTAAAAAGTGGGCCCATGCAGATCACATTCAAAGTAGGTATTCTTAGTTGAAATATAACATGATCTGCAAAATTGTATCTAGATTCAATGCACGATATGGGTTCTAGAGCTGTAATAGAGTATAATGGGGCCCAATTTGTATGGAGGTTATACCAAAATACGGATCCATATATTTGACTTTCAAAGAATGTATTCTTGGTTGAAATATAATAAAATCTGCAAAATTTGATAAACTTCCGATGTAAAGTGTGGATCCTAGAGGGGTTATATTACAAATGGGGCCACTTGTAAGGGCGCTACATTAAAAAGTGGGCCCATGCAGATCACATTCAAAGTAGGTATTCTTAGTTGAAATATAACATGATCTGCAAACTTGTATCTAGATTCAATGCACGATATGGGTTCTAGAGCTATAATAGAGTAGAAATTGGGGTCCAATTTGTATGGGGGTAATACCAAAATATGGACCCATGTTTTTGACTTTCATAGTAGGTATTCTTTGCTGAAATATAACATAATCTGCAAAATTTTATCAAGATGCAATGTAAGAAATGGATTCTCGAGCTATAAAAGTGTGAACCCATTTGTATGGGGGCTATACCAAAACATTGACCTATATAGCTGGTTTTCAAAATAGGTCTAAATGTAACATTGTGTGAGAAATTTGATCAAGATCCGATATAAAATGTGCATTTTAGAGCAGTAATTTTAAATCGGAGGTACATTTTTATGGGGGCTATATCAAATCATAGACCCATGTGGTCCACTTTCCCGTTAACTGTTTCTAGTTCAAATCTAAGACGATCCTGAAAATTTTGTAATGATCCCATGTAAAATGTGTATTCTAGAGCAGTAAGAGTGTAAATTATAGGGATATTTGTATGGAGACTATATCTAAATCTGAACCGATTTCCTCCAAATTCAATACCGATGGTACTTGGGCCAAAAAAATAACTTCTGTCAAATTTCACGACAATCGGACAACAATTGCGACCTGTAGAGTGCGAACAATCTTAGATGGACAGCAGACGAACGGACAGACAGACATTGTTAAATCGATTCAGCCGGCGATTCTAAGCCGATCCGTATACTTAAAGGGTCTTGGGTGGGTCTAGCTCGATTATTTCTTGGTGTTACAAACATATGGCGGAAAACTAACTTATAATACCCTAGTCAACGAAGTGGTGTAGGGTATAATTAGTGTTGCTGAACTTCACCAAACAATCTGGCTACATTTGGCCTCATATGTGTTCTTATGTGCTCATAAGAAATACTTGACAAACCTAGGATGAACGACGCCATCTTAGACTCTGCGTTTTGCTATGTTCGCTATTTTTTAGCTAATTACTCAAAATATAGTACCGGAATGAAAACCCGGTTGAAACTGAAACTCTGTATGACTCCGGTACAATAAAGTCATGCACAGACCGAAAATATGTAAAGAGTTGAATCTGATTATTAAATAGCTGAAAATCATATTTGTTCTTCTCAAAACCCACTGTGCAGTGGTAGCACTCTCATAAAATGATAATTGCAACGGCCCATACATTATGACACATGTGGTCGCAAATTACTTCTCGTCTGTTTATGTGCGCCATAAGTAATTATATTTAAAGTTATAAATTGCGTTTCAGAAGATGGATCGATACTAACTACCCAGCGAGACATCGGAAAGTCATTTCTTATACGAAGACGTAGAACATACAACATATACATACATGCATGTCTTTACAGGCTCATACAGCTGCGGAAATTATGAGGCCATAATTAAAGGGGCCTACAAAGGCGTTTCTTACTAAATTCGAAAAGTCTTGATATATGCCATAGTGAACCAAGGCCGTGGACTCAGCTATTCCCAGCCTAGGGAAAACGTTAGTATACATTCCTCCAAAGATACATCACAAATTTTGTATGAAAGTGTAGGCTTCCTGAAAGATTTGGGATCTTTACTTTACTAAAAGCGGTCCTATTCAAAGGGGCTTTCAGCACATTCTAAAGTTCTGCACGAAAATCGGAGGTCCACTTCCCTAAAATAGCACTCCTTCGTCGTAGGATGACGAGTTTGTCGAAAGACTAGAATAATAGTCATGGCGTTAGTAAAATTTTAACACGATCTAGCGATGCCCGTCTGACAGTATGTTACAATTTTCATTACGTGTGTCTACTGGGTCTACCAGATCAGCGGGATTTAAAACGTGCGGTTTAGAGGACTAATGGGACCTCTCAAATAGTAACCCTATTTCAAAGCATTTTTGGATAATGCCTGCTTTATATTCTTTACATTAAAATACTAAGTGCAATATTTGGCGTGCTAAGGACTAGTCTAGATATAATTGTATTTTTTAAACCCTCCACCCAAGGATAGGGTGTATATTCACCAATGTCATTCCCTTTGTAACACCTTAAAGTATTCATCGGAGACTCCATAAAGTACATTCTGGGTCGTGGTAAGACGATCTAGCCATGTCCGTCTGTCTGTTAAAAACAGGATAGCGGCCGAACGATATGAGCTAGGAGGTTCAAATTCTCCCTAAATGTGTTCAATGGTAGTAGATTTGTTGTGATTGAAAGTGGGCAAAATCGGCACTGAGGGAAATTTTTTTCCCTAACAAGGACTGAAAGTACTCCCTAATATTTAGAATACTTAAGATTTTGTTTTATATAACACCTTGAAATATCGACCTGAGGCCTTATAAAGTATATATTCTTGATCATCATAAAATTCTAAGACTATCTAGCCATGTCCGTTCGTCCACACGAAAGCACGCTAGCATCTAAACGAAAGGAGCTAGGACGTCCAAATTTTCCATAAATGCGTCTCATAGCGGTAGATCGGTTGGATAATAACCCCTAACATTTTAGAGTATTAAAGCATATTTTTTCAATATGTCTGCTTGTACCAACTTGATATTGCGTATGCGCAGAGGGATAAAAATGGTACCAACCAAACGGCTGCACCTAGAAGACTGAAATTCAGTGATTGCGTAGACACGTAAAATAAACGAATTTTCGAAATTCGTTATTTTTGGGTTTTAAATGGAAAAAGGGGATAAACATAGTACCAATCAAATGACCGTAGCTAGAGTCATGAAACTCTGACTATACACTCCTCTGACTGCGTAGACACAAAAAATAAAAGGTTTTTCTAAATTCGTACTTTCAAGGGATAAAATGGGTACAGAGGGATAACAATAGTACCAACTAAACGACTACAACTGGAGTGATGAATTCGGTGTGAGACTTTAGAAAGCCGTACTCTTAAGGGGTAAAATACGAAAAAGGGGATACAAATGGTACCAATCAAATGGCCACAGCTAGAATCATGGAATTCAGTTTATACATTCCTCTGACTGCATAGACACGCAAAATAAAAATATTTTTCCAAATTCGTAATTTTTTTCTTTTACGGCAAAAATTGGTTGAATCGTGTAGTTAGGTTATTTTGCACTATGTACGTGAGATAATTGATTTTCACAATATGTACTTTTGGAATTAAAATAGAATGGAAATATAACCAACTGTAGCACCCACTGTCTACCAATATTTATAGTATTTAAGCTTTTTGAAAATATAAATATAACAATATTTATTTTTTGAATTGACTTGAAGTGTTATTTTGATATGTAGACGTATTGGTAGCCTTATATGCACTTGGAATTTGTTGAGTTCATTCCTCATGTAGCGTAAAAGGACCAAAAAGTAAATACCTGCTTCAGTGGGGGAAATTGGGCCAAAAAGGGATAAAAATGGTAAACATAATACGATAACAGCTAGAAACATGAAACTTGAAACGCACATCTCTCTATTTACGTAGATACGTAAAATAGAGGGATTTTTCAAACTTCGTACTTGTAAGGGATGCAGTTGGAAAAGAGGGGAAAAAAGGTGGCGGAAGTTGAAATCATGAAATTCGGTGTGTACTTTCATCTGACTGTGAAGATGGGATATAAAAAGGATTTTTAAGAAATTTTTACTTTTAGCCGGAAAATGGGGCGAATGTGGATAAAAATGGTACCAAACAAACAGCTGGAATAATGAATCTCTGACTGCGGTGACGCGAAAAATAAAGAGATCTTTCGATGCTCGTACCATTAGGATCTTATTGGGATTACATTTGGCAACAATCGAACGGCTGTAACTAAAATCATGATATTCAGTATTTTCACTCGTATTTCTATGTAGACGTGGTAAGCAAGAGGTGCGATTTTTGTAAATTCGTACTTTTAAGGTCAAAATTAAAATTGAGTGAAACTGTTACCAATAAAACGGCTGTAGCTAAAATCATGAAATTAGGTGTGTACATTAGGGCGTACCTCAAAAAAAAGTTCGCCGTACACCTTCGAATATGAAGTATTATTGAAAGGTAGTTTCAAAAAAAAAAATTTTATTTTTTTATGCCGAACGTAGGGGTCGCGCTTTTACATTTTTCTATATAACTTGTATTTATAAACGGATTTTAAAGTGTGATACATCGATGTTTTTGTCTCGACGAGGCCGATTTTTTTGTCTTTGAAGTCATTGAGCTCAAGCACCCCCTTCTGGTACTTACCCATCATTTCTCAGTTGCTACTACCCTAATGTACCACTCTAATAATCGAAAATTAAAGCTCGCATAAAATCATGAATCATGTTTGAGCTCAATGACTTCAAAGACAAAAAAATCGGACAAAAACATCGATGTATCACACTTTAAAATCCGTTTATAAATGCAGAAGTTATATAGAAAAATGTAAAAGCGCGACCCCTACGTTCGGCATAAAAAAATAAAAAAAATTTTTTTGAAACTACCTTTCAATAATACTTCATATTCGAAGGTGTACGGCGAACTTTTTTTTTTTTACTTGTAACCTGGTACGCTCTAGTGTACATTCCACTCTGTAACATATTGGATCATCAATATTACAACTTTTCCTATCAAAATGGTACAGACATTTAGGCTGTACATGGAATCAAAAAATTGCAAATGGAAAAAATCGGGCTTGAGGGAAATTTTTTCTACATAAAAAATATTTGAGACATATTTTTGAAGATTTCTGACTAATAATTATATTAATATTTATATATTACAGAGGACTATTTAATAATAATAATGAAGAATCACAATTTTCCTAATATGGTAGTGGACTTCTATGTCCTGTCGACAGCCTCTAATATACCGATAATACTGTGGAATATACTTCGTGGTGGAGGGTATATAAGATTTGGCCCGGCCGAACTTAACGTATTTTTACTTGTTATATTCTCTACCCATTGAGAAAATGCAAGGCAATCCTAGAAGAGCTGTAAGACGATACATGTATGGAAATGTACAGTGAGTGCTCCTTACATTTGTGTTGTAGGCCTACTTCGCTGGCATGTAAAGGCCCTCTAACCGCTGCTGGGTATACCTATAAGAGTATCCATCATCGAACCGCTCATTAAGGTTGATAATTATGCTTTCTTCACAAGTGATTAACCCACAAATGTAATTTCGTCATGATGTAAGTGCACACCTACACATATGTTGAAATAATATTCTAATCTGGCGGAAATCGAATTAACTTTGCATTAATCTAATGTCGATGTGATCAATCAAAGCAAAATTAATTACCAAAATGGCTGCACAGCCGTGTGGCCTAATATCGGTATTTATGTTGGTTAAAAAAACGTTGGATAATGCTTACAAGAAAATATTGAAGCACCCAGATCATGTAAAATGTGTACCCTCCACCAGGGTATTATGTAATTGTGATTTTTTTGCAATACCCAACATAAAGGGAGATTGACGGTTTTATTATATTTCAGCGTTTCCATCTATCCTTGTAATTGGTGTGTTGGTCCATCTCAACAAAACTTGACACATGCGAGTTTGGCAACACAGGGACGGAAGCTACTGAATTTTGAAAAAATCGATTCAAATTTAGCCTCCATACATGTGATTTTTAACACTCTAACATATAGCACATTAACATAATTTACCGATTTTGGTCTTATTTGGCACATGACTTTATTATAGTCTCCACCTCCAGGATGGGGGTAGTATATTAACTTTGTCCTTCCGTTTGTAGCATCTTGAAATATCGACCTGAGAAACGTCATAAAATCGTCATGCCCGTTCGTCCGTCAGATTTCCCATAAATTCGTCTTATAGTCGTAGATCGGAAGGGATTGCAACCGGTCAAAATCAGTCCAAAGGGAAAAATGTTTCCCTCACAAGGACTGAAAATACCCGTAATAACCTTTAATATTTTATAGCATTTAATCATGTTTATACCCTACACCTCAGGGTATAATGACATTGTGCATTTGTTTGTAACACCCAAAAGGAAACAAGATAGACCATAGTTTATTATACCGATTGGCTTAGAATCACTTTTTAAGTCGATTTAGGTCGCAGTTATAGTCCGATCTTAACAAAACTTGGTTATTTTTGAAATTTTGTATTTAACAGTACATTTAGAGAGTTAATTAATCAAGCTCGAGATTGCTTATTGCTCATTATACCCTACACCACAGGGTATAATGACTTTGTGCATTTGTTTGTAACACCCAAATAGAAACGAGATAGACCCATCGTTTATTATACCGATCACTTTTTGAGCCGATTTAGCAATGTCCGTCCGTCTGTCCATTTATTCTTGTAATCAAAGTACAGGTCGCATTTGTTGTTAGAACTAAATGAAACTTTGCACAACGAAGTTTCATGGGATTAGAACGAACGCTATTTAATTTGAAGAAAATCGCCTCAAGTTTCGATATAGCTCCTATACAAATTTTATTCCCGATTTTACTCTTTAAACTCTAGAAACCACATATTTCAACAGATTTTCTTCCAATTTGGAAAAACGTCATATATTTTAACTAGAGACAGCACTGGTAAAACTAGGCCAGATCGGTTCAGATTTATATATAGCTCGCATACTAATGTCTCTTCCGATGTGAAACTTTCCGCTCTATAAACCACTATTTTAAGGGTTTTTCTTTAAATTTGGCAAAACAACTTATATTTCAACTAGAATCAGCTGTTGTGAAAATTGGCTAGATCGGTTCGGATATATATAGCTCCAATACAAATTTCGCCACCGAATTAATGATTTTTGCTCTAGAAATAGCATATTTTAACAGATTTTCTTCTAATTCGGAACATCAGTTAATGTTTCAAATAGAAACATCTCTGGCGAAACTGGGTCACATCGGTTCAGATTTATATATAACTCCCATATAATTGACTCCCCCGATTTGATTATTTCGCTTTAGAAACCACATATTTAACAGACAGCCTTCAAATTTGGGAAAGCGTCTTATATTTCAGCTAGAAAATTTATGCTAAAAATGGATCAGATCGGTTCAGATTTATATATAGATCCCATTTAAGGTTTGTGTTCAAATTTTCTTACAAATACAGAGAACAGTACGAATTAGTAGTGTATTCTTCTCTTATAGCTGTGTCGTATATAACCCGGTTCAAATGTAACGACCTACACTACATGGTATAATGACTAGGTGTAGGATATCATATAGACGGCCAAAACCACCTTTAACCTTCCTTACTTGTTTTTTTTAATATGTCTGCTGGTACTTGATATTTGCTATGCCCATTCTCCATATAACAAAAACGTGTACCATAAAGTGATTTTTATTCGTAGGGGGTCAAATGGGACAAAAAGTGGCAAAACTATTACATATCAAACGACAACAGCTAGAAACACGAAATTCGGTGTGTACATTCCTCTAATCAAGTAGATACATAATATAAAAGTATTTTTCCAAATTCGTACTTTTAAGAGGTAAAATGGGAATAGAGGGATAAAAATGGTACCGGCTGCACCTAGAACAATGAAATTCGGTGTGTACATTCCTCTCATTGCGTAGACTCGTAAAATAAACGGATTTGTTCGAAATTTGTACTTTTTAGGGTTAAAATGGAAAAAGGGGATAAAAATAGTACCAACCAAATGACCGCAGCTAGAGTCATGAAATTCGGAGTATACATTCCTCTGACTACATAGACACGAAAAATAAAAACTTCTTTCCAAATTCGACTTTCAAAGGATACAATGGGTACAGAGGGATAAAAATAGTACCAACTAAACGACTTCAGCTAGAATGATGGAATTCGGTGTGTGCATCCCTCTAAATGCATAGACACGTAAAAACAAGTAAGGAAAGGCTAAAGTCGGGCGTGCCGACTATATAATACCCTACACCACTCCCTGCGTATGTACCTTGCTTTGATTACTAATCCCAGGCATTTCATGGGAGCAATTTTATGTATTTTATTTCATCTTTAGTCATATGGTTAATAATATGGTAATTTATCCAATTATCCGACAGACAAATACAAATTATGCAGTAGTAATAGGATGAATCGGACCGACATTTCAAAAGGGCGCCTATGACAGCATTTTGGGCCTGGTCCAAAACATGGGCCTATATATTTCTCATTCACCGTAGGTATTCCTAATATCATGATCTGCAAAATTGAAGATCCGATGTAAGATGTAGTTTCTAGAGCTGTAATAGATCAGAATGGGGCCCCATTTGGGTTATACGAAATTATGGACATATGGACATCTCCCAAACAAGTAAGGAAAGGCTAAAGACGGACGGACTTTCTATCTCATTACAATTCAATTCGGTAAAAAAGTGAAATCGGGAAGGATTTTTGCATCCTGTAAATGTATGTGTTTGACAAAAAATTTTAAATCGGAAAGGACATTTGTATGTGGGTATATTGAAACCTGGAACGATGTGACAATGTATGTTTATTGACGAAATATAATATGTCAAGTTTGGCCAAAATCGGTTTAACATTCGGGAGCAACATTTGTATGAGGGCTATATCTAAATCTGAACCGATTTTACCCACTTTCACCATAGGTGTTTTAAATTAGATTATAAGATGTTGTGCCAATTTTAAAGAAAAACGGGTACAATATGTTTATTTTAGAGCGGAAAAAGTCAAATAGGGAGCGACATTTGTATGGGGGCTATATCTAAATTTGAATCGATCTTACCCAATTTCTGCATAGGTGTTTCTAGTTGGATTATAAGATGTTGTACCAAATTTAAAGAAAATCGGGTACAATATGTGGTTTCTAAAGCGGAAAAAGTGAAATAGGGAGCGACATTTATATGGGGGCTATAACTAAATCTGAACCGATCTTACCCAATTCCTGCATAGGTGTTTCCAGTTGGATTATAAGATGTTGTACCAAATTTAAAGAAAATCGGGTACAATATGTGGTTTCTAAAGCGGAAAAAGTGAAATAGGGAGCGACATTTGTATGGGGGCTATATCTAAATCTGAACCGCTCTTACCCAATTTCTGCATAGATGTTTCTAGTTCGAACATAAAATGTTGTGCCAAATTTAAAGAAAATCGGGTACAATATGTGGTTTCTAGAGCGGAAAAAGTGAAATAGGGAGCGACATTTGTATAGGGGCTATATCTAAATCTGAACCGATCTAACACACTTTCACCATAGGTGTTTTAAGTTAGATTATAAGATGTTGTGCCAATTAAAAAAAAAACGGGTACAATATATGGATTTTAGAGCGGAAAAAGTCAAGTCGGGAGCGACATTTGTATGGGGGCTATATCTAAATCTGAACAGATTTCCTCCAAATTCAATACCGATGGTCCTTGGCCAGAAAAAATAACTTCTGCCAAGTTTCATGACAATCGGACAGCAATTGCGACCTGTAGAGTGCGAACAAGCTTAGATGGACAGCAGACGGACAGACAGACATCGTTAAATCGATTCAGTTGGTGATTCTAAGCCGATCGGTATACTTAGAGGTGGGGCTAGCTCGATTAATTATTGGTGTTACAAACATTTGGCGCGAAACTAACTTATAATACCCTAGTCCGCGAAGTGGTGTAGGGTATAACTAGCCCACGAAGTGGTGTAGGGTATAAAAATGAAATATTTCTCTCTATTCCTTTAGGAAAGAAAGCTAAAATTTGGACTAAGGGGCATTAATGAAATATTTTAGAATTTGTCGATTTTTTCTTGTCCGATAAAAATTTCGAATTAGAAAAATTATAACACAACAAAACTTATGTAAAATCGAAAAAGCGGGTTAAACTGAACATTTTTAAAAGCGGGATGGCCACTATAATCATCTGAGACAAATTTGCGGAATTAATTTCATAGTGTGTTAACTTGACACCTTTTCCACTTATAACATTTCCAATTCTGTTTTCTTTCTTCTTTTTCAATTCTGTCATAGTCTGGAGTTCTGAGGTTAGTCCTATTCTTTTTCAATTCTGTCATACTCTGGAGTTCCGAGATTAGTCCTATCATATAGTTTTTCAAATAATAATCCTGAAAAACTCACTTCTTAGATTTTTGAAAATTGTAATCTATCGAAATAGTCACCACCTATGGTTGATTTGAGATTTTGCACGAACCACATGACTCATGCCATTGGCATTGATGTGAGCTTTCCATTATGGCAAAAATTTAAACAAATTAGTTCACTTATGGACTCATTTGAATATGTAATTTCATCGTAGGTAGGTACTTACATCTTTACTCCAGTGCACCACATAGGGTATGGCCAGATCGTAGGGAAAGTCAATGTAGCAATTGAAGACCACATATGAGCCGACCTTGGCCTCCAAATGCGTTGTTTTCTGGCGATCATGGCGTGCACCTGATACAGCGACACAGGATACGCTCATTAAAATTAAAAGCGACGATGACAATAAAGCTAAAAATCCAAAAGCAACATGGCATACTATCACTTTACGCTGTTGCATGATGTGGATGCAGCTGCGGCTGCCGCTGTAGCTGCTTTGTAGGCTTCGTAGGAAAGGTAGTAGTAGTTGCCTGTGGCTGTTGCTGCGGTTGGCGGTTTCGCTTTGCTACGACGGCCTCTGCTTGTAATGGCGTTTACTGCGGTTTATGATAATGCTCGACTACAGCTACTGCTGCCTCCGCTGATGATGATTTCAATGTTTTCCTGCGTTTAACTGGCTTTGCTTTTCGCTATTTTCTTTTGTTTTTCCTTTCGTTGTTGTTTTATTTTTTCTAGTTTAGCTAAAATGCATTAAATTTAGCTTTTAAGCGTTTGGCCAGAGCCAAGAAACTTTGTTCTTTGCAAATTTCAATTAAATTAAATGCGAAGCACAAGAAGATGCTTTAGCACAAACACAATATTTTCTTTTCTTTTTTTGTTTGGTTGCTTCCGTTTTTGTTTTTTTTTTAGGGGTTTTTTTTTCCTAGGGGGAGGTGTTGTCGTGGAAATTCCTTTAAAAGCTGCTGTCTTCTTGTGTATGTGGGTGTTTGTGTGTGTGTGATCTGATGATTTGGTATTTTTCTTAAATTAAATTAATTTAACAACGCTTAAATTAATAATGTGGTTAAAAGCTGTTTTGTGTAATTATGATGAAGAAGAACTTTTGATTAATTAACGAAATTCTTTTCGTTCATTAAACCAAAGTGCTGCTGGCTCTGCGTAGCTTAAACGCGAAAGTATGCGGCACTGATATTAAATGGTTTATGGCCTTTTACTTTTTTGGGGATTTTTTTGTTTTTGCTTTTGTTATTGTTTTAATTGAATTGAATTTAATTGCACATTCCTTTAAATTGGCTTGAGCATTTTTAAATGACTTTCACTTGTTCACAAAATTGTTCCTTTCGTTTGGAGAGCGACCAAAAAATAAATAGAAAATCACAAAAATCAGGTCAATTGCAATTTTTTTTTTTGCTTTTCTTGAAACTCGTACAAAATGATTTAATCTCAAATCTATTTGAGTTAATTTGGATCTTCCACTCGGTTTAATTTAAAAGCTCTGACACTTCTTCTGTTTGTTTGGACTGAGAAACTTTTTTATTTTCGTTTTGTTGTCGTTTGTTTGCTTGCTTGCTGGTTTTCCACTTGAATTTTCTCTATGTGCGCGTTTTCTTTCTTTTGCGTTTTCAGAACAAACAACGTACCGATCGCTATGATCACTAAACCGCAACTAAACTAAAATTTAACTCTAAACCATTGTCTGAAGCCGTCTGCTAGTAATGATGGGTATGACGACTATGATTACGACAATAACGATGATGATGATGATCATCATGATGACGATGATAATGATGATGATCTCCATCATCATTCCATTCCAGTGATATTCCAAAAAGTATTTCCAATGATAATGAGGTTTCGTTGTGTTCTTCTCTCAGTGTGTGTATCATAGTCATTTTTTGGGGTTTGAAAAACAAATTATATCGTTTGGAAATGGCTAGATATCATTTAAAAGAAAACTGCTTATGAATGAATTTAGCCGCGAGAGGAAATTATGACCGCTACCAGGCAATGGTTATAACTTTTGTGCGAAAATTAAATATCAGAGACGTAATTATGATCATACTATGGCGGAGGGTTATAGGATAAATGCATACTGGAAGCAAACAAGTTTCACTGTACAGGGAAAGCACTGCCTTGGTAATATGTGTGATTTTGCTTTTAAAAAGACAACATAGAAGCACTACATAAGAGTTATGAAATATGTTTCATAAAACACATATAAATGAAGAGTTTCCTAGAATTTTTGAAGCATTTCATAGAAACTAGACAAGGTATAGGAGTCATTCCATGTCAAGCGGTACGATTATTGACCTCGATAGCTGCTATTTGGGCTGTTTTTCTTTAAGCCGGGATAACAAGCTGCGATCAAAAACGTTAAATTTAATTTTTTGCTCAAAACTAAAAAAAAAATATTTTTTCACATTGTCGCCAACTACAATATAAATATATGTATTATATGTAATATTTTGTATTGACTTTATTGGACTTAGCCTTGATAACCATAATTTGGACTTATACTGGCTAATTATCCAGGCTAAGTCCAAAATGTTTAATACAAAATTATTTTTCCAAAATTTGTTTTCACACACACATTGATATTGCTTTTGGCGACAATTTTAAAAACGAATTTTTTATATTGAGTGATTTTTTTTATTTGAACTGGAATATTGTCCTGGCTCAAGACCATTTTGCATCTACATTTAATAGAATGCATATTTATTTACAAATGGTATGGTGACATTTATTACTTGGCTGCAGACTACCACGATCATGATTTCGACCATGTCAAAAGTCTTTTCAAGTTGCTTCGCAGCGACTTTTCCGGCCTCTATAAGGAGATGATTCGCACAAACGAACGAGAAGCACAACTCACTTGCCGAATTTGTGTTTAAAAAATCGGACCAAGTAATAAAGCACACATGCCATCTTAGAAGCATCTCATTGAGTTGCATGTGTAAGTATGTGTATATGCAGGTATACACATGCCATCTTACAAGCTTCTCATTGAGTTGCATATGTAAGTATGTGTATATGCAGGTATAGTTAACCAGCAATACTTCTGCCGTGCCAACGCTCATTTGTTTTAGTTTTTTCGTTTGTATTTTTTCATCTGTAATCAATATTTGATTTGAACTGGGATATTGTCCTGGCTCAAAAGCATTTTGCATCTATATATAATAGGATATATATTATCCAGTCTTAAAGAAAAACAGCCCTATTGTTTTGAAAGTTTCTGTATGTATTCTTCTTATAAAAACATTGTATATGTATTTTTGGGAAAAATTAATATTTTATACCCTCCACCTCCAGGATGGGGGTATACTAACTTTGTCATTCCGTTTGTAACACCTTGACCATATAAAGTATATATATTCTTGATCGTCATAAAATTATAAGACGATCTAGCCATGTCCGTCGTATTTTAGAGTATTTAATCATATTTTTTACAATATGTATGTTTGTACTTACTTGATATTGATATGCGCTTTGCCCCGATAAAAAACGTGCACCATAAAACGATTTTTATTCGTATGGGGTGAAATGGGACAAAAATGGATAAAAATGGGACATATCAAACGACAACTGCTACAAACACGAAATTCTGTATGTACATTCCTCTAATTGAGTAGGTACATAATATGAAATTATTTTTTCCAAATTCGTACTTTTAAGGGATAAAATGGGAATAGAGGGATAAAAATAGTACAAACCAAATGTTCGCAGCTAGAATCAAGAAATTCTGTGTATACATTCCTCTGATTGCGTAGACACGTAATTCATACTTATATATGTGGTCTTCAAATGGGAAAAAGGGGATACAAATAGTACCAACCAAATGTTCCTCTGATTGCGCAGAGACGTAAAATAAACATATTTTTCGAAATTCGTACTTTCAAGGGATACAATGGGTACAGAGGGATAATAATAGTACCAACTTAACGGCTATAGGTAGAATGATGAAATTCGGTGTGAACATCCATCTAATTGCGTGGACACGTAAAATAAAGAGATTTTAGAAAGTCGTACTCTTAAGGGGGTAAAATGGGAAAAAGGGGATAAAAATGGTACCAACCAAATGACCGCAGCTTGAACATGGAATTCGGTGTATACTGCATAGACACGAAAAATAAAAAAAAATCCAAAAACTTACTTTTTACTTTTACGGCAAAAATTTGTTGAATCATGAAGGTTA
This sequence comes from Polietes domitor, assembly GCA_947397865.1. Classification (NCBI taxonomy): domain Eukaryota; kingdom Metazoa; phylum Arthropoda; class Insecta; order Diptera; family Muscidae; genus Polietes; species Polietes domitor. Next base: position 77,460,424 of record OX377619.1, on the reverse strand, counting down.
TTTTGCACTTGAGATACAGGATTTTCAAAATTTGTATTTGTGTTGCTTTGGTTATATTCAATAATATATATTTTCCTGTAATATTACTGCACTTCTACGAAAATCGAAAGCTTCGATGAAAGCCTCCATGGTTCGGCCCGGCCGAACTTAACGCCTTTTTTACTAGTTGGCGTTAAAATGGAAAAAGGGGATAAAAGTAGTACCAACCAAATTACCGCAGCTAGAGTCATGAAATGTAGAGTATACATTCCTCTGACTGCATAAAGTAAAAAATAAAAAGATTTTTCAAATTCGTACTTTTTACTTTTATGGCAAAAATTGGTTGAATTATGAAGTTAGGTTATTTTGCATTATGTAGATACTTGAGAAAATGGATTTTTCAAAATTTGTACTTTTGGAATTAAAATAGAAAGGAAATACATACAAATGTAGCACCCACTATCTACCAATATTTATAGTATTTAAGCTTTTTTCAAAATATAAATATTAGAATATTTATTTTTTTAATTCAATTGAAGTATTATTTTGATATAAAGAGTGATTTTTTTGAGGTTAGGATTTTCATGCATTAGTATTTGACAGATCACGTGGGATTTCAGACATGGTGTCAAAGAGAAAGATGCTCAGTATGCTTTGACATTTCATCATGAATAGACTTACTAACGAGCAACGCTTGCAAATCATTGAATTTTATTATCAAAATTCGTGCTCTGTTAAGAAAGTTCAGAAAGAAAGAAATTGTGTTCAGCGACGAAGCTCATTTTTGGCTCAATGGGTACGTAAATAGGCAGAATTGTCGATTTTGAAGTGAATATCAGCCAGAAGCATTGCAAGAGCTACCAATGCATCCAGAAAAAGTCACAGTTTGGTGCGGTTTATGGGCTGGTGGCATCATTGGACCGTACTTCTTCAAAGATGATGCGAATCGTAACGTAACTGTGAATGGTGAGCGCTACCGTGAGATGATATCCAACTTTTTTTGCCCAAAATGGAAGAACTGAACTTGGTTGACATGTGGTTTCAACAAGATGGCGCTACATGCCACACAGCTCGCTATTCTATGGCCATTTTGAGGGAAAACTTCGGAGAACAATTCATCTCAAGAAATGGACCGGTAAGTTGGCCACCAAGATCATGCGATTTGACGCCTTTAGACTATTTTTTGTGGGGCTACGTCAAGTCTAAAGTCTACAGAAATAAGCCAGCAACTATTCCAGCTTTGGAAGACAACATTTCCGAAGAAATTCGGGCTATTCCGGCCGAAATGCTCGAAAAAGTTGCCCAAAATTGGACTTTCCGAATGGACCACCTAAGACGCAGCCGCGGTCAACATTTAAATGAAATTATCTTCAAAAAGTAAATGTCATGGACCAATCTAACGTTTCAAATAAAGAACCGATGAGATTTTGCAAATTTTATGCGTTTTTGTTAAAAAAAAGTATTGGTATATTATAAGTATTGGCAGCCTTGCCTTATAAGAGTGGCTGGAAATAATAAAAATCGTATATTTCATTTTCATTTCGTTTTTCAGTATTTGTTTTGGTTTGGCTATCTATATTTAAACACTATCTATATTTTAACACTTTTACGAAAATCGACAGCAATCAATGGTGGAGAATATATAAAGTTCGGTCCGGCCGAACTTAACGCCGTTTTTACTAGTTTGGAAGTTATGAAATGAAGGGTTCACCGCACTGTGGTTCAGAAGCAAATACCATCGGCCAAAATCAAATAACTTTTAAGCTAGGTCAAAGATTTTTTGAGATCTGTAAAAAACTGAAATTAAGAAAGACTCAAGGATTTTTTGAGATCCGGTCCAAGGACGAACCCTATTTATTTTGAAGCAATTCGGGGCAGATTTTTCGCTCTAGAAAACACATGTTTTACTTGGCACAGTACCTGGCAATTCAACTAGAAACATCTGTGGAGATATTCAGATTTGGATCGGTTCAGATTTGGATATAGCTCTCATACAAATTTCAGCACCCATTTAACTTTTTACGCTCTCGAGTCCACATATTTGAACCAATTTGCACAAAACTTTACATTTTAACTAGGAACAGCTGTGATAAAAGTTAGTCTGGTCCGTTCAGATTTAGATATAGCTGTCATAAAAACTTCGAATCCGACTTGAATTTTTCCCCTCTAGAACCCATATTTAAACTTATTTTCTTCAAATTTGGCACAATACCTTATATTTGAACTAGAAACATTCTAAAACATGCTGAAAGTGGGTCAGATCGGTTAAGATTTAGATTTAGCTACCATACAAATGTCGCAAAATTCTGCATAGGTGTTTCTAGTTGGATTGTAAGATGTTGTGCCAAATTTAAAGAAAATCGAGTACAATATGTGGTTTCTAAAGCGGAAAAATTGAAATAGGGAGCGACATTTGTATGGGGGCTATATCTAAATCCGAAATGATCTTACCCATTTTCAGCATAGGTGGTTCTAGTTCGATTATAAAATGTGCCAATTTTAAAGAAAATCGGGTACAATATGTGGTTTCTAAAGCGGAAAAAGTGAAATAGGGAGCGACATTTGTATGGGGGCTATATCTAAATCTGAACCGATCTTACCCATTTTCAGCATAGGTGGCTCTAGTTCGATTATAAAATGTTTTGCAAAATTTAAAGAAAATCGGGTACAATATGTGGTTTCTAAAGCGGAAAAAGTGAAATAGGGAGCGACATTTGTAAGGGGGCTATATCTAAATCTGAACCGATCTTACCCACTTTCATCATAGATGTTTCTAGTTGGATTATAAGATGTTGTGCCAATTTTAAAGAAAATAGGGTAAAATATGTGCTTTCTAGATCTTAAAATGTCAAATCGGGAGCGACATTTACAGAATTATTGGTAGATTAGAGGCTATCGACATTACACAGAAGTGCACTACCATATTAGGAAAATTGTGATTCTTCATTATTACAATATAAATAGTCCTCCACTTTATATAAATATTAATATAATTACACTGTCCAACAAATTAAGACCTTTTGAATGGAACAGGATAGCGACCCCATATTTCCGAAAGGGCTTGTTGAGTAGATCATTTTTGTAGAATAAACTGGTCTGAGTTTCTTTTTATCGCGAGTCAAAGTTTTTATTTTTTGGTCGAAGCGAGCATTATATTAACTGAAAGAAGTGTTATAGTTAATGTCTGAGAGAATTCTTATTATTTTTACTATATAGTGGAATTTCGTGAGGATCATTTTTGTGGAATATCTTAACCTTCTAACTCTTCTTCTTATGGGTCAAATTGACCCTTTTTTCGAGAAAATCAAGAAAAGTCCTTTCAAAAAGGACATTTAAGGATTAAAATATTCTAGGCACATGTTTGCCGGGAAATTTTCAATAGCAAAATTACACGCCAGCTTATACAACAAAATCACTGGGGTTAACATTGGTCCATGTTTTTTGGAAAATCGATCTTTTTCGACAAAAATGTGGGTAATTCGGTAGAGCACGGTGAACAAACAATACAAATTGGATATTTTTGCAAAATTCTCATTTTCGCGGGAGATATAGCTAAAATGATTTTGTATGTATGAGATTTTTGTTTTGTTTTTTTGTTTGCAGCTGTTTTGCATGTGTATTAAGAACCAATGTCGCTTGTAACATATATGTAGTAAGTCGCGAAAAATGCTGCGATTGTTGCAAAAATCCAAAATTCGCGGTTGCAGTTGCATTTATTTCTACTTTCTCTATCTGGGTTTCTGAAACAATTCTGTCACAAATATTCCCTATTTAGTCAGCAATCATATGCCAAACAAAATCCTGGCATTCTCTATTTGATAAAAAGTTACGTGAGTTTTTTTAAAGGCGCTTTTCACAATTTTTGACTTTACATCCAACATTTATCCATATTTATATTTACATTTATTTCACTCAAACCCGATTTTCCCCATTGGCAATTTCTTGATTCCAGCTACAGTTCAAATTTGTACCTCTTATTTTGCGGGTCTACGTAGACAGGCGAGTGTAAATACTGAATATCATGATTCTAGACACATCCGTTTGATTGTAACCAAATCAGAAGATATCTTTATTATTCTTGTCACTGCCGTCAGAGAATTGTACACCGAATTTCATTATTATAGCTGCAGCCGTTTGGTCGGTACTATTTCTATCCCCATTCACCCCATTTGCACCAAAAAGTACCAAAAAATTCGACAAAATCCTTTTTATTTCGCATCTTCAGAGTCAGATAAATGTACACACCGAATTTCATTATTATAGCCGCAGTTGTTTGGTTGGTACCATTTTTATCCCCACCACCCCATTTTCCGACTAAAAGTACAAATTTCGACAAAATCCTCTTTATTTCGCATCTTCACAGTCAGATAAAAGTACACACTGAATTTCATAATTTCAACTTCAGCGGTTTGGTAGGTACCAATTTTTCCCCTCTTTTCAAATTGTATACCTTAAAAGTACGATTTTTGAAAAATCCCTCTATTTTACGTATCTACGCAATTAGATGTACATTCTAAATTTCATGTTTCTAACTGTTATCGTATCATTGGTACCATTTTTATCCCTTTTTGGTCCCATTTCGCACGCTAAAGCGGGTATTTACTTTTTGGTGCTTTTACGCTACAAGAGGAATGTTCGCAAAAAATTCCAGGTGCACATAAAGCAGAAATTTAAAAAAATTGCTTACATATTCTAAATATTAGGGAGTACTTTCTGTCCTTGTTAGGGAAAAAATTTTCCCTCTGGAGCGATTTCGACCACTTTCAAACCAAACCGATCTGCAACCATAAGACACATTTAGGAAAAATTTGAACCTCCTAGCTCATTACGTTCGGCCGCTATCGTGCTTTAAACAGACAGGCGGACATGGCTAGATCGCCTTAGAATTTTACCACGACCCAGAATATATATACTTTATGGAGTCTCGGATGAATATTTCAAGGTGTTACAAACGGAATGACAAAGTGAATATACCCTCATCCTTAAGTGGAGGGTATATAAAAACGGTAAGAAGAATTTCAATTTTGATATTTTTCTCAATCGATTTGCCGAATCGAATGAAACTCGAATGTATTTTTAACATTTTTGCGGAAACGTTATCAGAGTTATCTGCGGCAACTTTTTTTGTTTCGTCATTGGAGGTGTTCCAAAATCTTTTCAATGGTTTTAAATACACCATTTTCAATGGTTTTAAATATAACTTCATTTTAGATGAAAAATTGTTACAGGTATTGATGTTTAGAACACGATGCCTCAATGCACATACAAAATTATGACACGGACACTTTGTTTTTTTTTTTGTTGCCTAGTCACAAGAACAATAACAAAATTATGGTGCACTTGTTACTTAAAATTCTTTAGAATTCCTTAAAATTAATCTCACTTTTATCGCTTAGCTTGGACTTTAACTTTCGCCAGCTATCAATGAACTGAATCGTATACACACAAGTAAAGTAGCTGAAATTAATGAAATTTTTGAATTTTGCTCAGTCTGGAATTTCAGAATTTGATAACGTCTGTATCCCAACAATATTTGAATATTTGAGTTCAAATGTGACAGATAATACGTTTGTCCCGACATTGAATTATTCACTGCATTATCTATTAGGACAGACACTATACGAAACGAATATTATTAAAAACTTAACAAGTAAAATATACCCTCCACCATGGATTGCATTCCACAAAGTATGTCGATTTTCGTAGAAGTGCAGTAATGTTACGGGAAAATATAATTTGTTTTTAATATAGACAAGCCAAAACAAATACAAATATTGAAAAAATAATTTTATAAATAAATATAATATTTTTATTATTTCAAACCACGCTTACAAGGCAAGGCTACCAATACCTTTACACTATACATATCGAAATAATACTTCAAGTCAATTCAAAAATTAAGTATTCTTATATCTATATTTTCAAAAAAAATCTAAAATACCAAATATTGCTAGATAGTGGGTTCTACAGTTGGGTGTGTTTCCGTTCTAAAGGGTGATTTTTTAAGAGCTTGATAACTTTTTAAAAAAAAAACGCATAAAATTTGCAAAATCTCATCGGTTCTTTATTTGAAACGTTAGATTGGTCCATGACATTTACTTTTTGAAGATAATTTCATTTAAATGTTGACCGCGGCTGCGTCTTAGGTGGTCCATCCGCTTAGTCCAATTTTGGCATTTCCACGTTTTTGAGTAACAGAGACCCAATTGGTGCGAACGGCGACGAATCGAAAATTGGTGGTCATCATTAACACTGGCCGATACAGCTGCGATATTTTCTTCAGTTCGCACTCTACGTAAGCGTGTTGGTGGTTTAATGTCCAACAATGTAAATTTGGTGCGAAATTTAGTCACAATAGCCCGAATAGCCGCTTCAGTGGGTCGATTAAACTGACCATAAAATGGAAGCGCGCAATGAACTTTCTTAACAGAGCACGCTTTTTGATAATAAAATTCAATAATTTGCAAGCGTTGTTCGTTTGTAAGACGATTCATGATGAAATGTCAAAGCATACTGAGCATCTTTCTCTTTGACACCATGTCTGAAATCCCACGTGATCTGTCAAATACTAATGCATGAAAATCCTAACCTCAAAAAAATCACTCTTTATTTTAATTCCAAAAGTACAAATACATAATCTAACTTCATGATTCAACCAATTTTTGTCGTAAATGTAAAAAGTACGAATTTGGAAAAATCTTTTTATTTTGCTGTCTACGCAGTCAGAGGAATGTATACACCGAATTCCATGATTCTAGCTGCGGCCATTTGGTTGGTACCATTTTTATCCCCCTTTTCCTAGTTTACCCCCTTTAGAGTACGACTTTCCAAAATCTCTTTATTTTACGTGTCTACGCAATAAGAGGTATGTACACACCGAATTCCATCATTCTAGTATTTTTATCCCTCTGTACCCATTGTATCCCCTGAATGTACGAATTTGGAAGAAACTTTTTATTTTTCATGCCTACGCAGTCAGAGGAATGTACATTCCTAATTTAATGACTCTAGCTGCGGTCATTTGTTTGGTACTATTTTTATCCCTTTTTTCCATTTTAACCCCAAAAAGTACGAATTTCGAAAAATCCGTTTATATTATGTGTCTACGCAATAAGAGGAATGTATACACCGAATTTCATTATTCTAGTTGCAACCGTTTGGTTGGTACCATTTTTATCCCTCTATTACCATTTTATCCCTTAAAAGTACGAATTTGGAAAAATACTTTTATATTATGTATCTACTCAATTAGAGGAATGTACACATCGAATTTCATGTTTCTAGCTGTTGCCGTTGGAAAGGTACCATTTGTATCCCTTTTTGCACTATTTTACCCCCTACGAATAAAAATCACTTTGTGGTGTACGTTTTTGTTATAGGGTGAATGCGCACACCCAATATTAAGTAAGTATTAAGACATATTGAAAAAATGTGCTTAAATAGTCTAATGTTAGGGAATATTATGGGTATTTTTAGTCCTTGTGAGGAAAAATTTTTTCCCTTTGAGCCGATTTCGCCCAGTGTCAATCCCAACCTATATACGACTATAAGACACATTTATGGAAACTTTGAAAGTCATAGCTCCTTTCGTTTAGATGCTAGCGTGCTTTCAACAGATGGACGGACGTACATGGCTAGATCGTCTTAGAATTTTATGACGATCAAGAATATATGTATATATATATATATATATATATATATATATATATATATATATATATATATATATATATATATATATATATATATGTATATATATATGATAAAGTTAGTATACCCCCATCCTGGAGGTGGAGGGTATACAAAATGAGGTCAATGTGCCTGCACCTCGATATTCCAGCAGTTCCGAAGGATAAAATTTAATAAAATTTAAAAATATAATAAAATTATAATAAGTTTTGGAAAAAAATATTGAATAAGAAGCAAAAAACTTATTGAATAAGAAGCAAAAAACTTAACTTATACTCCACGAGAGTATTATGTCTTTGTGCATTTGTTTGTAACACCCAAAAGGAAACGAGATAGACCCATTGTTAATTATACCGATCGTCTTAGAATCACTTTCTGAGTCGATTTAGCAATGTCCGTCCGTCTGTCTGTCTGTCTGTCCATCTATTCTTGTAATCACGATACAGGTCGCAATTGTAGACAGAACCAAGTGAAACTTTGCACAAAGATGTTTTTCGGGATAAGGACGAACGCTATTTAATTTGAAGAAAATCGGTTCAGATTTAGATATAGCCCCCATACGAATTTCACTCCCGATTTGACTCTTTTCACTCTAGATACCACATATTACAACAGATTTTCTTTAAAATTGGCAAAACATCTTATATTGTAACTAGAAACACCTGTGGTAAAAATGTGTTATTTATATATAGCTCCCACACAAATTTCGCTCCCGATTTGACTTTTTCCGCTCTAGAAACCACATAATGTATCAGATTGTCTTCAGATTTGGTAAAACATCTTATATTTCCTGTAGAAACACCCATGGTGAATATCGATCAGATCGGTTCAGATTTATATATAGCTCCCATACAAATTTCGCTCCCGATCTGACTTTTTCCGCTCTAGAAACCACATATTGTATCAGATTGTCTTCAGATTTGGCAAAACATCTTATATTTAAACTAAGAACATCAATGGTGAAAATAGGTCAAATCGGTTCAGATTTAGATATAGCCCCCATATAAATGTCGCTCCCGATTTGACTTTTTCCGCTTTAAATGCCACATATTCTAATCGATTTTCTTTAAATTTGGCACAACATCTTATAAACTATCTAGAAATACCTGTGGCTAAAGCGGGCTAGATCGGTTCAGATTTAGATATAGGCCCCATACAAATGTCGCACCCGATTTGAATTTTGCGCTCTAAAAACCATATATTGTACCCGATTTTCTTTAATTTTGGGACAACATCTTATAATCCAACTAGAAACACTATGCAGAAATTGGGTAAGATCGGTTCAGATTTAGATATAGCCCCCATACAAATGTCGCTGCCGATTTGACCTTTGCCGATTTAAAAGCCACATATTGTGCTCGATTTTCTTTAAATTTCGCACAACATCTTATAATCTAACTAAACAAAACTATGGTGAAAGTGGGTAAGATCATTTTAGATTTAAATATAGCCCAAATTCAAATGTTGCTCCCATAAGTTTAACCGATTTTGGCCAAACTATATATTTTATATTCCACCTATTTCGTTCCAGGTTTCAATATATCCTCATACAAATGTCCTTTCCGATATAAAATTTTTTGTCAAACACATACATTTACAGGATACACAAAACCTTCCCGTTTTCACTTTTTTACCGAATTGAATTGTATTCGGATTGAAAGTGGAGTGTATCATAGAGTCGGCCCCGCCCGACTTTAGCCTTTCCTTACTGGTTGTTATATATGTTACCCTACACCACTTTAATCACATATACCTGATAATAGGACGCTCCAGTATTGATGGCTATATTAAAACAAGGATCCATATGTATGGACAAGGATCTATTGCAGTAGATGATCATGTGTCAAACAAACTATGACCTGAGCAATTTTATAAAAATCTGACGTGGGTCGATATGTGGATCTATACAATGTGCGGATTTGGTCCACTTTTGCATGAGAAACAGATCAAAAGTTAAACTAGTAAATCAAAAAAAAAAATTTTTTTTTCAAATCCATGCTTTATGCAAGCAGAATTCTATTGGGCCTAGAAATTCTTTTTTAGTTATCTTTTGTAGAAGGAAAAATTACTGCGTTATCAGGAGCAGAAATAATAGATTTGTAATTTGTGGTTTGTATGGGAGGTACCACGCCCCTTTGTCCATTCCCGCTCATATTTGCAGCAGCACTTAAAAAATGCACACCAAACCGACGTACCAAATTTTGTTCAAATACCGTTATCAGGAGCAGAAATAATAGATTTTTAATTTGTGGTTTGTATGGGAGGTACCACGCCCCTTTGTACAATCCCGCCCATATTTGCAGCAGCACTTACAACATGCACACCAAACCGACGTATCAAATTTTGTTTAAATACCGTTATCAGGAGCAGAAATAATAGATTTTTAATTTGTGGTTTGTATGGGAGGTACCACGCCCCTTTGTCCAATTGGTCAAATTTTTCCATTTCCTTGTATTGTCATCGAAAATGATTAAGTGTGCAAAATTTGAGCAAAATTGGTTGAGAAAAAAGCTTTCAAAAATTGATTTCAAATTTTGTGGCACACAAACATATATAGAAAGTAACCTTATATAAAGCATGGAAAAAAAAGAAATTAAGTTTTTTGCCATTACTTATGCGCCACCCTGTATCGGGACAATAAGAAAGTAACCCTAAAATACAGCGTACATATATGCATATGTAGGCGTATATGTACTCGTATGCACGTTTTGTTACTATTCTCTGGCCAATTTGGAAGCGTGTGCGTCATTCGACGATGTCAATGCTATGGCGAGTATGCTGTGTTTTTGTTGTTGTTCTTGCTTTTGTTTCATAATTTAATAATTTGTTTATGCACTTATGTATTTAAATAAAATGAATTTAATTTGATTTTCTAGTAGTAGGAAATATGCAAAAATTGCTACAAATGACCGTTTTATACATAAAACCACAAAAAATAATAGTAATAAAACACCCACAGTGAAAAGCAAAACAAACAAAAAGTCAAGGGTGACATTTAAAACAAACAGTGTGTGTAGATGATCCACTCGATAACGAAACATATGTGGTATGAGTGAGAAATGTGTCAGTCGGTTAAGCCGACTTACATTTTACTCACACACCAAATTTATTTTCAAACTTTTTCCGAACGGCCCCCATAGTGCACTTGCCCCCATAGTGTATTGAGCCACAGGTAGATTATGCTGAGAAATACAATTTTAGGGGAAAATATTGTATTTGCAAACTCAGATCGGCTAATTATTGAACAACAATTCAAGTATTTATACCCTCCACTAGGGTATTATGTGTTTGTGACAGCCAAAAGGAAGCGAGATAGTCCCTTTGTTTGTTTCACTTTTCGAATCGATTTAGCAATGTCTATTTGTCTGTCTGTAAATCTATTCTTGTAATCAAAGTACATGTGGGAATTATTGTGCGATCGTACCAAAAATTGGCTCAAGTTAGTTTTTTAGAGTTAAGGACGGACAATATTAAATTTGATGTATTCGGTTCAGATTTAGATATAGCTTCCATACAAATTTCGCTCTCTATTTGACTTTTTCTGCACTAGAGACCACATATTTTAACCAATTTAATTCAAATTAGGCACAGTACCTTATAATTTAACTACAAACATCTATTATGAGAGTGGAGAAAATCGGTTCATTACCATTAGATTTCCCTTCCCAATATCTTTCTTCAAACGCACATATCTCCTATCCCCACTCCTTAAGGGGCTCCCATAGAATTTGTTTTGTATAAAATTTGCTCCAACCGATCTTAATCAAACGTATCACCGTCTCCCAATATTTTTTCAACCCCCGCAATTTCTCTGCACATACACTTGTCATATCTTCAACCCTTAGGATGGTCGTCATACGATTTTTTTATGTTTTATAATTTTTGTCATGACAGTAAGGCCCTAAACTATAGTGGAGTCGTCACTAACTGGGTTAAATGTCAGACGGATCTCCATTATTTTCAATCCCAAACATTCTTTCCGAACATACTAACCTCCTATTCCCGCTTCTTAATGGGATTCCCACACACTAACCAATTTCTATAAAATTTGCTCCCACACCTCTAACTGTCCCATGAAGGTCCCAAGGGGAGTCAACTGTATGACCAACCCCCAATATTTTTTCAGCTCTAATATTTTCTCAGAATATACATATATTCTCTATATTCAACCCCGAAGATGGTCCCCACACATTTTCATTCACTCCACCTCCAGGGTGGGAGTGTACTAACTTTGTCTTTCCGTTTGTAACACCTTGAAATATTCCTATAATGTTTATATATTTTTGATCGTCATAAAATTCTAAGACAATTTATCCATGTCCGTCCGTCTGTTGAAATCACCTTAGCATCTAAACGAAAGGAGCTAGGCCGGCCTCATTTTCCATAAATGCATCATGACACTGGGAGAAATCGGTCCAAAGGGAAAAATTTTCACTCACAAGGACTGAAAATACCCATAATAACCCATAATATTACCAAATTCGTACTTTTAAGGGGTAAAATGGGAATAGGGGGATAAAAATGGTACCAACCAAACGGCTGCACCTAAAACAATGAAATTTAGTATATACATTCCTCTGATTGTGGGTTTGAAATGGGTTTAAAATGGAACAACTAAGGAAAGTCTAAAGTCAGGCGGGGCCGACTATATAATACCCTACACCACTCCCTGCGTATGTACCTCGCTTTGATTACTAAACCCAGGTATTTCATGGGAGCAATTTTATGTAGTTCATATAAATTATACAGTTACTATAAATTCATCTTTAGTCATATTGTATTACCAAATTTAAATTGTATCAAATTTAAAGATAATCGGGTAGAAGATGTGGATTTTAGAGCGGAAAAAGTCAAATCGTGAGCGACATTTGTATGGGGGCTATATCTAAATGTGAACCTATTTCCTCCAAATTCAATACCGATGGTCCAGAAAAAATAACTTCTGCCAAGATGCATGACAATCGGACAACAATTGCGACCTGTAGAGTGCGAACAAGCTTAGATGGACAGCGGACGGACGGACAGACAGACATCGTTAAATCGACTCAGCTGGTGATTCTAAGCCGATCGGTATACTTAAAGGTGGGTCTAGATCGATTATTTCTTGGTGTTACAAACATTTGGCGCGAAACTAACTTATAATACCCTAGTCCATGAAGTGGTGTTGGGTATAAAAATGGGGAAAACAAATTGTACCAACCAAATGACAGCAGTCAATAATAATCCTTGTGTCCTTGTCTAATTTAGATTTTTTACTGAACTGAAAAATGTCTACTAGAACAAAAGTTATTGAATTTTGGCCGATGGATTTTGATTCTGAACCACTGTGGGTCGTGGTAAAATTCTAAGACGATCTAGCCATGCCCGTCTGTCTGTCGAGAGCACGCTAGCCTTCGAACGAATGAGCTAGGAGGTTGAAATTTTCCCTAAATGCAGATCGGTTGGGATCGAAAGTGGGAGAAAACGGCCCAGAGGGATAAATTTTTCCCTAACAAGGACTGGAAATACCCCCTAATATTTGGACAATTTGAGAAATTTTTTAAATTTCTGCTTAATTTGCACTTAAAATCAGTTGTTCTGGAAGCGTAAAAGTACGAAAATGTAAATACAAGTTTTAGCAGACAAAATGGGACGAAAAGGGATAAAAATAGTATCAATAAAACGACAACAGCTAGAAGCATGAAATTTGGAATATACAACCCTCTAATTGCATAGATACGTAAAATGGAGGGATTTTTCAAAATTCGTACTTTTAAGGGATATAATTTGAAAAGAGGGATAAATATGGTACCAATGGATGGAAATTGAGGGATACAATTTGAAAAAAGGGGTAAAAATGGTACCAATCAAATCTTGAAATTCGGTGTATATATTCACCTGACTGTGAAAATGCGAAACCAAAAACGATTTTTTAATTTGCAGTTTTACGCGGAAAATAGGGCGAATGGGGATAAAAATGGTACCAAACAATCGGCTGCAGCTATAATAACAAAATTCAGCATTTTAAGGGATATAATTTGAAAAGAGGGATAAAAATGGTACCAACCAAGTCTTGAAATTTGGTGTATATATTCACCTGACTGTGAAAATGCGAAGCAAAAAGGATTTTTTAATTTGTAGTTTTACGCGAAAAATGGGGTGAATGGCGATAAAAATGATACCAAACAAACGGCTGCAGCTATAATAAAAAAATCGGTATGTACATTGCTTCGACAGCGTAAACGCGAAAATAAAGAGATCTTTCGATACTAGTATCTTCAGGAACAAGGTATCCAGAATCATGATATTCAGTATTTGCACTCGTTTTCCTAATGGAAAAATGAATAAAGGTAGTCCAAGCAAATGGCCGTAGCTAAAATCATGAAATTAGGTGTGTATATTCCACTCTGAAACATATTGGGTCTTCAATATTAGAACTTTTCCTATCAAAATGGTACAGACATTTAGGCCGACCCTGAGGGAATGAATGCATATTGAAGCATCACAATTTATAAAAAAGAGTGCGCATAAGTATGCCTTATTGTTTGAAATAGTAAAAAATATCGTATTGTGCATAAAAATATCTCAATTTTCTATTATGGTAACACACTTCTCAGCAAAGTCGACAGCCGCAAATCTGCTGGTAATACTGTGGAATGCACTACAAGGTGGGGGGTATATAAGCTTCAGCTCGGTCGAACTTAACGCATTTTACTAGTTTTTTTTTTGTAAATTTACAATGGTCCTCAATTATAAGTCTTTTAAATCGAAAAAGGTAAATTCCTAAAATATACACGATTGCCGAGTTTCAATATTAGTATCGAATTTAATGTAATCATTAAATCCCTTAATCCTTGCTAATTTCATTGATTTACAAAGCTCATACATTACCACATTTTAACCGATGGAATTTGATTCTGAAGCATTTTGCGACGCGTTTTTTGTCATTTCCGGTCATTTTACGTTTTCAATTGTAATTATTAGAAATTCGTCATTTTCACCAAAAACAATCGCCATAAAAATATGACGATATGAAAAGTTTGAATTTTATTCACATGTTTCTGAGTTAATAACCGAGTTGGTTAAACAGAATACGAGCACCTATGTCATTTATGTTATACCCACAATTCGCACATCAATGTATGTATGGCCTGATGTAGGGTCAGACTATGACACCGACAATGGAAACATGACTCTGATGCCGCAAATTTGTACCATGGCGATTGACAACTGTCAACACATTCGATGGTGGTGCTGGCGGCACGGCACGACACACACAATAAATGTTGCATTCGTGTCTCAATTAAAAGTAAAATATGATCTTCTCATCCGTGTGCGTTGGTCATTATTAATTGATCGATGCGAAGGAGTGATAGACATTTCGCTTCAGTTCGGCTCGGTTCTGTTCACTTCACTTCATTCCAATTAATTTAATTTACTTCGCTTCGCTTCGCTTACAAAGAGGAAGTGTACACAACAAACATTCGGTGCACACTAGTTCTATATATAGAAGCAGAAGAACAAAGAACAGAGAAATGAACAAATTGAGAGGCGTTAATCGTGTGCGTCTGCGTCTTCGCTGCGTTTGTATCGAATGTATACAGTTTAGAATGTTATGTTAAGTTAAGTGCTTAATAAAATTGTGTCACATTTAACGCACTTAAAGAGCAATGAAGACAATTTTGTGCAGTACACAAATTACAAGTAGTACTTTGTGGGATAATACTTAAGAAGAGTTTTATTTGTTTGTAATTCTGCTTGCTGCTAGTACGATGGATACTCTGAAAGTTTCGATAATATGACATGTAGGGCTATCTTTGATAAATTCATTATGAAATAAACATTTCTTATGGGCATCTCACAAAAAAATGAAAGTTCTTTTGAAGCTCTTATATACATATCATCATTCAGATTTGGCAACTTTTTGTTCCTAGCCGAAATATAACGTGGCGTGGAAAATAAGTCTAAAACACAAAGTAATATGAAGCTTCTATAAGGGCAGTAGGGAAAATCGAAGGGAGATTTGATCTAGGTCTATACCAAAACATGGACCTATGTGTATAGTTCACTTTTATCGTAGTTATTCCGAGATGAAATATAATCAGATCAGGAAAATATTTTCATCATCGGTTTTTGCTATACCATGATAGTCGGCTTTAAATTTATTCTTACGGCTAAGCCTTTATCATACTAGGTGATGTGAAACTTCAGGGATGAACAAAGCATTTTTGGATGATTTGTAATACAGTGCACACTGGTCCCAAATCCATTTTTTACGGCATAAATTCGAAAAATAAAGATACAATCTTCTAATTTTGCACATTTGCTAGACACAACATACTTAAAACAAGTAAGGAAAAGCTAAAGTCGGGCGGAGCCGACACTGTGATACACTCCACTTTCTATCCGAATACAATTCAATTCGCTGAAAACGGGAAGGTTTTTTGAACGAAATAGGTGAAATATAAAATGTATAGTTTGGCCAAATCGGTTAAACTTTTGGGAGCAACATTTGTATTTGGGCTATATTTAAATCTGAACCGATCTTACCCACTTTCACCATAGTTTTGTTTAGTTGGACTATAAGATATTGTGCCAATTTTACCCAATTTCTGCATAGGTGTTTGTAAAGGGTGATTTTTTAAGAGCATTATAACTTTTTTTAAAAAAAAACGCATAAAATTTGCAAAATCTCATCGGTTCTTTATTTGAAACGTTAGATTGGTCCATGACATTTACTTTTTGAAGATAATTTCATTTAAATGTTGACCGCGGCTGCGTCTTAGGTGGTCCATTCGGAAAGTCCAATTTTGGGCAACTTTTTCGAGCATTTCGGCCGGAAAGCCCGAATTTCTTCGGAAATGTTGTCTTCCAAAGCTGGAATAGTTGCTGGCTTATTTCTGTAGACTTTAGACTTTACGTAGCCCCACAAAAAATAGTCTAAAGGCGTCAAATCGCATGATCTTGGTGGCCAACTTACCGGTCCATTTCTTGAGATGAATTGTTCTCCGAAGTTTTCCCTCAAAATGGCCATAGAATCGCGAGCTGTGTGGCATGTAGCGCCATCTTGTTGAAACCACATGTCAACCAAGTTCAGTTCTTCCATTTTTGGCAACAAAAAGTTTGTTAGCATCGAACGATAGCGATCGCCATTCACCGTAACGTTGCGTCCAACAGCATCTTTGAAAAAATACGGTCCAATGATTCCACCAGCGTACAAACCACACTAAACAGTGCATTTTTCGGGATGCATGGGCAGTTCTTGAACGGCTTCTGGTTGCTCTTCACTCCAAATGCGGCAATTTTGTTTATTTACGTAGCCATTCAACCAGAAATGAGCCTCATCGCTGAACAAAATTTGTCGATAAAAAATTTCGAACCGAACACTGATTTTGGTAATAAAATTCAATGATTTGCAAGCGTTGCTCGTTAGTAAGTCTATTCATGATGAAATGTCAAAGCATACTGAGCATCTTTCTCTTTGACACCATGTCTGAAATCCCACGTGATCTGTCAAATGCTAATGCATGAAAATCCTAACCTCAAAAAAATCACTCTTTAGTTGGATTATAAGATGTTGTGCCAAATTTAAAGAAAATCGAGAACAATATGTAGCTTTTAAAGCAGAAAAATTCAAATCAGGAGCGACATTTATATGGGGGCTATATCTAAATCTGAACCGATCTTACCCAATTTCTGCACAGTTGTTTCTAGTTGAATTATAAGATGTTGTGCCAAATTTAAAGAAAATCGAGTACAATATGTGGTTTCTAGAGCGGAAAATGTCAAATCGGGAGCGTCATTTGCATGGGGGCTATATCTAAATCTGAACCGATCTTACCCGATTTCACCATAGGTGTTTCTAGTTGGTTTATAATATGTTGTGCCAAATTTAAAGAAAATCAAGTACAATATGTGGTTTCTAGAGCGGAAAATGTCAAATCGGGAGCGACATTTGCATGGGGGCTATATCTAAATCTATATCTATATCAAATTAAGTAGCGTTCGTCCTTGATCCACAAAACTTAGTTGTGTCAATTTTTGTTCAGATCGGACTATAATTTCGACCTGTAATTTGATTACAACAATAGATGGACAGACAGGCGGACATTGCTAAATCGACTCTGAAAGTGATTCTAAGCCGATCTGTATAATAAAAGATGGGTCTAACTCGTTTCCTTTTGGGTGTTACAAACAAATGCACAAAGACATAATACTCTCGTGGAGTGTATAAAAACAAGTAAGGAAAGGCTAAAGTCGGGCGAGGCCGACTATATGATACACTCCATTTTCTATCCGAATACAATTCAATTCGGTAAAAAAGTGAAAACGAAAAGAATTTTTGTATGTTTTCTAATCTTAGGCTAATATGACATTGTCTAATTGGTCAAATCGAGAAGAATATTTGTATCGGGGCTATATCCAAACATGGAATGAAGTGACCCACTTACACAATAGGTTCTACCAGTTCAAGTATAACGTGTTATATATGTGTTTTATAGAGCGGAAAAACTCAAATTGAGTGCGGAATTTGTATGGGAGCTATATATAAATCTGAACCGATCTGACCTATTTTCGCCATGGGTGTTTCTAGTTTAAATATAAGATGTTTTGCCAATTTTGAAGAAAATCTGTTAAAATATGTTAGATACCAAATCTGGGGTGAAAAGAGTCAAATCGGGAGTGAAATTCGTATGGGGGCTATATCTAAATCTGAACCGATTTTCTTCAAATTAAACAGCGTTCGTCCTTATCCCGAAGTTTCGTTTGGTTCTGGCTAGAATTGCGACCTGAACTTTGATTACAAGAATAGATGGACAGACTGACGAGCATTGCTAAATCGATTCAAAAAGTGATTCTAAGTCGATCGGTATAATTAACAATGGGTCTATCTCGCTTCCTTTTGGGTGTTGCAAACAAATGCACAAAGACATAATACTCTCGTGGAGTGTTTAAACATTGGGGCCTTCGGAGCACGCCCACTATCACCTTCCATATAAACTCAATATATAGTTAACATAATTATCACCCTGTATTAGTACAGGGTGAGCAAAAAAATTAAAGCTTAAAAGAATGAAACTTATTTCGCTTAGACGAGAAATGTGTTTGTGGACATTATTACAAAAGCAAAATATAGCATACAAATATTCTACTTGTTACTGCAATTTAAGTAATTATTTCAGGGGATAAAATAAAAAGTCTACATGTGTACAAAAAATTGAATGACGTCACATACCATTTTAAAGGTATTCGCAATAACTTTAAAATGAGATGTTGATGGGTTTCATACAAAAATCTGATTCAGAGATATGATCAAATATGTGTACTATGGCTAATCGAAAATTGTAGGAGTTTGCCGAAAAATGCTGACGAAGTAATAATTCCACCATAAACTATACACTCAGACGAACACTTTCACATGTACACTTTGAGTCAAATTGAGTCCTTTTGGTCCACGATATTTATAGGTTATGCTCACTACAAAACACAAAATTGCAACACTTAAGAAAACTGACAAGACTGAAATTTCGCACAAATTAGATGTTTAAATCCGCCCACAACCACGCCCACCTCCCATGTATGTTAAAATGAAAAAAACGTCATAAATTTCTTATTTTAACATATATGTTAACACAAGTCATTACCAGTGATTTCATTTGAGCCCACAATTAAATGAAAATTTTCAGTTTTTTACGATTTTTAAATTTTTTGATAAAAATTATTTTATTTTTTAATCGATGACAAACGGCTATTATAACTTTTTAAATAACTTAAGATTAATATCGAACCAATATTTACATGCGCTAGCATGCCATAATCCCTAAAGTATGCTTTAAATAAATTTTCCAAAATACATACAAAATAAGTACAACAAAGAACAACGAAGAAAGTATTACCTTATTTTTGGCTTAGAAGGTTTTACCATTTCAGTAATTAAATCGATGTTGCCTGCTATAAGCATAATATTCTTTTTAAATCGAATAAATAAAACAATAGTTTAACACAATTTTTAAATGCCGTGGCATTGGTCGGCCTCGCGAATATAGTTGTATACTGTAGTAAATTAAGAATACTACATAAATACAACCTTTAGGTAAACCACATTCTGAAAACGAAAACAAAAACGTAATTACACTTTTTTAAACGCAAAAGAAATCGTTAAGAACTCATACTTTCTACGAACTAAACGAATATTCAATACGATACATGGTTTCCTAGATACATCCTAATAAAATAATCTATATTATGATGACATTTTCAACTATTTTAGCATTTATGAAGTTTAAATGCATCCAAAGCTTAAGTTTGCCGCGATATTGGCAAAATCTTTTAGAATATGCTTAATATGAATATTCTTGGTAAGGTCGAAATTTGGGAGTTTTTGCAGCTGATAACACACTGTGTGTCGGCCTTCAATTTCTATATTATAGTCACTTCAGTATTTTCTGATTACGCCTTAATTTTAAGTATTTTGTATAACTGCTTTAGACACATAGTAATCCCACTTGTTTCAACGGCAAACTATAAATAGCACTCAGTCTTGCGGTGCTGCCACCTAGTTTACTCCAATACATCTTCTTGAATGCTTGGAGTGTTGCCATTAAGAAAATATATACACATTTGAAAATTTCCAAGTTAAATTTTTTGAATTTCTGCCAAAAAATATGGATTTGGGACCATAGTGCAGTGGTAAAGTGACATTTTTGAAACATCGAGGATTTTCGATTTTCCAATCGTCATCAAATCGAGTTATTGTGTCCAACAGGACACAAACCTATAATGTTAACCCTTTCCTTCGTGGTGTTCAGTCAACAGGAGTTTTTCCGTAAATTTCGGCAAAAAAAAAAACAGGAAACTTTTTCGCCAGAAACCGACAGAAGCCGCACTATGGGCGGAAATGGGAAAATGATGTCAAAAGTCTATAAAATCCACAAAAATGCTTGGAAGTTGGAATGAATACAAATAACATTTCCTTGATTCATATCCAGTTAAAAGAACAATTCTGCGCTTAAAAAAATTGTGGGGGGTCAAATCTCACATAATTGAATTTTGGAGTATGTATTAAACCCGGGTTTATATACTGCGATGATATAGTTATCCCTAGATATTTTATTACTTTTATATGCATCTAACGTAAGTATCTCAAATATGGCTTTGCAAACAAATCCTTCCACGATTCCTTCTTTATAAACCATTTTTGAAGAATAAAATATGTCACCATGTAGTGTGCCTAATGTGAATTGTCTATCGTTTTTATACACTCCACGAGAGTATTATGGCTTTGTCATTTGTTTGTAACACCCAAAGGGAAACGAGTTAGACCAATCGTTTATTATTTAGATCGGCTTAGAATCACTTTCTGAATGGATTTAGCAATGTCTGTCTCTCCGTCTCTCCGTCTGTCAGTCTGCCCATCTGCCCACCTGTTGTTGTAATCAAATTACAGGTCGCAATTATGGTCCGCTCTTAACAAAAATTGACACAAGTAAGTTTTGTGGATCAAGGACGAACGATATTTAATTTGAGGCAAATCGGTTCAGATTTAGATATAGCTCCCATACAAATGACGCTCCCGATTTGACATTTTCCGCTCTAGAAACCACATATAGTACCCGATTTTGGCACAACATCTTATAATCCAACTAGAAACACCTATGCAGAAACTGGGTAAGATCAGTTTAGATTTAGATATAGCCCTCATACAGATGTTGCTGCCAAATGTTCAACCGAGTTTGCCCAAACTATACATAAAGGGTGATTTTTTAAGAGCTTGATAACTTTTTTTAAAAAAAAAAACGCATAAAATTTGCAAAATCTCATCGGTTCTTTATTTGAAACGTTAGATTGGTCCATGACATTTACTTTTTGAAGATAATTTCATTTAAATGTTGACCGCGGCTGCGTCTTAGCTGGTCCATCCGCTTAGTCCAATTTTGGCATTTCCACGTTTTTGAGTAACAGAGACCCAATTGGTGCGAACGGCGACGAATCGAAAATTGGTGGTCATCATTAACACTGGCCGATACAGCTGCGATATTTTCTTCAGTTCGCACTCTACGTAAGCGTGTTGGTGGTTTAATGTCCAACAATGTAAATTTGGTGCGAAATTTAGTCACAATAGCCCGAATAGCCGCTTCAGTGGGTCGATTAAACTGACCATAAAATGGAAGCGCGCAATGAAATTTCTTAACAGAGCACGCATTTTGATAATAAAATTCAATAATTTGCAAGCGTTGTTCGTTTGTAAGACGATTCATGATGAAATGTCAAAGCATACTGAGCATCTTTCTCTTTGACACCATGTCTGAAATCCCACGTGATCTGTCAAATACTAATGCATGAAAATCCTAACCTCAAAAAAATCACTCTTTATTATATCTCACCTATTTCGTTCCAGGTTTCAATATACCCCATACAAATCTCCTTTCCGATTTCAAACGCATACATTTACAGGGTACAAAAACCTTTCCGTTTCACTTTTTTACCGAATTGTATTCGTATAGAAAGTGGAGTGGATCATATAGTCGGCCGCCCGACTTTAGCCTTTCCTTACTTGTTTTAGCAATGAATCTGGGTTATGTTTTCACGAAATGCTTATTTGAGGATATACAATTTATTAATTTCAAATTCCATTTATTTATTAAACTTTCAAATACATATATATTTATACTACTACACCATGCAACAGTATTTTTGGACCTGAGCAAGACAATATACACATGAAACTAAAAGTCGAATGTAGACTCAGTTTTTCATTTGGCAATTTCCAAAGAATATATTTGTTTTAATAATTTATTTTCATATTTGTACGACACATACAAATGTGTTGTTGATATCAAATGAAAGAGAAGAACATCTGCTAAAAACACTTTGAATTTCGTACCTCTATCTGTGTTAGTTTAGCATTGTCATTTCATGTTTTACCCCTTGAAAAGTATATCATGAATAACTAAATAGACTAAGGGGAACATTTTAAATGATTGGTAATGCTAAACAAATTAAGAGAGAGCTATGCAATTTGAAGTATTTTCAACAGACATTCTTCTCCTTCATTTGATATCCATAACCTTTAAATGACTCGCAAAAGTATGCAAATAAATTATTAAAACTTATGTATCCTTTGGATATTAAATGTTCTGTAAAAAGGAGAAAAGATCTCCAAAAGTAAATATGGTCTTCCTCAGAAACAAGTAGGAAAAGGCTAAAGTCGGACGGGCCGACTACATGATACACTCCACTTACAACTCAATTAGGTAAAAAAATGAAATCGGGAAGGATTTTTGAATTGGCCCTAATCATGGACCATTGTGACCCACTCTCATAACGCGTTCTGTCACATTACTTAAAAGTATTCTGTAAATGTATGTGTTTGCAAAAAATATTAAAGCAGAAAGTATATTTTTATGGGGTATATTAAAAATAGGAATGATGAGACCCTCTTTAACCATGTATGTTTATAGGTGAAATATAATATGTAAAGTTTCGATCTTATCCACTTTCACCACAGTCGCTTCTAGTTGGATTATAAGATTTTGTGCCAAATTTGATGGAAATCAGGTAAAATATGTGTTTTCTAGATCAAACAAGTAAGGGAAGGCTAAAGTCGGGCTGGGCCGACTATATGATACCCTACACTTTCTACACCACTATATTTCAATATAAATATATATAAATCTGAACCGATCTCATTCACTTTTACAATATATGTTTTAGTGTACATATAAGATGTCCTGCCGAATTTGAAGAAAATTGGTTTAGGTATGTGGTTTCTATAACGGTTAACCCCAAATCTGGAGCGAAATTTGTATGGGAGCTATATCTAAATCTGAACCGAATTGACACATTTCTGTCACAGATGTTTCCAGTTAAAATATGAGGTGTTGTACCAAAGTTGATTAAAATCTGTTTAAATGTATGGTTTTTAAGCCGGAAAATGTCAAATAGAGAGCGAAATTTGAATGGTGTCTATATCTAAATCTGATCCGATTTAACCCATTTTCACCACAGATGTTTCTAACTTAGTGCAAATTAGTGGTTTCTAGAGCAGAAACAGCCAAATCGGGAGCAACATTTGTATGGGAGCTATATCTAAATCTGAATCGATTTGATTCAAATTAAATAGCGTCCGTATTCGGCATGCAAAAATAGTTTGTGTCAAGTTTCGTTGGAATCGGACAATAAATGCGACCTGTATCGTGATTACAAGAACAGATGGTCAGACAGGCGGACATGGTTAAATCGATTCAAAAAGTGCTTCTATGTCGATCGGTATAATAAACGACCCCTCGACCCCTTTTGGGTGTTACAAACAACTGCACAAAGACATTATACCCTGCGGTGTAGGGTATAAAAATGTCATATTCCGAACGTCACTTGTATGGAGTCGATAATTCAATCTGAACCGATCTTACCCACTTTCACTGTAGGTGTTTCTAGTTGGATAATAAGGTTTTGTGCCAAATTTGAATAAAATCGGTTAAAATATGTGGTTTCTAAAGTTCAGTTCAAATATAATGTTTTGTGCCAAATTTTAAGAAAATCGGTTTAAATTTGTGGGGTCTAGAGCGCATAAAGTTAAGTGGTGGCCGTAATTTGTATGGGAGCTGCATCTAAATCCGAACCGATCGTACCCACTTTCATCACAGGCGTTTCTATTTGGATTATAAGGCTTTGTGGCAAATTTGAATAAAATCGGGTAAAATATGTGGTTTCTACAGCGGAAAAAGTCAAATCGGGAGCGACATTTGTATGGGGGCTATATCTAAATCTGAACCGATTTTCTCCATATTAAATAGCGTTCGTCCTTGGCCCTCAGAACATACTTTTGCCAATTTTTGTTAAGATCGGACAATAACTGCTACATGTACTTTGATTACATGCTACATGTACTACATCGATTCAGAAAATGATTCCAAGCCGATCTATATAATAAACTCGTTTGCTTTTGGGTATTACAAACAAATGCACACACACATAATACACTGGTGGAGGGTAGTTTGATATGAGTCATGAATGATCTGTCAAAAAAAAAGCCTTTTGAAAATCAAACCTCACGATGAATCCTTCCCTCCCACCCAGGCAATGTATTTCGAGATTAAGGCTTTAAAGGAATCACCCCAGGATCTGCCATCAGAGCTGTTGTCAATTCAATATCACCGATGTGGCCAAAAACCAATTTCGTGCTATGCCACTTTAGTAGCCTACCGAACATTCAAATAAAACACACTTTGCTTGTATTTTTTATAATTTTTATTTCTTTTTTATTTTTTATAATTTCTTTTTATATGTTTAAAAATTGTTCACTCAACTTAACCACATAAGAGTTTGTTTGTTTTTAATTCATTTTTATTATTATTATTATTTGTTTAATAATGTTCATCTTGTTTTTGATTTATAATTAAATTATATGTGTTTGTGTTTTTTTGTTAAAGAAAATTTACAATTTATGTTTTCGTTTTTATATTCTTGTGTTTTTTGTTTTGTTTTTTTTTTTTTTGCTTTTTAACTTAAATGAGTTAAATTAAAAAATAATGATTTATGATACAGATAAAGAGATTAGTTTGTACTTAAATATTTTTTTGTTATATTTTTGTGGAAAATTTTAAACACAAAAATATAATGAAATTTCCTTATAGCACGAATTAAGAATGAGTAATGAGAGTTGTACAACAGAACAGGGAAAAATGTGAGTTGTCGTTTGTCCTTTATATAAAAGTATTTATTTGCTTCTCATCATCTTTATGAACTAATTAAATAGTTTTTCTTTAGTTTTGTTTTGTGGTTTCTTTTCTTTTTTGCTAATAGTTAATAGAAAAAGGATATAACAAAAAAGATTTGATTTTTTTTTTCAATTTTTTCATGGAAACTTTTAGAAAATACATTTGTTTGTGTTTCAATTTGGTTTTAGGTCTTGTTTTTAATATTTTTTGGTTAACAAAAAACATAATTTGAAAAATGTTTTTGGATTTTCTCAGTTATTCCTTTGTTTAATTCAATAAATATGTTAATAACAGTTAAAACCCTTTTTTGTTGAATTTTTGTTTTTAGTTTTTCTTGTTCTTCATCCAGGTTCTACGTCGGTCAACTGGTCTGGTCTGTTTGTCGGTCGTTCGGTCGGTCTGAGTGTGTTCTTGTGTGTGTGTGTTTTAGTGGTTAATAAAAAGGGCTTCTAAAGCGTCAGAATTTTTCTTTATGTTTTATTTTATTTTATCTGGTTTTCTTTTCTTTCTTACATAATATTAAATATTTTCTTTCTGTTCAGTTTTTTATTTATTATGTATTTTTTGCTTTTCTTGCTTTAAAGACGTTTTTTCCTTTTAACTTAAACTTTAATTATTTGTTTTTTCTTTTGTTTTGTTTACGTTTTCTTTTATGATTTCATTTTTAAAGTCTGTTGTATTTGAGTTTCTGTATTTGTTGGTTGTTGTTTTGTTTTCGTTAATTAAAATTTTCACTTTTTTTCAATCTTTATTGGTTTAATAATAATTATTATAATTTATTTATTTATAATATTTGCTAATTGGTTTTCGGTCTGTTAAGTAAACGTGTATGTTCGCTCTTTTTTGTTTTATTCACTTTTTGCGCATATTTAGTTTTGTTTTCTTTTCTTTTTAATATAAAAAAATTTTAAAACAAAAATGTTTTATTTTCACAACTTACTTATGGCCTAGGATTATAATAAATATATCTAATAACACTATTTTCAGAAACAGTTGCCATAGCAGAGCTAGATGAGTTGGTAAAAATTTCCCGATTTAGGAATATTTGAAATTTAAATTTTTGAAACATCGACCATGATTCTCAAGGTTTCAAATATCAAGAAATAAATCGGTAACACCACCAAGTGGGTAGTTGACACTATGCCAAGACATATTTCGGAAGCCTCCATAATACGATATAATCTTAGATCATCCAAGTCAAGAGATTAGATTTCTCTTCATGTACATATTAGACAACCTCCCACAAAGAAAATACTTATACGTCTGATAACAATAAAGTAACGCAAGCACTCTATACAGAAGCGCCAATGATGAGTTATCCCCTCACGGGATACGAAATACGTAGGTAACAACAATGAGTAGAGACAAAATGATATAAACATGGCAACGCAAGCACTCTATAAAAAAGTTCCACTGATGAGTTATCCTCACACAGAATACGGAATATGTAAACAACCACCCACAGTATCAATGGGTGGGGGTGAACAATTCTTATAGGCTATATAAACAACCAACCACAACAAAAAATACACTTGACAAAATACAGGTGACACTTGGTGAAGCAAGCACTTGGTACAAGCTCTCTATACAGAAGATCCACTGATGAGTTATCCACACACAGCATACTAAATACGTAGACAATAACCCACAACCACAATGAGTTTACTATTCATTTCTTATACGGCTGATAACAAGATGATAATGCCTACATTCTATACAGAAGCGTCACTGATGAGTTATCCTCATTCAGGGTACGAAATACGTATATGGAAAAATGTGTTTAGTTGAGTGATGTGATTTTCTTCCTCTCCACGAAAAAAATCCTTTCAGGAAGAATAAACTTCGCATTCGAATGTATGCCATTTGAAAATCATCTAAAAGTCAATCATTTACGATGAAGATGTTTTAATAATTTTTTATCGTACTTTTGCGGGTCATATAACAACGATATGGGTATCTGATGAAAGAGAAGAATATCTGTTAAAAATAATTTAAATTTTATGATTCTAATTCCTCCTTTCCATAAAATTTCCTTTGTAAGAAGAAGAAATTTGGTATTCGAATTTATTCCATTCGAAAATTGACTAAAAATCAATCAAATCGAAAAGTCAATCAAACGATTTAGACTTTTTAATAATATATTGTCGTACTTTTGAGGGTCATATAACGGTTTATATGTGCAATATTTGAACTTTGAAATGCAACCCTGAACATATTTAGATGTGATCTAATGTGTAATGATGTAAATAAAGATATAGATGTTTTAATAATTTAGTATCATACTTTTGCGGGTCACAATATAACGACATGGATATCAAATTAAAGAGTTAAATATCTGCTAAAAATACTTAAAATTTTATGTCTTTATCTGTATTAGTTTAGCATTAACAAGCAATTGAAATTTCCCCTTAAAAGTAAAACTTGAATAAATTAAATAATAAGATAAGGAGAATTTTAAATAGTTGTTAATGCTAAACTAATATAGATAAAGGCATGGCATTTTAAGTATTTTTAACAGATATCCTACTCTTTCATTGGGTACCCACATCGTCTTTCTATGACATGCATGAGTGCGAAAATAAATTATTTTATATTTTTATCCACATCATTACAATTACAATTAATATCACATCAAAATATGTTCAGGGTTGCCATTCAAGATTCAAAGACTGGTCCTAGAAGCGAGACGCGTTAAATTTCTCAATAAAAGTATAAAGTCGTTTTTATTTGAACTAGATTATGGGTTTCACTTGAATGGTATATGAAACATTAGCCTACAGATGGCGCCGACTTATGTCCATCAATAAGATTAAATGTTGCTCAGATGTCTTAACAATTTATTATCATACTTATGCAGGTCATAGAATAACGGCATGGGTATCAAACGAAAGAGAAAAATATCTTTTAAAAATAATTCAACTTTTATGTCTTTATCTGTATTAGTTTATCATTAACAATCCTTTCAAATTTCCCCCTTAAAAGGAAAATATGAATAAACTAAATAATAAGGTATTGAGAACTTTAAATTATTGTTAATGCTAAACTAATATAGATAAAGGCATGCAATTTTAAATATTTTCAACAGATATTCTTCTCTTTCATTTGATACCCATATGATCTTTCTATGGTTTACAAGAGTATGAAATTAATTATTTTATATTTTATAATGCAATTTAGATCACATCAAAATATGTTCAGGGTTGCCATTCCAAATTCAAAGACTAGACTTATAAGCGAGTGGCTTTAAATTTCTTAATAAACGTAGAAAATTGTAATTATTTGAACTAGATAGTGGGTTTCACTTGAATGATATATGAAACATTAGCCTACAGATGGCGCCGACTTACATCAATCAATAAGACCAAATGTTGCTCAGGGCGAAATTTGAAGTGAATATTAATGCTGAACTAATCCAGTTAGAAGCATGAAATTTGAAGTATTTTTAGAAGATATTCTACTCTTTCAATTGATGCCCATATGGCCATTCTTTGGCCTGCAAAAGTGTAAAAATAAATTATTAAAGTATCTATAACTTTTAAATTTTTATCAATATCACTACAACTGAAATTTAGATAACATTTAAATATGTTCAGCGTTGCCATTCAAATTTCAAGTAGAGGACTTATGAGCGAGGAATTTTCTCTTAATAAAAGTAGTGTGCGTTTCACTTGAAAAGTATGCCAGGGAATATGAAACTTTAGCCAATATATTGTGCCGACATATAACAATCAATTAATGGTTGCTCAGGAGGGGATTTTGAAATTGTTGTCAATGTTAAACTAATACAGTACGTATAAAGTACGGAATTTAAAGTGTTTTTAGTAGATAATTTTCTCTTTCATTTGATATCCATGTCGTCATTCTATGACCCCCGGAAGTATGAAAATAAATTATTAAAGCATTTATATCTTTATCAACATCACTACAAATGCAATATGGATCACAGCTAAGTATGTTCAGGGTTGCCATTCACAGTTCAGAGACTGAACTTTTAAGCGAGTCGGGGCAAATTTCTTAATAATAAATGTTTTTCCCAAATAAGAAAGTCCTTGGTTGTGGGTTTTATTCGAATAGTATAAAATGGTATATGAAACTTTAGCCTACAGATGACTCCCGCTTATGTCACTCAATCAGATTAAAGTTTGCTCATGGGTCTAAATTTAATAAAAATGGTTGCTGATCTAGACCTAGATCTGAATAAAAACAGAAAGTCTTTTTTAAGTATTAAGGTGTCTACGAAACAAATAGCCTACAGATGGCGCCAGCTTGTGGCAATCGATAAGATTAAAAGTTTAAAGTTGGCTGAGGGGTCTAAATTTTATAAAGAAGGTTGCTTATTTAGACCCATATCTTAATAAAAAAGAAAGTCTTTGTTGATTGAACTAGACTATTAGTTTTACTTGCAAATTATGCAAGTGTCTACGAATCTTTTGCCTATAGATGGCGCTGGCTTAGGTCAATCAATAAGATTAAAGTTTTAATGTTTGTTCAGGGCTCTGAATTTAATAAAAATGGCTGCTGATCTGATCTTGATCATTATTCTCATGGTCGATGGAAAGTTAATATATATTTTTTTATTTTTTTTTTTTTGAATAAAATCATCTTATTCTTTTGTGGCAACTGCAAATCTTATATATAGAGTTATAAATTTATATTCATTTAATTATTTCATAATTTAATTTAGAATTAAGGCTAAATTACAAAACAATAAAAATGCTATGATGATCTTGGATTTCCTCTTGATTCCTCTTTTTTAGTTTAACGTTTTATTTTTAGTTTAACGGTTTTGATTTTTCAAACTGGCGCAGCGTTTTAGTTAGTTAGGGATGTTTGAAAACCGTTACAAATGGAGCTTCGTTTTTTGAGTGTGTATGTATTTGTTTTAAATGTGGCATTCGTTAATGATTTATATGTTTTTTTTGTCAGGGGAAATGATTAATAACTACAAAAACAAGAATGCAAACAAAAAACAGAAACAGTTAATAAGATAATTGTGAAATTATGAAGAAAGACCTTTGTCAAAACTCCATTCTTTTTTAAGTTAAACAAAATTTCAAGAAAGTCTTTAAGGATTTGCTGTGGTTAATTAAAAATTTTGCAAAGTTGGGCTCACAAAATTCCTAATTAAACTCTAGACAAAGTGTTTTTTGTTTTTTATCAACAGATAAGAAAATAAAATTATATTTAACTAATAAATTATACATTATATATAGATATAGATATATTTAAAAAAATAATTGAGATCTTTTCGGTGTAAAATGCGAACCAAAAAATGTGTAATTGTTCAAAATTAAAAGTCTTTCCAATCTTTACTCTTTGCTTCTTCTTCATCTGCTTTATTCTTAGTTTTTCATTGGTTTATACAAAATTATAATATGCATTATAATTCTCATTATCTTTATCATTTTGTTTTCATTTATTCTTAGCTTATGTTGTTTTGTTTGTTTTAAACTTATCCGTTTGTTTAGTTAGTTCAGTATTATTATTATTAGTATTATTATTGGTATTATTCATTATTCATTTAGTTGGTTGTTAATTATTTTCTTCGCTGTGGCAGTGTTTTGGCGTCAAGTTGTGTCAAACCTTTAACCGTTCAATTTACAATTTTTTGTTGTTGTATGTAACTTCTTATTAAGTGCTTAATTTTTAAGTAAATTTAAAAATTAAATCCTATTTTTTGTTTGTTCTTTGCAAGCAATTTTTTCCTTAATTTTTGTTTGTTTTTTCTTGAATTTCTTTACTTTACTTGGCTCAACCACTTTCTCACTTTCCACCCACCCATTTTCGTAGCACTTGTTTTCCGTATTTGAAATTCTATAAAAATGGTCGGAAATTAAAAATTAAAAGAAATATTCATGTATAATTGAAAAACAGGCGTGAAAACAAATAGTGTAAATTATAAAGATGTATATACATGCGCTGTTGTATTTGTTGTTTTCTGTAGGAAATAACTAAAGATTTGGATTGTGAGTTTGTTTTTCTACTTCTTCTAAAGTTTACTACAAATATCGCAGAAATCAGTATCACGTCCAAGATGAGTAGACATCAGTATCTTAACTCAAAAGCTGATCCAAAATTTGGAAGGATTTTCGGGATTAGAATCGCCAACTCAACTTTTGCCATTTAAGTGACATACAAACAACTACGATTTTATGAAAGAGATAAAGTTGAAGTGGTTGCGTTCCACATTGAGAAATGTAGGCATTTTTAAATTATAGAGCAGATGTATGATTGTATCATACTTTTGTTTCCTACAACCTATCACTGTATATATAGCTTAACTAATGACCTTTTGACCCTTCTCTTCTTTAAACAATTAACCATTATCGCGCATTGACCAATGATCTATTGGCCATTTAAAATTTGAACTACCTATTTCTTAGACTTTGAAAGGTAGAATAACATTCATTTTTATTTCTATTTTCAGGCTAGACGCTCGAACAAAATTGGTATATAAAGAGTGATTTTTTTGAGGTTAGGATTTTCATGCATTAGTATTTGACAGATCACGTGGGATTTCAGACATGGTGTCAAAGAGAAAGATGCTCAGTATGCTTTGACATTTCATCATGAATCGTCTTACAAACGAACAACGCTTGCAAATTATTGAATTTTATTATCAAAATGCGTGCTCTGTTAAGAAAGTTCATTGCGCGCTTCCATTTTATGGTCAGTTTAATCGACCCACTGAAGCGGCTATTCGGGCTATTGTGACTAAATTTCGCACCAAATTTACATTGTTGGACTTTAAACCACCAACACGCTTACGTAGAGTGCGAACTGAAGAAAATATCGCAGCTGTATCGGCCAGTGTTAATGATGACCACCAATTTTCGATTCGTCGCCGTTCGCACCAATTGGGTCTCTGTTACTCAAAAACGTGGAAATGCCAAAATTGGACTAAGCGGATGGACCACCTAAGACGCAGCCGCGGTCAACATTTAAATGAAATTATCTTCAAAAAGTAAATGTCATAGACCAATCTAACGTTTCAAATAAAGAACCGATGAGATTTTGCAAATTTTATGCGTTTTTTTTAAAAAAAAAAGTTATCAAGCTCTTAAAAAATCACCCTATATTAAAAACTTACTTCGAAAGTAGTGAGCCTTTAAAACGCAAACTGTAAGAAATTTACGTTGAGAAGAAATTGACCTTCAGTTCAGCCTACATGAAGCTCATTTTCATCTAGGTGGCTATGCCAATAAGCAAAATTGCCGAATATGTGTCTATTGAGCAGCCAATGTATCCATAACGAGTCACTGTTTGGTGTGGATTTTGGGCTGTACTGAAAAATTTAACCCTCGACGGATGCAAAAAAATGTGTTATTCGAAGGCATCCAAACGAATTGGCGAGGATGAGTTAATATGAGTAACCTCGCAACACTGTTAGGCTCTGTTAATAGCGGTATCTTCAGGCACTACCTGGACCATGCTACTTTCATGTGGAAAAACTTAGAAATTTGCCAAATATCCAGATAAACCTGCCCTCAATATTACAAAAAACATACCAGAGACCATCTAAGCCAGAGTAGAAGAAATGTATCAAGAATAGGCTCTGTTAATAGCGGTATCTTCAGGTACTACCTGGACCATGCTAATTTCATGTGGAAAAACTTAGTCATTTGCCAAATATCCATAAAAACCTGGCCCCAATATAACAAAAGAACATACCAGAGACCATCTAAGCCAGAATAGAAGAAATGTATCAAGAATGCGATGGCTAAAGAAGCAGCAATTCAACTATCACTGTCGTAGCTGCTGAAACGAAGAGAAGAAGAGACGTCCGAGCTCCATCTCTAATAAAGCCACAGCACAGGACCTTTGGCCAGAATTTACTACACGACAATGAGGAGAGATATCGGAAGTTGATATTAGAGATCTAATCAATTATCTCTATCTTTCAGGCTGGATATAATAGATCTTTCAGAGTGATGTGGTCAATTAAAAACGGCCTTTTGAAATATCAGTACGAATCTTTTATTTCTACTGATATTTTATTTATCTATATTATAGCTACAGTTTTCTTTTGGTCGATGACTTATAGTGAAATTTCACGTAGAACAATTTTTCCATTCACATCACACCCCTCAATTTTTTTTGGTACAGTTTTGTGGTACAGTTTAGCAACTAATCGGAAAAAATGCCAAGTTAACCCTAAAAGGCCTTTTAAGTTTTGATTTATTTCTGGCATTTGAATTGAGTTTGGAGCTTTGGTGTATTCGCAGACGTATAGTAGAATTTTATGGCAAATTTTTTTGTAGAACAGTGTGGCTCGATAAACTTTTGTTGTAGAAGTGTTTTTAACCTTTTGATCAAAAGGGACCAAAAAGGCCCCTATATTGAGGAGCTAGAGGGTTAAAATGTTCCACAAACATGTTTCTCGTACGGTTTTAAGTAATATTGCTGAACACATCCTATATCGAAAACATAAGGACCACAAGGTTTCCTGTACCGATTCATCATAACTATGATCAAACATATTTTATATGCCAATATTTCACTATAGTGAGGAGCATCGACAACTTGAATTTTGAAGCCACTCTAATGTAAATATTATATATAGCTTTCTTTCGACGTAGACTATTTTTTCTATTCACTCTACCCCCCATAAAATGCAGTTTTGTGGGACATTTTAGCACCAATTCGGAAAAAGGACGAAATTATCCCTAAAACTAATTTTTAATTTTGGATTATTTCTGCCATTTAAGTTGAGTTTTGGTGTATTGATTGATATTGACTGATGGTAGCATTTGATGGCAAATATTTTTGTACAACATGTTGGCCTTTTAAACCGCCGTTTTAGGGTGTCTCTTACCCCTTTGGGGTAAGGGGCCCAAAAGATCCCTATATTGAGCAGCTAGTGGGGTAAAATGTTCCTCGCTGTATTTTAACTAATATTGCTGAACACATCCTATACGAAAAAATGTAAAGATCACAAGGTCGATTCCTCATACGAATGTGCAAAATCTAATCTAAAATGACCACCATACATAGACTTCTAAAACGACTTTACGCGTATATTCTGTTTTTACCTCTCCATTAGAAACCCTTCTCTTCTTTAAACAATTAACCATTATCGCGCATTGGCCAATGATCTATTGGCTATTGAGAACCTTATTATTTTTCGTGTTCCACAGTGGCACCGGCAGCCATACGAAGCAGATGTCCTTAGCTCGCATAGAAACGACTGAGAATTTACGCCAGTCGCCATCTTTTGGGAAAAGTTGGCAAGCGAAGTCGAAATGGAAGTCTACATAGCAAATTAAATTTCCTGTGGAACTTTTTGCTTCAAATAAGACTCATTATGGGTTTCATTGGCGATAATCGAAAAAAACTCACTCTATTTTATATTTGTCGACGCCATACAAGCAGCATTTTCTCGTTCGTAGAGGAATGGAAAAAATGTCTATCCCAAACGACTGAGGTCTCCATGTTTTGGGGAATGTTATTGTAAATTTACGTCTTTTAAATTAAATTGTATTTGGTTTGATTTTAGGTCACTGCAATGAGCTCATTAATCAGCACCATCTATTCGTTGCAATGAACGGAGAGCATAACAAAGTCTACCTCAAAGCTGTTCCTTAGGAAAAGGCTGGGATTATAACAAAATCCTTGGGTTTACACCCAAAATATTTTACGAATTTGTATTTAATTGGCACAAAAGTGGAGTGGCTAAGATCAGAAGAGTTAAAAATTTACACTTATTCAGAGTTTATTGGTCTTGGCGAAAATTAATAATTTTTTGCTGAGTTTAAAATAGCTTGAGGACGTTTCCGATTTCTTGCGATATTGTCTGTGTTCGAGGTTGTGTAGATATTTTGAAACTAATGTGTAATTGAATTTATTTCATTTTTTTTGGATTGGTTTAATGTGACTGTTGTTCGTTTTTCGTAGTCTTCTTCTTTTTATAGTAGTTTGTTTTCTTATCGGTTTGGTGAATGTACGTACGTGGCTTATAAATTAATGAAACATTTTGTTGTTGCTCTGGCGCTTGTTGTTATTGGGGTTGTGGTGTTCTGTTGTTGTTGTTTTTTAGTTTTTTTTTTTTTATTTCTATTCATTTGAAAGAATTTTTTTAAATGATCGTAAATAGTCTCGCCTTGTTAATGTTTTGTTTTTATTTTTTCAATTATTTTCTCTTTTTATTTTGCTTTGGGAAAAATACTTAAAATTTATTAGGTTTTAATTCATGTTATCATTTCTCGTTTGTTTTTATTCTTTTGTAATAATTATTTAACAATCTTAATATGTAATCATAAAAATTGTTTGTGTTTTTTATAATTAGTTTTAATTAATTACTTTTTATATATCTCACATTTTCAGTATTTGTGTGTGTGTGTGTTTTCTTTGCTTCATGTGTGTTTTTGATTCTCTTCAGTTGGCCTTAATGTGAGGTTTTCGCCAGAACCCTGTCAGAAATAGAATTTGAAGTAACGGGCGGAAATGGTCGAGTGGTGGAAACATTTAAGAGAACTTAAGCGAAGTCAGTGACCTTTTCAAAAGTTCAATTGCAGTTAGCTTTTAATTAAATATTAGAAAAATCTCTAAAAGCGAGAAAAAGATTCAAAAGAATAGATCGAAAAATGTTGCTGGCCGATTAGAGGTCATCATCATCTCATCTCCAGTGTACCTGTTCACAATAATTGTTTGCATTATTAGATTATTATTTGAATCAATCCAGATTGAGTGTTCGTTTGCCATGATCGTTTTCCTAATTGGTCTTTCACCTGGTTGACCAATTAGTTGTTATCTTTTAACCGTAAAAATGCTGTGAAGATATTGTGGCAAGAATAACGGTAATAAATGTGGTTCTCTGATTGCTTGGTCTACACAGTGGGATCCAGTTTGCAAATACTGCAATTTAATATTCATATTAACAACTGCTGTCCTCAAAGTTTGCCAGTGGAACTCAATATTCCATACGAGTTTACGGCTACATTTGCACGAGATATATTGCATCCAATATAGTTGCTTTCGATAGGTAAAATTTTCTTTTAAACGTAACGTAACAAAACCAATGTCAGCTAATCAGATTCCATTGATTTTAGTTTTAGTCTTTTAGCTTAATTTCTGGCATGTGACTTTGTGCCAACCAAAAACTTCGATTACTTAATTCTGCTGATTATCCTTGAATCTAATCGTGAATGATACTATATCAGCTTCATTTTTATAACTCATGATAAGAATAATTTGTATTTGTTGAAAATATCTTACTAGGGCAGAGTGGGTCATGAGGCCATGCTAACGCAGGGTTGAAGTTGGGCGCCATTATTTTTGCGAATTATAACTAACAAGACTAATTTAAAATTCAATAGCGACAATTTCATACAAATATAGAAGAGAGTACTTTCATATATGCCTGCATCCATGAAAGGTGCTTTTAAACCCTGGAGGACAGAACTGTATTGGGAATTAATTTTAAGAAAACAAAATCAAATGATCTCGAACCTGAGTAAGAGTTACAACAAAAACTAAGAAAAGATCAAATAATAATAAAAAAACTAAAATTGTTTTTTATTTGAGAAAAATAGCAAATGTTACAAATTTGATAAAAAATGATATTTTCGGAAAATAAGAAAATTATTGTATTCAAAAATTAAAAAAATAAAATTTTCTTAATTTGAGAAAAATGGAAAATTAAAAAATAAACGGTTTTATTTTTCAGTTTTAAAAGTGTACAATTCAATTTCTGGACATAATATGACCTTAAGTATTAATTGTACAAATGTTTTTTTTTTTTTAATTGGAAAACTATATATTTTTGAAAAACTTTAAATTATTTTTTAGAATTTTTTACATTTCCATTTTTTATCAAATTAAAACAAAAATATATATTTTTATTTTTTGAAAACTAAAAAAATATTTATTTAAATATACAACATTTTTCAGTTTTTAATTTAAAAAAATATTTTTTGTTTTTATTGTTTTGAAAACTGAAAAAAAAATATTTTTTATTTTTTGCAAAATTATTCTATTACGATATTTTTGAAATATAGATGCAAAATGGTCTTGAGTCAGGACAATATCCCAGTTCTAATCAAATATTGATTACATCTCCTTATAGAGGCCGGGTTTGATGTTGAAAAGTCGCTGCGAAGCCCCTTGAAAAGACTTTTGACATGGTCGAAATCATGATCGTGGTAGTCTGCAGCCAAGTAATAAATGTCACCATGCAAAATGGTCTTGAGTCAGGACAATATCCCAATTCTAATCAAATATTGATTACAGACCAAAAAAATACAAACGAAAACACTAAAACAAATGAGCATTGGCATGGCACAAGTATTGCTGGGTAACTATATCTGCATATACACATACTTGCATATGCAACTCAATGAGATGCTTGTAAGATGGTAGGTGTACTTTATTACTTGGTGCGATTTTTTAAACGCAAATTCGGCAAGTGAGTTGTGCTTCTCGTTCGTTTGTGAGAATCATTTCCTTATAGAGGCCGGGTTTGATGTTGAAAAGTCGCTGCGAAGCCACTTGAAAAGACTTTTGACATGGTCGAAATCATGATCGTGGTAGTCTGCAGCCAAGTAATAAATGTCACCATGCCATTTGTAAATAAATTTGCATTCTATTAAATATAGATGCAAAATGGTCTTGAGTCAGGACAATATCCCAGTTCAAATCAAATATTGATTACAGACCAAAAAATACAAACGAAAAAACTAAAAAAAATAGAATATGTTCAAAATTTTTTAAAAATAATTTCTGAAAATTAGAAAAATTGAAATTAAAAAATAAAAGGTTTTATTTTTCACTTTTAAAAGTGTACAATTCAATCTCTGGACATAATATGACCTTATGCTGTAATTGTACAAACACATTTTTTTAAATTGGAAAACTATATATTTGTTAAAAACTTTAAATTATTTCTTAGAATTTTTTACATTTCCATTTTTTAACAAATTAAAACAAAAATATATATTTTTAATTTTAGAAAACTAAAAATATATTTTTTAAATTTATAAAATTTTCCCATTTTTTAATTTTAAAAGATATTTTTTGAAAACTGAAAAATAATATATTTTAATAACATATTTTAAACATTAAAATATATTTTTTTTTAATTTCCATTTTTTTAATTAAAAAAATATTATAGTTTTTTAATATTAACATTTTTTTAAAAATAATTTCGGAAAATTAGAAAAAAATGAAATTAAAAAATAACAGGTTTTATTTTTCAGTTTTAAAAGTGTCCAATTCAATCTCTGGGCAGTAATTGTACAAACACATTTTTTAAAATTGGAAAACTATATATTTGTTAAAAGATTTACATTATTTTTTAGAATTTTTGACATTTCCATTTGTTATCAAATTAAAACAAAAATATATATTTTTAATTTTAGAAAACTAAAAATATATTTTTTAAATTTATAAAATTTTCCCATTTTTTAATTTTAAAAAATGTATTTTGTTTTTAATTTTTTTGAAAACTGAAAAATAATATATTTTAATAACATATTTTAAACATTAAAATATTTTTTTAAAAGTTCCATTTTTTTTAATTAAAAAAATATTATAGTTTTTTAATGTTAAAAATTTTTTACATTTCCATTTTTTCTCAAATTAAAACAAAAATATATATTTTTAATTTTTGAAAACTAAAAATATATATTTTTAAATTTATAACATTTTCCCATTTTTAAATTTTAAAAATTCTTTTTTGTTTTTAAATTTTTTGAAAACTGAAAAATAATATATTTTAA
The DNA here is from genome assembly GCA_947397865.1 of Polietes domitor. Classification (NCBI taxonomy): domain Eukaryota; kingdom Metazoa; phylum Arthropoda; class Insecta; order Diptera; family Muscidae; genus Polietes; species Polietes domitor. The sequence goes on along the minus strand of OX377619.1, from coordinate 77,421,342 downwards.
TAACATATTTTAAACATTAAAATATTTTTTGAATTTTTCCTTTTTTTTCAAAAAATTAAAAAAATATAATAGTTTTTATTATTTGTTTTAATTTATTATTTTATACATTTTTCTTATTTTGAAAAAGTATTCTTGCGCTAATTTCGAGAACAAGTTTATTGATATTTTGGGAAAATAGTTTAAATTTAATTTAAAAATTCAGAATTTTTCGTGGCAAATCGTAATTTTTTTAATTTTTTTAGTGTCTTCTGATGCTACATCGCATGCCATTCGGCGAATTGCACACTGGTTGTTCTAGAATGCATTACATTAATCGCATGTTATTCTGAATTTCGTAGCCAATTAAGGTCCGCAAAATTTTTTTGGTCCTCAAAGGACCATCCCGATCACATGATGATGATCTGTCATTCACAAAAAGCTATATTTTTCATTAATTATTAAAAAAAACTGATGGTCCACACAGTGGGATGACAGTGGTATGCCTTGGACGCTGGACTGCTGATTTGAATCCAAACCTTTCCTTTGCCAAGTGTTTCGTATGCAAAACATCCGAGAGGATCATTCTAATATCGAAATTTTAAATAGAAAAAAATGCAGTCTATACAAACAGTTCTACACGATCCTGCTATATGGTCGACTCATTCAATATATTACGAAGAAGGGTTTAATTTTGTCGTAGCCACATAGTTCACATTTAACTTCGACAACAATTTGTTTAGTATTGTATTTATTTTAGAGATAACTACAAAGCGTTAACTTAATTCTAAAAGGGCGTAACTGACATTTGTTCGAAATCGAATTTTTGTAAAAAACGCAATTTCGTAATAATTGTTTGTTATTCCCTCCTAGTATCAAGCTAACAAAAATTCTATTTAGAATAGTGGTATGAGTGGTATTACTTACCCAGTCAATGTAAGCCAAATACACTATCGTACTGCTTAAACAAATACCAATTTTATTTTTTTTTTTTTTAAATTTCAGACTTATTGTTTGAGGATAACTGAGAGACATGACAATATTCTCTGCCTTAAGATTTCGCTGAAAAATATGCTGAAGTTAAACAAGCAAAAGTTGGGGACATTCTAACATTTCCTCACGACTTATTCATTTATCTTTTTGGTGGTCTAGACAAAAAACTCACCTTAACGCCATAAAATAAAGGAAAGTAAAAAAAAGAAATTTAAACTTTCTTCTTCTCCTCTTTCATTTGAGTCTATAAATTATTAAATAATTTATGTTGCGTGTGTCGTGTGTTTGTGTGTGTTGTTCATCCTTGCTTGTTGTTTTTGTTTTAAATTAATACATTAAACGTTATTATTGAAAATGCTAAGGGGGGATTATGTTTAAATTTAATTTGTTTTGTTGTTTTTTTATTAACTTGTTTTAAATGTATTATGTTGTATTATTTTTCAATATGTTCAATAATTGCTATTGTTTGCCGTGGTTTATTTTAATTAATATTATTATTAATATATATATAGATGTGGTTTTTATAAATTATATTTACAAAGGGTTTGCTTGTGTTGTTGTAGGAGTGTAGGGGAGGGGGGCTTTTTTTGTTTATTTTATTTATTTAACCTAAGACTAACTTAAGTGTTAATATTCAATAATTTTGTTTAACTAAGTGGTTGGTTTTTCTGGTATCCTTCTGCTGCTGCATTTCTCTTTTCTTCTCTTCACTTCTCTGCTCTTTTTTAAATTATATTTAATATTTATTAAATTTTCCATTTTCATACTTTGTGTTAACTAAAAAACTGCATGTCTTCTGTAGTGGGGAGGGGCATAGGGGGTGAGTTTAATTTAAGTTTATCATTTTTTATTTTTTTTATTCTATAAATTTAAACTTGCTTTTAAATTAGGGGGGTTGTTGTTTTCGTTTTTCTTTTTTCTTTAGAATATTTTACAAACTTTAATTTTTGTTTTGTTTTCTGGTTTTTGGTTAAATTTCATCAGAAGTCCTTTTTTGTTTTCTTTTCTTATTCTTCTTCTTCGCTAAATTGTGTTAAAACTACTAATTGTGGTTTTTTGCATTTGCATTTTCTTTTTCATTTATTTAAATTGTAATTTTTTTGTTCACCTAAATTTTCGCGTTTTTTTCTTTTCTTTTTTGTTTTGTTTGAAATTTGAAATTGCTAAGTTGTTGTTGTTGTTCTTGTTGTTCGTTTTCTTTTAGAAATACTTGGTTTTCGTTTTCTGTTGCGGGGGGTTTCTTTACTAAAGAAATAATTCGTGGAAGAGTTTAATTCTTAAATATCCGTTCCTCAGGGATTGTGGTTGTGGTTGTTGTTGGTTTTGTGTTGTGTTTTTATTATTACATTAGTACTAACATTATTTTTTGAGTGTATTGCATGCTTTTTGTTGTTAAATTTTAATTAGATGTTTGTTGTCTCTGTTTAAGTTGTAATAATTGAAAAATCAGTGCTCTTTAAAGTTTTTCTTATTATTGAGGTTTGTTTTTTTATTTTATTTTATTTTCTTTGTTTACGATGATGTTTTGAGAATTTTGATTGTTTTGTGTGTGTGTGTGGTTGTGATTTTTCTTCTTTTTCTTCTTCTTAGTCTTCGATGAAACGTTTGTTAGGTAGGTATGGGTATGTTTAGGCATGTCTAAGTGGTGTTGAAATATGTATGAGCAAATTCTTCTTCTTCTCCTTCCGTTTGTAGTTTTGTAGATGTGGATGTGGTTGTAGTTGTAGTTGGTGATTTCCGTGAGAACACTTATTAAGAAACCTCGGAAAGGTTGGAAAACTCTTTGGGAACTTACATGCAAATCGGCCGTTGACACCACTGTTTGCTGTTCGTTTCATCATTCCGGGGGAATAAACGAACGAGCGATCAATCACTGGAAACTGAAACCTTTTAACCCTCACTCTGTCTTTGTCTCTCTCTCCGTCTCATTCTCCCTCTCTCCTTCTCCCACTCTCCGTCTCATAACTCCCACCACTGCCGGGGCCAGCGATAGCGCCTCAAAGGCCTTTGTCAGCAAACACTTTCCAGCTCTGCCACACCGGCTCTCTGCATGGCCTGGCGTTTGCGGTACTCATAGAACTCCTCCTTCATGGACTGCAGGCGCGCCTCGATGTTATCATAACGGCCCCCGTGCAGGCGCGACTTCCTCATCGATGCACTGGACAGCGGAAAGCTGCCGCCCGCATGCGAGTTAAACAGACTGCTGGACGAGCTTAGCGGGCCCAGCGTATGATGGCCGCCATGCGTGTGAAAATGCGGGCCATTGTGCGCATGGTGTGGCCCCTGGTGATGCAGGTGCTGCAGATGCCCCGTGGTGTCTATGTGCAGGTTGAGATCTTCGCGCAGCAAACCCCCCGTGGGCGTGGAGGCGCTGGGTGTCGGTGTGGAGGGATCGAACTCATAGTGGCCATCAACGCTGCCCACATCCACCGACTTGGGCAGGTTGACATTATCGGTGGCCGCATTCAGGCGGGTGATCATGTCCAGCCAGTGTTCCATGGTATAGGGCGGCGTCAGGGTACGCTGGGTGCTGGAACTGAAGTAATTCGATGGCGAGTAATGTTGGTAGGATGACGCTGATGGCAGAGTACTAAACGGATTATATTGCTGCTGTTGATGGTGGGCCGGAGCCTGAGCTTGGGCCTGCTGAGGTTGATGCTGTGACTGTTGCTGCTGCGTGGATGATGCCTGCTGCTGCTGCTGTGCTCCAAAATAGGCAGTATTCGTTGCTGACGGTGGTGGTGGCGGTGGTCTATACGGCGGCAGTAGACGCCATTCACTAGTGCTGCCCGAATGATGCGAGCCCTGCGGATGGTTGGAGGTGTTCTTCGAGCCAAAGCCACTGGAACTGGAGCGCGATTCAGGCGAGGCATCCAAACCCAAGGCGTGATGGTTGGACGAACGCAAGGTGAGATTCAAATGGGGCAGTGGTGACATCAGGTCTCCCTGAGAACGTCCAAATAAGCGCGAGTAATGGCGGGGATACCAGCGCGTGCGCGGTCTATAGCTGTGGTAGTAGGGCGCCGAACTGTGCTGATAATAGCTGCGCCACGAGGGTGGCGAGTCCATTTGCAAAGGCAAGAAATCTTGGTGTTGCTGCTGCTGCTGCTGTTCATAATTCAGGCGGCGCGTCTCCTCCTGTATGGTCCTCAGCGAGGGCAATTCATGGGCATAGTAACGATACCGGCTCAAATTTCCACTGGCTGTGGGTGTCAGTGTTGGCACCGATCTCTCCGCCGACCCCGGGTAAACCGTACTCAAATCACTGAAGGGATTGTAGGAGAAGTGCGTCGAGTGATTGGGTGTGGTCAAGGCCCAGGGCGACGTCAAAAGGCCCGCCTCTGTTTGTGTGATCACGCCGTTGGGACTACTTGCCGGCGAACTGGAGAAGATGCGCGATACTTTGGAGGGCGAAAAAACCTGATGCATATGATGACTCGGCAGACCGCCGCTTATGGTGTTGATGTGCAAAGGCCGGCTGGCCGGTTGGGCCTGTTGCTCGCCCATAACATGATGATGTGGATGTGGATGGAGATTGCGATACAGCGAATTGCCGTAGACATTTTGATAACGGGCCCCCGTCAGCAAATCGGCGCCCTCGAGACCACCACCTCCGACGACGCGACAGGCGCTGCTGTGATTGCCGCCACCGCCGCCTATCTTCAGTAAGCCGCCGAGGCCTTGCAACAAACCTCGGGCCGAACCAGCTGCCACCGACTGTAGACTCAATTGGCTGGGTGAGGCCACCAAGGGGCGACGCCACGATGCCCGAGCTGTGATGAAATTGCGCCGTGACAAAAAGCCACCATCGTCCGAGGAAGACTTCTGTGAAGCGTTGCTATTGCGCCTCGCATCCACCGTGTCCACCCCCTCATCGACGTCCTCATCGTCGCCCACATCCTCGAGCACAATTTCACCATTAGTTAGGGCGTTCGTTGTTTTGGTGGCCAACACGAAGCGTCCGTCGCGCGAACGCTGTATTTCGCTAAGAGACTTGCGGCGCTCTGACTCATCTGAAGTCGGCGAACTATAGATCGAGTGACAGTTGGTACAACGATCCGGCGGCCATATCCAGTGTAAGATTGCAATAAGTATTGTTGTTAGACTTGATATTCGGGTTTGTTTATATCTAATTAATTGAAAAAAAAATAAAACAAATTGAAAAATATTAATTAAAGGATTTCTTGCAAAACATTTATCAAGCATGCCAATTATTTTCTTTTATAAATCTTTTCAATTTCAATCTCAACTACTTGACCAAGAAAAGTACATATATATAAATAGCTTTGTGTTAGTATTGAATGCCAACCTTTTGATCTACTCAGCATCCATTGTTTTTTAGTTTTAGTTTTAGATTTTTGTTTAGTACAGCAATTATGTAAAATATACAAAAAGACACATATTTACAAGAGTTAGTTACAGTTACTAAATACAAGCTACAAGTATTATGTGAAAAAATGTTCTGATATGATGAGAATTTCATTTAAAAAAATATATCAAAATATTTTCAAAGAAAACCTAATAATAATAAGAGATAATATGATAAAATCAAAAGGTATTATCAGTATATGGGAAATAAATAGAAAATACGATCTCATATGGTGGTCCCATATGGCAGCTCTTTCGTTGACAACGATGACATCTCTGAAATGTGGCAACATAAGTAACCCTTTCGTGCCAAATGTTGCCTATATGCCAACATTTTCAAAGCTGATATTTTTATTATTGAGTACGTACAGTATTATTCAAAAGATAATCAATAAATTCGGTAACATGGCGAAAATCATTTCAAAATATCCTTTAACCGGAATCTGCTGGATAAAGATCTGCGGAACGGATCTGTGCCACCATGTATATCGACAAACATTGACATTTTCTTAAATAAGTTGCACTTAAAGTTAAGGCATATTATAAAATTTAAACGTTGTCAACTCTTTTTCCAGAGGAAATCATAACAGGTGTATAACAAAAATAACAAGTAAGGAAAGGCTAAAGTCGGACGGAGCCGACTATATGATACACTCCACTTTCTATCCTTTTACAATTCAATTCTGTAAAAAGTAAATTTATGTGTTGAACAAAATATTTTTTTAATCGGAAAGAACATCTGTTTGGGGGTACACTGAAACATTGAACGGTGTGACCCGCTTGTCAACAGACACTACTCCCTCTTTCCTCCTTCCAATACCTTATCTTCCTTCTACCAACGCAATGCACTGCATTTATAGGGGACATCCCCTGAGTGTTGGTTCAGTGAAAAAAAAAAAAAAACATTTGGGAGCAACATTTGTATATATGTATTAGAGTGGCTTCCAAATAAAAGTAGTAGATGTTCCCGACTAAAATGATAGATTAGTTAGTTTTATGTGTTCTCCCAAAATATTTCGATTTTATCACTGTCCGTTCGTGAGCTGGACGCGTTCAAAATAACCTCAATAAATCAGGTTTTTCTTGAATAAAATTCACGGTGAGAATGATATTTTGAAAAAAAAAACTGCTAGAAATTAAAATCTGGCCCGAGACTTAGCAAACCCCATTTTAACCCAAAATAGAGGGTAGAATTTTAACATTTTTGTGCAATTTTTGTTGGATTTTTTATAAAAACCGCAATAACTTCCACATTTTTAGTTAAATTTGTGTTTTTGTTGTATCGTTGAAGAGGTATTAATCACCAATTGCTATTTTTCGAATTAACTAACCCATTAAGACCCGACAATTTTTTTCTTACTGCTGGTTCTCAGTGGGTTAAATGTGATGTAAAAACTGAAATATGGGGTTCTGTGCATCGTAAACACATTGTAGTCTTACAAAAAGCTAATTTTTGAAAATTAACATCTGAAATTTTGGCCTTTCAATGCATAAATTGGGAGGGAAACTGCACATAAGATGTTACAATAAAACCGTGCGACATGATTTCCCTCCCAAGAATGAGATTATATGGAAGTGAAACTATAGGTCACTAATAAGAAAACTCATACTCAGTTTTTTATTTCGTGGTCGTTTGACTTTTTACAGGACTTTTAATTTTCAAAGGATGTAAATGTTTCAATAATTTAGTTTCGTTCTTTTGCGTGTCATACAATGGCGATATAGGTATCAAATGAAAGAGAAGAACATCTGTTAAATATACTTTAAACCTCATGCGTCTATCTGTGTTAATTTAACATTAACAACCATTTCAATTTTTCCCCTTTAAAAAGATTATGTAGATTTTTCATGTTTTAATTTTTAAGGGGGACATTTTTAAATGATTGCATTTTTTTTTCAAAAAATTCGCTTTATATAAGATGCAAATAATACCATATTTCAGTTTTTACATCACATTTAACCCACTGAATATTAACAGTAATAACAAAATTTGCGGCCCTTAATGGGTTAGAAAATTAGAAATAATGGCTTAAAATTGCAATTGGTTACCAATATCTTTTCAACGAGCCCCTAAAAACATAAATCGAACACAAAATGTGGAAGTTATTGCGGTTTTTATAAAAAATGCATCAAAAATTACACTAAAATAGTATAAATCTGCCCTTTATACTGGGTAATATTGCATGTTAATATGGTTTGATATGATAAGCCTCGGGTCGGATTTTAATTTCTAGCGGTTTTTTTCTCAATATCATTTTCATCGTAAATTTTCTTCAAGAAAAACCTGATTTATAGAGGTTATTTTGAACGCGTCCAGCTCACGAACGGACAATGATAAAAGCGAAATATTTTGGGAGAACTCATAAAAGAAACCAATCTTTCATTTTAGTCGGGAACATCAACAACATTTTTTCCTTCCTCACAAAAGAAACCACTCTAATATGTATATCTGTATGTTTGTTTGTTTGTTCTTTAAAACAGCCTAAACTACTGAACCGATCTTCTTTGAATTTTTGTGAAAGTTCACTAATTGTTAGACTGCACAGTTTTGACAAAAATGGGCGGTATTGGAAAAGTGGGCGTGGCACCTCCCATACGAAGTTAAAACTTATTATTGACTATTGTCAGTTCTATGGCACCTAGAGTGCTGAAATTTTGTGTAAGTCCATTTAGCATCAATGTGCACAGTTGTGCCAAAAATGGGCGGTATTGGAAAAGTGGGCGTGGCACCTCCCATACGAAGTTAAAAACCAATTTTGAATATTGTCATTTCTAGGGCACCTACAGTGCTGCAATTTTGTGTAAGTCCTTCTATCATCAATATGCATAGTTGTACCAAAAATGGGCGGTATTGGGAAAGTGGGTGTGGCACCTCCCATACAATGCTGACATTTTGTGTAAGTGCTTCTAGCATCAATGTACGTATTTGTGCCAAAAATGGGCGGTATTGGAAAAGTGGTCTTGACACCTCCCATACAAAGTTAAAACCCAATTTTGAATATTGTCAGTTCTACGACACCTACAGTGCTGCAATTTTGTGTAAGTGCTTCTAGCATCAATATGCATAGTTGTGTGAAAAATGGGAGGTATTGGGAAAGTGGGCGTGGTACCTCCCATACGAAGTTAAACCCCGATTTTGAATATTGTCAGTTCTATAACAGCTAGAGTGCTGAAAATTTGTGTTAGTAGATCCAGTATAAATAGTTGTGCAAAGATGGGCGGAAAGTGGCCGTGTCCCTTCCCATTCGAAATTAAAACCTGTTTTAGAGTATATTCGACACCGACTTTCCTATATTGTTGTGTGAGTTAATTTATTTGTAACCTTCTTAGACAATATACAAATGGGCGGGAATTGAAAGATGAGGAATTTTTTATTTTAATTTTGTAAATTTACACGTTTTCTTTGGAATCTTTGGCACAATAGTAAAAAAAGGTTACAAAAAAATAAATATTCATTCGTCAAAAGCCGACTTAAGTCAAGAAAACGGAAATAATATTATTTTTTTAGTTTTTGTGTTGTCTGATTAGTGAACAATTTGATTGACTTTCTATGTGCTTTGAATGTAGTACATTTGAATTCCAGCTATTCGATTAAGTAAGTTCTTCTTACGTAGGAAGTTTATTGTTTTGGTTATGGAAAGGAGGAGAATCACACTCAACCTAAAATAAATTTGATTTTTGACAATTCTTCCTTTTTTCGCCGTAAACTAAAGTTCTGTTCTTCAATATTCTCCATGGAACATATCCATTGATTATAAGTGGTACATATATTAGCGATCACAAGAAAAAACCCTATGAAACCTGATTTTAATTTCCGTCTTTTTTTCTGACTAGCGAAGCGGGCGGGGGCTCGCTAGTATATATATAAATATGTATTTAAATCTGGACCGATCATACCCACTATGGTGAACATAGGTGTTTTTAGTTGGATTATAAGATGTTGTACCAAATTTAAAGATAATCGGGTGCTATATGTGCTTTATAGAGCGGAAAAAGTCAAATCGGGGACGACATTTGTATGGGGGCTATATCTAAATCTGAACCGATCTGACCGATTTTCACTATAGCTGTTTCCTGTTCAATTATAGGGTGCTGTGCTAAATTTGAAGCAAATAGAGTGAAATATGTGATTTCAAAAGCGGAAAAAGTCAAATTGGGAGCTACATTTGTATGAGGGCTATATCTAAATCTCAGCCGATTTACCTCAAATTAAATAGCGTTGGTCCTTGATCCATAAAACAAACTTGTGCCAAGTTTTGTTAAGATCGGACTATAAATGCGACTTGTAATTTGATTACAACAGCAGATGGACAGACAGACAGACGGACATTGCTAAATCGACTCAGAAAGTGTTTCTAAGCCGATCTGTATAATAAAAGATGGGTCTAACTCGGTTCCTTTTGGGTGTTACAAACAAATGCACAAAGACATAATACTCTCGAGGAGTGTATAAAAATAAGAAAGCATTTGCTTTGCTTGACAATTTCTGCAACACATCATCACATTAACTTTTTTTTTAATTTTTCCGGTAAATGTAAATATTTACTTATCCGAAGCACTTTAACATATTCCTGTCATTATGATTGATTTATGATAATTGTTTTCTTTTTTGTTGTCCTCGTGCTTTAAGTACTCTGCTCCGGCTGAGTTATATTAACAATGACAATGTATGTGCTTTGTTTACTCGAAAAAGTTATAGCTTCCTTCCTTCCCGGTGAAATAAAGCAGATGGATGGTATAAGAAACCTTATTTTGATATATTACCACCTCTTACTATTTTACATGCGTATTCGGTAATATACTTTTCAGCTACTACAACACAGTGGCTCAGTGGCTGGGAAGCGTGTTATTATACACATCATCTTTGGATGGATGGTGCTTAACTTACATTTCATATTCATATTTCCCTATTATTCCCATGATTGTCCATGATCCTATAAAGAAACCGAGATCCCGCTGATATCTAGAAAGTGTCATTGAGTAAAATATATTTCTTATTCTTTCGTTGCACTGTTCGTTGTTCGTCAAACCAATGAAAGCACACCCACGTGGCGTATGAGCATTATGCAAATTAAATATCACTCATACGTCCCGGGGTAGGGGTAAACACACATAAAGTTCATGAATAATGCGGATGGCAAAAGAAGAACAAACACACACGAAATAAAAAGAGCAATAAAACATTGCCAAAATAATAACAATAACAATAATAATAACGATAACATCTTTTGTTTTTTTTTCTGTTCATCTACACACTTAGACAATCTAAAGGTACAACAATGTGGGAATGACAAAGGAAAATTAGCAAAATTAAAAGGAAACTCATATAAAGACAACTATGTGTGTGTGTACTTTAGGTATCTACATATATAAAGAAATAGTTCAACAAAAGTATTAACAACTTAGAAAAGTTCGAGTTTGAAAACAATGCCATAAATAATTTACTAAAATTTGTTGTAGGAGCCTTACGATTTTGATTATGACATGATGGACCTGGAACTATGAAAACGGTTTCATAATCACGATAATGATCAGTATTGCTGAAAATGGCGACAAATGGTGAAGCGAGTTTTATATGTGGGAAAAAGAGCAAATGAAAAAGACAAAATGTTTCAAGGTTATCAAAATGATTTATGTATGAGAAAAGGAGGAATACAAAACCAAAAACAAAAACCCCCCAGAGAATGAGTTATAGAAATAAAATTGTACTTATATATAAATTCGAACTGAACTGAAGCGCCAAAAAGTTGGTGGAAATTAACGAACATCAGCGAAAAAGAAAGAAACAATAAAAGTTATTAATGACGCAATTAAAAACAAAAAGTACCGAACAAAACAAAGAACAGAAATAATACCATCGTTAAAATAATTTAATAGGCGCCGTAAAGCACCGAAACGAAGCGAAACAAAACAAAAGACCTAAGAACACTGTGCCGAAAGGAACAAAAACTTCACATCGCTTGGACTGAATTGGCCAACAAGAAACGTGGCTAGGAGTAGATTAAATCATTTGGAGTGGCATTTAAATTGATTTAAATGCCTGAAATAGGTGTGAAAAATTAAAAAACGACAGCGGTCTGATTTATAAGCGTAAAGGATGTAAGAGTTTGCTGAATGAAGAACGAGGGGAAAGGAGGCGAAGTGCAGCACGCCAAGGAAGAGAACAAACTTACTTAAATTCCTATGTCGAGCACCGTACCATACCCAGCCTAGCCATGATATGTACACAATTCCCAAATGAAACTTTGGACGAGACTATGAAGCTCTTTGCAACACGTTAAAGACGAATAGCGACAATTTTAGTAAAAATCCCAAATTTTGGAACACATTTTCCACACTTTGGGAAATTAGCTATTTTTTTGAAAATATGCAAAATCTAATATCATTTTGTTTGTTTGCAAGAATCATATATTATCATAATTTAATCGTTAGGACACTTTTCCATAGGAAAAGTGCTCGTCAGGACACTTTTTCATAGGAAAGTGCTCGTCAGGACACTTTTTCATAGGAAAAGTGCTCGTCAGGACACTTTTTCATAGGAAAAGTGCTCGTCAGGACACTTTTTCATAGGAAAAGTGCTCGTCAGGACACTTTTTCATAGGAAAAGTGCTCGTCAGGACACTTTTTCATAGGAAAAGTGCTCGTCAGGACACTTTTTCGTAGGAAAAGTGCTCGTCAGGACACTTTTTCATAGGAAAAGTGCTCGTCAGGACACTTTTTCATAGGAAAAGTGCTCGTCGGGACACTTTTTCATAGGAAAAGTGCTCGTCGGGACACTTTTTCGTAGGAAAAGTGCTCGTCAGGACACTTTTTCATAGGAAAAGTGCTCGTCGGGACACTTTTTCATAGGAAAAGTGCTCGTCGGGACACTTTTTCATAGGAAAAGTGCTCGTCAGGACACTTTCAGTCAAATACCGAGCTGATTTTTAAAAGCAAAGTTGCTTTTTACTGCAAGTCATTTTGAAATAAATTCACAAGTAGGTTACATTACAAAGTATAATGGATAAACATTACCATTGGAAAACATATTTAACTCGAAAGATCTAAGATTATTCTGCATAAATCTGTTCAGAAACTGAACTATAGGTCAATGAGGCTTACAAGTACGCAAAGGTAAAGCTATTTTACACATAAGTCAAGGGCGTTTTGAGGCGTCTGGGTATTACACAAACAGATTCTTGTTTTACCCGATTCTGATTTTTGTCGAAGGTACCATTTAAATTTGTCTTTTCATTTTGGAAATATAAATCTTATCATACCCGCTTAAATGCCCAATTAGGCGAATTTATCATTTCACAATTTCACAGAGGAAAATTTGTTCAGAAACAGTTTCAAAAAAAGAAGAAAACGTTTCTGTGAAAAAAGATTTTTTGCAAACGCTACAAAAAAGCAAATTGTCAAACATATTTTGTTTTATTTCCTAAAAAGCTAACATAATAACGAAGGACACAATGTCTATATGAAAACGTTTTGTTTTTGACACTCTTTGTAACCGATTTTTGAAATAATGGTTTTATATATTTGATGATAAATAGTGCGAAAAAGCCTTTTTAAATTAAATAATACATATTTTGGAATTATTTTCTTGCCAAAGGAAGAAAATTTTATTTAAAAAAAATTGGGATTTAAAACAAGTAAGGAAAGGCTAAAGTCAGGCGGGGCCGACTATATGATACACACCACTTTCCATCCGAATACAATTCAATTCGGTAAACAATAGAAAACAGGAAGGATTTTTGAATGTTTCCTATTCAAAGGATAATATGGGTCAGGCCATTTTGTCAAATCGAGAAGAATATTTGTATCAAGTCTATATCCAAATATGAAATGATGTGACCAACTTACACAATAGGTTCTTCCAGTTCAAGTATAAAGTGTTATGCTCAATTTGAAGAAATTCTCTGAAAATACGTGGTTTCTGGGGCGGAAGCTGGGGGAGAAATTTGTATGGGAACTATATATAAATCGGAACCGATGTGACCCACTTTCACCACAGGTGTTTGTAATTAAAATATAAGATGTTTTGCCAATTTTGAAGAAAATCTAATTTGTGGTATCTAGGGTGAAAAGGGTCAACTCGGGAGTGAAATTCGTATGGGGCCTATATCTAAATCTGAACCGATCTGACCCATTTTCACCATGGGTGTTTCTAGTGGAAACATAAGATATTTTGGCAAATTTGAAGAAGATCTGTTAAAATATGTGGTTTCTAGATCAGAAAAAGTCAAATTGGAAGTGAAATTTGAATGGGAGATATATGTATATCTGAACCGATCTGACATCTTTTCATCACAGGTGTTCCTAGTTTAAATATAAGATGTTTTACCAAATTTGAAAACAATCTGATAAAAATGTGGGTTCTAGAGCGAAAAAAGTGAAATTGGGAGCAAAATTTGTATGGGAGCTATATCTAAATCTGAACCGATCTGGTCCATATTCACCATAGATATTTACAGTTTAATTATAAGGTACTGTGTCCAATTGGAAGCAACTCGAGTAAAACATGTGGTTTCTAGAGCGAAAAAAGTCAAATCGGGAGCGACATCTGTATGGAGAATATATCTAAATCTGAACCGATTTCCTTTAAATGAAATAAGGTTCGTCTTTGGACCGCAAAACTAACTAGTGCCAATTTTTGTTACGATCGGACTATAATTGCGACCTGACTTAGATTACGGACGGACGGACAGACAGACAGACGGATATTGCTAAATCGATTCAAAAAGTGATTCTATGTCGATCGGTATACTTAACAATGGGTCTATCTCGCTTCCTTTTGGGTGTTACATACAAATGCACAAAGACATAATACTGTCGTGGAGTGTCTAAAAATCAGATCACATTTGTATAATAGACTGGGTCTTGGTCGATACAAGTGAAAAAAACAATTTCCTGTCACCCCACGAGAATAAAGTTTCAGAGATACAAGCCGACCGATTTTAAGCCGACAAGCCGCCGCCGCCGCCGTACGTTTCTAAACGAGCCGCGCCGCCGCCGATTTCATCGGCTCGTATCAACTTCAACTACGCCGCCGATAATTGTTTATATCTGATGGAGGTCTAACTCCGTCAAATCTTATTACCAAAATATACAACTCACTTAAAATTACAAAAGAAAATATAACTGTCTTTCTTTGAATTTAGTATATGATGATAGACGTCATAGTAAGTTGAATGATTGTATTTTGATTTGAAAGTCGCATTTCTTTGGCCACTCTTGTGTAGGACAGAAAGCCACGAATTTCGCTACGATGATCTTCGTCTGCACACGCATTTATATATAGGACATGAAGTTGCACTGTCCTCCGACTACAATACCATTTGCACTATTCGGACACTTTTGGAACATGAACCTTAATATTGTGCTTCTTTGGTGTGTTAAAGGAGGTAGAGCTTTACCATTCTTTGAGAGGATTGTGATATTCAGAATGTCTGGTCAAATATGCCTCACATGAAAAGCTGTTCTGATCTAATGACAGAACGAGCCGGTAAATCAGCCGAACGCCGCCGCCGCAGAGAGGGTCAAAAAATTGAAAATAATTCCGGCAAGCCTTCGGTTCAGGTAATGTTTATATTTTTTCAATATTTATACCATAATCAATAAAAGAAAACACAATTTGAGTACAGTTTAGTGGAAAAAATGTTTTTCTTTGAAAATCAATTAATAATCCGACCGTGTATATAATTTTGTTATCGAAGTACAAGTCTCAACTATTATCCAATCCTAACAAAACTTGGTACATCTAATTTTTCGCATCAATGATGGACGCTATTAAGTTTGAAACATATCAGTGCAGATTTAGATATATCTTCCATACAAATGTCACTCCCGATTTGACATTTTTCGCTCTAGACGTCACATATTATAACCGATATGTTTCAAATTTTGCACAACGCGTTATATTTCAACTATAAAAATGTATGGTGAAAGTGGGTCACATCGGTTTAGATTTAGTTATAGCTCCCATACAAATGTCGCTCCAGATTTGACTTTTCCTCTCTAGTAACAAATTTGTTCACCCGATTTGGTTCGCATTCAGCACATAACGTTATATTGCACCTAGAAACAGTTGTAGTTAACTTCGGTGATCAGTCCATTGTTTGATAAAGCCCCCATACAAATGTCGCACGAGATTTGGTGACATTTACCCATAAAGGACAATGTTTCGAATGTTTCCGGCATTAAACTATCACATACATTTTAATACATCTAGAAATGGTAGTAAATTACTAGTAATAGGGTAGAAGATGCAGGGTATCATATAACTGGCATCACCCGACTTTAGTCGTTCCGTACTTGTTTTTGTATAGGGATGTTTATAAAATAAGATTTATTATGAAACTTGGAACCTGATTCTGCTTCAGGGAATGTTTTTCATGAGAAATAATTATTTCATTTAAGTGCTAAGTATATAAAACAACTACTTTTTCATTACACAATATTTAAATATTAAGTTTTCGTCATATTCTAAATTCCAGTTGTACAATAAAACTTAATGTATTTATAAGCACCCATAAAGAGTGACTATTTTCACAATTTATTTAATAAAATTGGCGCAAAAACGCGCAACATGTAATTGCGGAATATTGAAGTTAACACATTGTAATTTAATTAGAAATTCACCATCCTGCGGTATGTTAGAGAATTCACATTAAAACCCCACATATATTTTGACATATTTTTTAAAAATATTTCTACAATACTTTCGTTAAAACATTTTTTTTGTAAAAATACTCTAAAATAACTGAACTTGAAGATTCCATAATCAAAGAGTTACTTTTTATCATTGAGCAAAATGATATTAACTTTTAAAATGTCTCAAAATTTTCCTGACTTTCAGGCAGTGCAACTGGGATTTTAAACTACACATGTCATTGATATCTTCGGCAGTGATGTAGAATTTTATACTCTTTATTTAAAAAAAATTAATCTCCATTTTTGGCGATTTCAACCCTGTTTGCGCCGCCGACCCATTTTGGGTAGCACCGCCGATAATTATGGTTCGGCTTGTAACTCTGTAAAGTTTGGATTGTTTAATGATGATATGCAAAGTATTTCGTTCCTAGGTCAAGCCATCTGCGAGCTAAACGCTTCTGAAATCGCCCCTCATGTTATTCCCGTGTAATTTTCGTATGTTGCATTCTTGTCCAAATATTTTTTTACGAATTAATAGTACCTTGAAGTCCCTTTAAATACAAAATTGTAATTCTTGTCGTAGAATATCTTATTGGTCGAATTATTGGACCTTTATAGTATTTTTTGTGTTTGTTAATAGTGACAACAGAAAACTTTTTCGTAATTCATGATACTTTTATACCTTTCGAATGATTCCTAAATGATGAACATCGGATGGAAATTGACGCAGAAGCGCTCATTTTTGTAAAAATGCATCTTCTGCATTAAATTATTTCACAAAAATCGTGTCAGTGATTCATCATCTCATATTCATCGTTTAGGCATCATTCGAGATTTCTTGTGTTTATTTTTCATAACACATTTTACAAAATGTTTCCAAGAAATATGAGTTTTTCTCAGTCATCTTGAAAAAAGAGAAAAAATCAGTGTAAACGTCTAATAATACGACCAATAGGTTATTCTAAAACAAGAAATTTTTTTAATTTAAAATGCTTCCAAAGGTCCATAATTTCATACACAATTTTTGGACAAAAAATGCACAGTGGACTGTCGCACAGTGTTATAGACTATCTTATACCAAGTCACCAACATTATATCTTGTGAAGTACTAAGTGGATATGGCACATACTTTTAACGTTACCATAGATTCTCGTCCAGCTTTAACAGTGTCCTGTAGGGCAACGCAAAAATACAAAACAAAATATAACCCACATAAATAAACCAAAGAAATAACTCAAAATATTAAACTTAAGTACAACCCATTAATTATATTAATTTAAATGATACAAAATGAAAAATAATATAAAATAAAACAAAAAACCAAACCATAAGAAGTAGAGTGAGGGAGTTGTTCGCTCGAGGAGAAAGGATAACTTACTTTTTTAAAGGCACTTGACTAGCGGAAATCGAGCCCGTATTACGATTATGCATTTGTTGTTGTAGATGATGATGCTGTTGCTGCTGCTGATGTTGTTGTTGTAGTTGTTGCTGCTGCTGCTGTTGTTGCTGTGGCTGATGATGATGATGATTATTTGCTGCTATATTACGGGCATCCGTTATCCTGCAAGCTACCATGTTGAACTCTGTAAACGAATTATTTCTAAAATTATTTTTTGTGGAGTATTTAGCCATCCTTATGGTAAACATATAAAATCATATATATAACAAATACCACATCATCATCGTATATATAAATATCTTGTAGGTACGCTATATAAGTGTATACGTATATGCGGAAGTATGGACAGAGCGAGAGCAAGAGCAAGAGAGAGTCGGGCGGGGGGAGATAGCAAGAGCGAGCGACAACGATTTAAAATGACGATTGTAATTACATACATGTTCTATGGAGGTACGAAAATGCATTTGGATGTTTATTTATATGGTATATGTATTTGTGTATATTTGTAGAGCCTCCACCAAAGGATATAGTAAGTTTATCAATCCGTTTGTAAGACCTGAGACCCTAAAAAGTATATAATTATGCTTGCTATTCATAAAGTTGCAAGACGATCATGTCCTGGCATCTTAACGAAAGGAGCTAGGTGGCACAAATTTTCCAAAATACTTCTACCACTCGGTCGGATTTGGACAAATGGACGAAATCGTCCCAAAGAGAACAATAACACCTAATCTTTAGAGTGAACATGCCTAATATACATGTCCATAATATTCTTATAGTGTAAACACGCCCTATTAAATGATTCATAAATGGGACGAAATGGGACAAAAATTGGGTCACAGCTAAAATTTTGCAAATTCTATGTGTATATCCTTCTAGTTGCGTCGACTTGTAATATTAAAGGGATTTTTCGAAATTCGTACTTTTAAGGGATAATATGAGAAAAGTGGGAAAAATATGGTACCAACGAGATTCGACTGAAGTCAAAGGTGTATACACTCCTCTGACCATGTAGAAGCGTAACTTAAAGAAACTTTTGGAAATGTTTACCTTTAGGGTGAAAGGGGATAAAAATGGTACCAACCAATATGAGAAAAGCGAGATAAATATGGTACCAAGGAGATTCGACTGAAGGCGAAATTATACAATTAAGTGTATACACTCCTCTGACCATGTAGAATCGTAAAATAAAGAAACTTTTACCTTTAGGGTGAAAGGGGATAAACATGGTGTAAATCAATATGAGAAAAGTGGGATAAATATGGTACCAACTAGATTCGACTGAAGGCGAAATCATGCAATTAAGTGTATACACTCCGTGTAGAAGCGTAAACTAAAGAAACTTTTCGAAGTGTTTACGTTTAGGGTGAAAGGGGATAAAAATGGTACCAACCAAACGGCTGCGCCCATAATCATGAAATTCGGCAAATATATTCATCTGACTGTGTAAACGCGATGTGTGACAGCTGTATTGATATTTGTATTTTTATGGGATAACGGGACGAAAGGGGATAAAATTGGTACCAATAAAAGGCTGCAGCAAGAATCATGAAATTTGTTATAAACATTCTTTTGGCTGAGTAGAATGACAGATCTATTGATATTAGTACTTTTAGGGGAAAAACGGGGCGAAAAGGGATAAAAATGGTACCTTACATATGGCTGCAGCCAGAATCATGACATTTGGTGTAAACACCCCATTGGCTGAGTAGACGCGAAAAAGAAGAATAGATCTATTGATGTTTGTAATTTTAGGATGAAAACGGGACGAAAGGGGATAAAATTGGTACCGACCAAATGTCGGCAACTAGAATCATAAAATTTGCGTTGGACATTCCTCTGTCTGTGTAGATGAGAAAAATACATTTTTCGAAATTGGTAATTTTTGGGGGGAAACGGTACGAAAGGGTTAACAATGGTACCACTAAAACAGCTGGAATTCGGTATATACATTTCTCTCACTGAATAAACGAGAAGAATATGATATCTGTTTATATTTGTAATTTTGGGAGGCAACGGCCCTAAAAGGGATAAAATTGGTACCGAACAAGTGTTTGCAACTACAATCATAAAATTTGCGTTGGACATTCCTCTGTCTGTGTAGACGTGTAAAATAAGTTTTTCGAAAATGGTACTTTTTGTGGGGAAATTGTACGAAAATGGATACAAATCGTACCAAACAAACGATGTATGTATATTTTTCTCACTCTGTAGACGCGAAGAATATGATATTTGCTGACGTTTGGGGAAAACACTCCACTGGCCGTGTATATGCTCCAAATAAAGTATCTTTACGAAATTCGTACGTTTTGGGGGAAACGGTACGAAAGGGGATAAAATTTGTACCGACCAAATGTTGCAACTAGATTCATTCGGACTGTGTAGACGTATAAAATAAGTTTTTCGAAATTGGTACTTTTTGGGTACGAAAGGGGATAAAAATGGTATCACCTTAACTGCTGAATAGCCAGAATCAAGAAATTCGGTGTATACATTTCTCTGAGTGAGTAGACGAGAAGAATATGATATCTATAGATATTTGTAATTTTAGGAAGCAACGGCCTCCAAAAGGGGATAAAATTAGTACTGACCAAGTCGTTGCAACTAGAATCATAAAGGGATGTCCACCCTCTGACTGTGTAGACGTGTAACCCAAGTTTTTGAAATTGGTACTTTTTGTGGCACAATGGGCCGAAAAGGGATAAAAATACCACGCAAAATTCAATGTATACATTCCTCTCACTGTGTAGACGTGAAAAATGTGAGATCTATTGATGTTGGTACTTTTTTGAGGAAAACGGGGCAAAAGGGGATAAAAATGGTAAAAACCATACGGCTGCAGCCAGAATCATGAAATTCGCTATATACATTCCACTGTAGATGCGAAAAATAAAGAAACATTTCTAAAAATGGACTTTTAGGATGAAAAAGGGTCGAAAGGATATAAAAATGGTACCAACCAAATGGATGCAGTCAGAGCCATGAAATTCTGCCAAATAAAAGGAATTTCCCAATTTTTAATTTACATAATTTTCTTAATATGTTGGTGCACTTCGACGTATAGTCGTCAGTTTCTACTCTGTCGGTAATATTGTGGAGGTTCTACAAAATTCGACCCGGTTACTGCCCTTTTTACTTCTTTTTTCTAATTTTTCTTATCTTCTAAGATATTTTTTTGTATTATTTAGGATTTATTTAGTTTTTTTTCGCCTTTCTTAAGCTAATAATGGACGAGGATTTATAAGGGGGAAAAACGAGATGGACTCTCAAAGGAGTCTGCCCGGCAACGGCAGGATATGGTGGCTGTTGTATGCGTACGTGCGTTGTTTTGGTCAAACCGAAAACAACTGTATTTTTCGAAACCCCACAACTTGTCGCAAGTCCTTGAAGCCAGCCAGCAACACAGATAAACAGAGAAAAATGGCGACTTATTTACAAAAAATACATATATTTTCACATATTGTTAGATATTTTCCCTACGATTTGACACGAAAGTTAATTTTGTTTGTTGCTATTTCTCTTGAGATTTCATTTACTAAAGATAATTGCAATAATACACACACAGACGCACATATGTACGTACGTACCCTATATACATACATATATAATAGAATATTGTTTGCCATACATACATACAGACATACATACATACGCACAAAGCAGAGTTGTTGGTCCTAGGCGATTTTGTTGTTGTAGATACAATTAATTACTTCTAAGGTTAGCAATACAACATACAACTTATTAATCAAAAGTCTCTTCTTCTTTGTGTATTTTTTTGCTACATGTATTATAACTAGGACTAAATTAAATTAATATATCTATATATGTATATGTATATATTACTTTGCTTTAGTCTAGGCTGTTATATGTAAGTAAGTATATTTTTGTTACTAGTTGGGATGTAGGACTTTGAAGGTTAGCTAAGACTAGAGGAGCTACCATGATATTACAACATCAATTTAGATTTAGATAAGGATTTTTTTATTTTTTGCTTTAAACAGAAATTCTCCTCCTTTTCATTACCAAAACAAATATTTCCTTCTTAAGAAGAAATTACTTGATCGAATTGCATTCAAAACTCATAAAAAATTCATATTTTCTTCATAATTCCCACACAGAGAAAGCGATGCACTGTGGGTCACTTGACTTTTGTTCCACAATTCCTCGGCGTAATCTTGAGAGTTCGTCGCTCTAGACAAATCATCGTACATTTTTAACTCCTGTAGTTAACATTATATTCTAATTTATTTATTAATTTCCACCACAATAGCACAATGGAAGATACGATAAAAATATGGGAATTGAAACGGCTTACACAGTGCGACAATTTTACATTGGAGTTGACGAACTCATGGAACTAGAGATCGCTTGTGGAGAAGCTGTGCACTCAGTTTTCTGTTTGGTGATATTTTCTCCTTTTTACAGGACTTTTCATTTCCAAAGGTTGTAGAAGTTTTACAGATTTATTTACATACTTTTGCTAGCCATACAAAGGCGATTTGGATATCAAATTAAAGAAAAGAGTATCTGTTAAAAATACTTTAAATCTCAAGCACCTATCTTTATCAGTTTAGCAATAATATATCAAATTTTCCTCCGCATAAAGTTAAAGATTATTTTTATTTATTTTTAGGGGAAATTCTAAATGGTTGCTAATGCTAAACTTATGCAGATATAAAGGTGATATGGGTATCAAATTAAAAGGAAGAGTATCTGTTAAAAATACTTTAAATATCATACAGCTATCTTTATTAGTATAGCATTAACGACTATTTCGAATTTCCCCCCGCAAAAAGATAATGATTATTTTTATTTATTTTTAAGAGGGAAACTCTAAATGGTTGCTAATGCTAAACTTATGCAGATACAAAGATGATATGGGTATCGAATGAAAGAGAAGAGTATGTGTTAAAAACGTGTGTTAGTTTAGCATTAACGACTATTTTAAATTTTCCCCCGCAAAAGGTTAACGTTTATTTTTATCTATTTTTAAGCGGGAAACTGTAATTATGTTGGTTACATATACAGATAGAAGCATGCATTTTAGATTATTTGCATAGATACTCTTCTATTTCCTTTGATTTCCTTTTCGGCTTTGTATGGCTCGGAAAAGTACGAAAACAAATTATTAAGCACCTATATCCTTTGAAAATTAAAAGTCCTCTAAAGATCAGAAAAGGTCACCAAACGGAAACTGAGTACACAGTTTTTCTCCACACCATAAAGCGACTTAAACTTTTTTAATATGGGACGAAAAGGCCCAGTATTGGTTGCACAGATATATACATGAAATTGTACAGAAAGGTATCCAATTGTTCATACTTTTGGATTATTCGATTAATCGTTTATTCGAAAGTACAAAATTTCTAATTAACAAAATAAAGTCGACAGATCTTATTCAAATATTCGATTAATCGAATAAAATTTCCTGTAAATTATTTAGTTTCATTGTTTTATTTGAAAACTCTCTTTACGGCGATTCTTTTTTTTTTGTTTTAATAAAGTTCGATTTCGAAAAAACTATTTCACTTACTGCTGGAGTCGGAACAATAGAAAGAAGAGCATGTAATTAAGTTTTTGAGTTCTTTTTTCGATTTATCTAAATATAAAAATCATCTTGTATGTCATTCGATTCTACTTTTCGTTCGTTTTTTGCTGGAATTTTTACTATTTTTATTGTTTTGTTCGGACAAAAGGCTAATTTCAGCGACAATATTTTCTCTTTCAGTGACAGGAGCTAGCAAAGCAAGAATTTAATTTTCACAAAGTTTTCATTAAAAATTGAATTGTGCCTTCCACACCTTGGAGCAAAATCATTTGTGCAATTATTTATACTTTTCAAAATGATATTTCGCTCCAAAATTGTTTGGTACGAATACTCGATTATTTGGCACGGTTATTCGAATAAATATTTGTAACAAATTATTATTTTCGCTATTTGTACTTTTAGGTAGAAAATGGGATGAATTCGTTTTTTGGAAACATAGTTGAAGTGTAGACGAACTGATGTTAAAAAGAGCTGCACGATTTGGATTCCAAAATGGACATACGCGTTTTGGACATTTTGTTAGCGTATCTGAAATTGTATTTACTGATACGTACGATAGAGTTCCATTCTTAATAGTTGAAATAGGTCAGAACATCTTCGGCTGGTCGAAGCACTCCTATTAAATCTGCTCCGTTTCGTGTATAAAATCAGAAAACTAGCTTGCTTCGTTCAACAATAAATTCGAACATAGATATTCGTACACTTTCTCAGTAGCTGATGGGTGATACGAACTTAGATTTTTTCTAAATCTTACAAATATTATTTTTTAATAAAATTTTGTGAAATTGTGAAATTTGTTCACAATAATTTAGTTAGAATTTTAATATATTGAAAAAATACGATTTTTTCACTTTAATTTGTATTTTAAAATAGTTTTAGTTTTTTACTCGTTAGTCAAGTATGGATTACTGTTTTGTTGATTTTTTCTTTACTTAGTTCATTTATATCTATTTCAGGTATTTTCTATTAAAAATATTTTTATCTATTAATTTTCGGAAAAATTTTCTAAATTTAATTCAGTAAAAAATAGCCAAAAACGGTTTACAAGAAAACTCTAAATGTTAGACAATAACCATCAGCAGCAGTTAGATCAAACATTCCGAACATGGAAAAAATGCTCATTGAACATTTAATTGAATAAAATTTACTCCTCTTGTATTCCTAGACGAATTCATGTACCAACGGTAGAAATCCAAGAAACCTTGTCACATGCAATATTTTGACAATAAATTGGGTGATCACGCTAAAAAATACTAGCCTTTTGTTATACATATATATTTCATGTTCTCGATTCTTGAGTGATTGTATAAGAATAGGCTGTAAATAAGATCCAATTTTTGTTTGAAAACTATTCGAAACAACTATGACAATAAAATTATCCTTGGACCTTAATTTTCATTATTCGTGAAGAACATTTCATCAAAAATTCGAACTTTGTAAATTGAGCAAAGCAACACATGCTGTTGGATTCTGGGTATTACAAATATTCGAGGAATTTTGTACTAAAATCAACCAATGAGAATATTCTTAACAAATCTACCTACATAGTTATACTTAAGATTTGATGTACCATACACAATTTTGTATTTTTTAAAAGACCGTACAATTTCAAGTTCCCATATTGAGTTAGCAATTTCCTATATTTGATCTTAATAATTATTAAATAGCTACCCTTTTCTATGTCCAACTTTCAAAAAGTTTGTATAAGTTTGTGTTAAACTGTATGAACTAGCTTACATTTAATTGTTTAGCTATTTTAGACAATTTCTAGCCGCTGAGTACCTGCAGATTTTTTTAAAAATGCCCGTCCAGTTTTATGTTAAACTCTATGAATCAGATTACATTTAGCTTTTTTAGCTGACAAAATATTGCTTCGGCTATTTAGCAGAAATATGATGTTATATGTGGCCTATTTCTAGGCGATTAATTATTTGTATCTGTAGAACTTTTCAAAATTGTTTTTCCTACGTCCACCCTTTAAAAATGTGAATTGATTTAGATGTTTAGCTGATAAAATATTGCTAAGGATACCTGTAGACTATTTCTAGGCGATGGATTCTTCTAGGTATTTCAATTATTTGTTGCCTATATGTAGGTTTAATTATTAATATCTATAATTAGCTGATAAAATGTTGCTTAGGCTATCTGACAGAAGTAGGATGTTGAAATGTCGTTATATATAGTCTTTTTCTAGGCGATATATTAAATGTATATGAATTGTTTCAAAAATGCCTTTCATACGCCCACCTTTCAGTAATGATATACAGAATAAATTTGCTTAGGTATCAATTTTTAGCTGATAAAATATTTCTAAGCATATCTGATAGATGTTTGATGTTGGAATGTCGCAAAATGTAGCCTATTTCAAGGCGATGAATTATTTATATCTGCAAAGTTTTTCTACAATGCCTTTCCTACGTCCACCTTTCAAAAATTATATACATAAGATGTATTTAAACTGAATGATTTATTTTATAGTTAGCTTTCTAGCTGTTAAAATATTTCTTACCATATTCCAACGAGATATTAATTATTATTCCTAGAAAAAGTCAGAAACAGTTGCCTATTTCTAGGAAGTGGATTTTTTTTAAAGTTTTTTCTTCTTCGAGGTGTTTCAATTAATTGGTGCCTACATGTAGGCTTAATAATTAATATCTCGTTGGAATATGGTATAGGTAGTTTTCTTATCTTTGAAATTAATCATCTTCGTTGAGGTTTATCATAACCTTGTGAAAAAACTGTAGCCTATATTTAGACACAATATAAAATCCCTGTGGAATATGTTCTAAATTTACATAATTTAATAATTGTATACATATTTCATATAAGCCTCGGTAGTAAAGGTGAATTTCTTTATTGAATTATTACTTAATAATAATTTTAATTTTTTAGAATAATTTGCATTATTCTTAAGCTTTTTTTGGTTAAGTTTCCTATGTATCTATTTAAGTCTTTTTATGAAAACCTCAATAAAAAATAAAATGAAAACGTGAACATAATTTCGAAATCCTTCACATAACTTGTGGTTGATACACAACCATTGAATTCAAATTAAATTTATCGATTTTAGATTAAAGTAGCCTTTGTTATAATTCCAATTTTTTTACAGAAGTCTCAATAAAGCAAATCCTAATTATAATCCTCTTGCAAGATTGATCAACTTCGTTTAACTTTTTCTTAAATAGTTTTTAACAAAATATTGCCCACTCTTAGGCTCGATAACAAATACCGAGATTGGAATATGCTCTAACTGCCTAAATAAATGAAATTATTGCTCATTTTTCGAAGATTTTAAGGTTCGTTTCAGTTCTCGTTTTATTTTTCGTTTGTTCTCGTCATCATTTTGATTTAAGGGGAGGGGCTATGGGGGAAGGATACACACATACACATACAAATATACAATGAATGCAATCGGAATAGAGATTTGATTTGATATCTGAACATGGTTGTTACAGTTGTTGGTTTTTAATTTACTTTGGTTGGATATTATATAACGATAAGTTATGTATTGTATATAATGTTTATACGTTCATTAGGATCAGGCTTCACTAAGTGATTAAAAAAAATCGAAAGCATGAAATGGTTTTCGATGCATAATAAACCAATAAAAACAAAACAACACAACACAAAAATTCTAAGTACTCTTATGACAGAAACGAACAAACCAAATATACTCCATCCAATCGGCAGGCAATTCGACAAAAACAGAATATGCACACTAGAGTGCGTGTGTGTGTGTGTTTGATTGGCAATATTGCATGATACTCAAACACACACCCACACGCACAAATCATTTGATGGAGTATACTTATTAAAACAAAAAGTCAGAAATCAAAATTCAAATTCAAAAACAACATCAACTTGAAAATAATACAAATTGGAGATCGAAATCGAAATGAAACCATCAAAGGAAACATCGATTTGATGTCGAGGTTCAACGGAAAAATGATTGATTTGAAATAATTTTTTGTTGTTGCAGTTAAACAAAATGAAAAATACTGGTTGTATGTGTGTGGTTGGGTGGATGTGTTGATAAGTGTGTGTGTGATTTGCTCTTTGATATTGAAAAAGTGCTGGCTTTTAGGTGAATAGATAGGTTGGTTGATGTGTATGTGTATCTATGTGTGCTGTGCTTACATGTGTAGCTATGGAAAATGATTTATAGGATGCCCCTTTAATTGAGGCCTTTTTTGCTGTTGTTTCGATTTATGCGGAGATAATCATTGATGAGGGTTATATCCATGTACACCATATAATGAGATGGTTTCGGTGGTTTTACTAAACACATTTACAGTGTGGAAATCAAAAACACAAACAAATGAAACACTTGAATACACGCAGGAAATGATGATGTCTGTCTTTGCAATATATATGTAAATGCTGAAAATTTATAGCTAAAAATATGCATCTGTTTAACAAATTACAGATTCTTTAGGTATTATTAACCTTTGTAAATTTGACAGTAGATATCTGTACATTAGAATGGCTGGCGCTACATACAAATAAAAAATAAGTTCCAATCAGTCGCATGGAAATAAAGCTTGGATTGTTTTATTACGATTTGCAAAATATTTTGCACCTACATCAAGTCGTCTGTGAGCTAAACGCTCCTGAAAACACCTCTAAAATTGTATCTTGTTAAAACTGTTTCTTCTTACACTTTTAACCAATTTTTTTCTCAATTAATAGACCTTGAAAACACTTTAAATATTAATTTTTAACCTTATCTTAAACTAACTTATTGGTCGTATTACACGACGCAAAAAAAATTTTGAAGAAGAGCTATATATAAAATTCGTATTTTTTCAGCCTTTTAAACTCGGAAACGATATTAAAAAAATTTAATAATATTTTTTTTTACTAAAATTCCAATTTTCGCCGAAGGTCCTTTAAGATTTGTACTCTCATTTGGGAAATATAGGTCCGATTACTATCGCTTGTACGGTCAAATAAAGGTAATCATGTTGACTAGAAATGGTGCGAATTTCACATTCACTTAGAGATACGGTTTTGGGAAGAGTTTACAAAAAATTCGAAAAAAAAATTTTTTTTTGAAAAAATATTTTTTTTGCTGGCAAGAAAAAAAAATCCGAAAATATAGATAGAAAATCGGAAAATTTTTTGTTTTGATATTTTTTAATAGCCAACATTCTAAAGCAGAAAACAATGTATACATGGAAAACATTTGTGACTATTTATATCCAAGTTAGGACTCTATTTGTAGACGCTGAAGAATTTTTTAAAAAAATTATGATTTTTTTTAGTTTTTTCGTTTGCATTTTTTTGGTCTGTAATCAATATTTGATTTGAACTGGGATATTGTCCTGGCTCAAGACCATTTTGCTTCTATATTTAGTAGAATGCAAATTTATTTATTTATTTTTTTTTTTTTGTAAAAAGCGCAAAAATCCCCTTACAAAGAAGAATGCAAGGCATAGTTGGGTATATCTAGAAAATATGGACCCTGCTTGGAAGAATTTGTTTTTTTCTGTTAATTCTTTATGTGAGTTTTTTCACTTTGAAAAGCCACAAAAATGTCTCTAAACGTCCGCTAGTTCCACCAGTAAGTTATTCTACGAACAGAATACAAACTAATGTGCATTTAAATTGCTTTCAGGGGTCTATTAATTCCGAAGAAACTGGACGAAAGTGCAGGATAAAATTGCACAGGAAAAACCTCAAATTTTTAGGAGTGTTTTCAGGAGCGTTTAGCTCATAGACGGCTTGAACAAAATGCGATTCCATCAATAAGTTATTCTAAGACCAGAATACATTTAAATTGCTTTCAGGGGTCTATTAATTCCGAAGAAACTGGAAGAAAGTGCAGGATAAAATTGCACAGGAAAAACCTCAGATTTTTAGGAGTGTTTTCAGGAGCGTTTAGCTCATAGACGGCTTGAACAAAATGCGATTCCATCAATAAGCTATTCTAAGACCAGAATACATTTAAATTGCTTCCAAGGGTCTATTAATTCCGAAGAAACTGTACGAAAGTGCAAGATAAAATTGCACAGGAAAAAACTCTGATTTTTAGGTGTGTTTTCAGGAGCGTTTAGCTCACAAAATGCGATATATTTCGCAAATTATTATTTAGGTTCATGTCGTCGCTCTCTCGGGGTCATCAGTAATGTCTTAAGCAACCGTTCTGAATAAAACAATTCAAACTGTATTTCTGGGCGACAACATCAATTTAAAAATTTCCCAATTTTGTTGCCTAATTTTAGGAGTCTCTCACAGTATTGCGCATAGTTAGGCTCAATAAAACCAAAACAAAGCCTTTTGTGACTCTCGCCTAGTATAAACTGAGATAAAAAAACTATGCGATTTTGCGATTCCCTATATAACACTGACTGATTCAATATATTAATTTTGGATCACAAATAAATCTATATTTTTTGACCATGAAGAATATTTCTTCTAAAACCCAAACGTAGGCTGCCACAACAATCATGGGGTCTCTCTGTGACGAACAGCTGTCATGACTAGAAAGAGGATGGGCAGACTCGATGACGCCGGTCATATACTTCAAGATTCATCTTTTTTGCTTTCCCCCTAATTACGTGGTCTAATATCTCAAACTTTTTAAATTGAAGAGATACGACAAACGCCACTGAATCAACCGTGCGAGAATGTTCTCAACAAATTTGTTGAAGATTTGTTCCTTCGGTTTTAAAGAACTCTATTTTAGATTTTATCCGCCATACCAGATGGTTTCCTCTTTGTAAGGCATCACAATCTTCAATGTCCATATTTGATAAGGAGTTTAATCTTTCAAGCGATAGTAAACTCTTAATAAATACAAAATACCAGATGGTTTCCTCTTTGTGAGGCATCACAATTTTCAATATTTCATATTTGATAAGGAGTATGATCTTTCAAGCGATAGTAATCTCTTAATAAATATAAAATATTTCGCCTTTCGTACGTCCACCTATCAAACCCGTTAAGCAAAAGTTCGTGTTAAAGATTTAACACAATATTGTTTAGGCTATCTGGCGGAAGAATTATGTTAGCATCCATAAAATGTCTCTATGTGTAACCTATTTCTAGGCGATGAAATCTTCATTTGGCCTATCTGTAGAATATTTTCAACAATGTTTAGTTTTCTCCTAGGTGAATAAATAAATTGCTGCCTACATATAGTCCTAATATATATGTGTTAAACTGAATGATTTACCATGCATTTAGCTGATAAAATATTACTTAGGCTATCTGATATTAAAATGTCGTTTTGTTGCCTATTTCTAGGCGTCTACAAAGAGTGTCATAGTTGAAGTTGAAGTTTATTGAGACTTTTTTATAATTATATGAGGAGAGTCTCATAAATTCTACATTTGTCCATATATTTTTCAGATGTTGATAATGTGTCCATCGTTAGAATATTTGTCATTAAAAATTAAGAAAAAATATTTTTTTTCTATTTTTAGGTCGTAATTCACTGTTTCTATGTGAATGTGAAATTCGCAACATTTGTAGCCATCGGAATTATATTTCCAAAATGAGAGAACAAATATCGATGAAAATCGGAATTTTAGTAAAAATTTATACATACAAATTTGTTGTATGCCTCGATGTAAACAAAAGCTATCTAAGGCAAAATGTTTTTATTTTTTGTTGCAAAGGAAAGAAAAATTTCGATGTGTGTAGCGTATTTCTGGGCGATATTTTTTTCTTTGGACTATCATTAGTTTTTTTCAAAAAATTTCAGTTTTTTTCATATATATATAAATTGTGGCCTAAATGTAGGCTTTATAATTATAATCTAGGTAGATTTCAGGTCTTTGAAATTAATCAACTTTGTTTAGGTTTATCTAAATTGTTTTCAATGAAATGTTTCCTACATTCTAGCACAGTAACAAAAATCTGTTAAAAAACTTGGCTGTACAAAATGCAAGCCTATTTCTGGTATTCTTTATTTGGACTATCTTTAGATTTTTAAAAAATCAGTTTTCTTTTAGGCGTTTCAATAAATTTTCATTGCCTACATGTAGACTTAATAATTAATTTCTCGTAGGAATATATTATAGGTAGGAATATATTATGTGGTCTACAAAATTAATTAAATTTGGTTAGGTTCGTCTCAATGTTACCAATCAACTGTTGCATGCATTTATACGCAATAACAAAAATCTATTAATAGCTCTATATAATTATATCTTTCTATAATTAAAATCTTTCTGGTCTTCGAAAATTATCAACTTTGTTTAGGTTTATCTAAATTGCTTTCAATAAACTGTTGCCTACATTTGAGCACAGTAACAAAAATCTGTTAAAAAACTTGGCTGTACAAAATGCAAGCATATTTCTGGGATTCTTTATTTGAACTAGCTTTAAATTTTAAAAAAATCAGTTATCTTTTAGGTGTTTCAATAAATTTTCATTGCCTACATGTAGAGTTAATAATTAACTTCTCGTAGGAATATATTCTAGGTAGATATCTGGTCTACAAAATTAATGAAATTTGGTTAGGTTCATCTCAATTGTATCAATCAACTGTTGCCCGCATTTAGACGCAATAGCAAAAATCTATTAATAGCTCTTCTGTAGAAATTACTATTTCTGGATTTCTTTATTTAGACTATATTTCGAATTTTTTAAAACAAAGCTTTCTTTCAGGCGTTTCAATAAATGATTGCCTACATGTAGGCTTAATAGTTAATATCTCGGTGCTTTAAGTTCTATTTAGAGTTCTCAGTTCAACTTTTCTTAGGTTTTTGCTCAATGTTTTTAAACAATTGTTGCCTACATTTAGACGCATTAACAAAAAACTCCTAAAGGCTCGTCTGTATAAAATACAAAGAATTCTATGAAAATAGTTCGCGAGTCAAAAATTGACTCTATTGAGGAATCCCCTGGTAACTTATAGGGTATATGTATATTAGGATGGGTCACGAAAATAAATTGCAGCGGTAACCTCCCAGAAATGTTGATAGGATTGTTGATATCCAAAATATTTCGTCACTGGGTCAAGCCATCTGTGAGCTAAACGCTCCTGAAAACACCTCTAAAAATCGTGTTTTTCCCGTGTAATTTCTTTATGATGCATTTTTGCTCAACAATTTTTTCTGAATTAATAGACCCTTGGGAGCACATTAAATAAAAATGTTTATTCCTGTCTTAGAAAAACTCATCGGTCGTATTATTGGACGTCTATATTGATTTTTTGTGGTTTTTCAAGGTTTTTCAACTCATATTTCTTGGAAACATTTTTAAAGAGTTGTTATGAAAAATAAATAGAAGAAATTAATACCTTTCGAATGACCTAAACGATGAATATCGGACGAAAAATGACGTCACTGACTTCTTGTATGTAAAATAATTTCATACAGGAGATGGATTTTCAGAGCCAAAAATTTCAAACTCTTTTTAGAAAAATGAGCGCTGCTGCGTCAATTTAAATCCGATGTTCATCATTTAGGCATCATTCGAAAGGTATTGACTGCTGCTATTTACTTTTTATAAAATAAAGCAACAAATACGAAAAATTTTTCAGTTGTCACTATGAAAAAACACAAAAAAATACTATATATGTCCAATAATTCGACCTTATTGGTTACTCTAAGACAAGAATCAAAATTTATATTTAAAGTGCTTTCAAGGGTCTATTGAAAATTGACAAAAATGCAGCACAAAAAAATTACACGGGGAAAACATGATTTTAGGGGTATTTTCAGGAGCGTTTAGCTTGATCTAGGAACGAAATGTTTTACAAATCATCATTAAACAATCCAAACTTTATTTTCGTGGGGAGACTTGGAATTGTTTTGTAAAAAATGCCAGAAAATCGACTTTGAGGAAACCGAAACCCAAAAAATTGTGCCAAAAAGGTAAATATTTTGCGTGCTTGAGACAAACTGTTAAAAGCTTCGATTTATAATATTTTAAGACGTTTGACTGATTTTATTTTATTATTTGTAGCCGGTCTTGCTAATGGATTCAGATAATGGTTGTTAGCTCTTCCTCAGAAGAAATTTGTCTGTATATATTTGCATGTAAAAATTTATATATTTATTTTATTTTTTATCAACAATTGTATCCAAAAATATAAAAATAATTTCTTGTAAATCAAATATGTTTACTTGTAATTAAATATATGCAATTATTTTTCAGGATGTATGATTACGACTGGCTGTTCAAGGTATTCAAATTCCTTTCCTGCGAATCTCAAACACAATATTCGTTGCAAAGACAGACAACATTTCAACCTGTTTTCATTCAATATTTTCAGTTTTATGAATGAAATAATGTTTAGAATTTCAGATGATTTAACGTTTCGATTACAAATGATTGCAAGTGCGCTCAGTGGATTTGAAGTGTTCAGTTGAGTTGAGAGAAAGGAAAGTAATGATAATTGTTTTCCTTGGCAGCTGTAGGAATTTTGTTTATGAGAAAAAAAATCCACATGATTTTTGGGCGGGTGGGTGATTCACGAAATTTATGGAAACATCTAAACACTCAGGTGTTTTGTTTTAGTTTTAGGTTTGATTTTTTTGATATAGAAAAGAAATGATGAAATAACTTACGAAACAAGACAAACTTACCCCAGTTGTTGGCGTTATTTTTACGAAATTTAATTTTCTTTTAATTATTTATGGTATTATCGATTCGACTTTGTACCTGTTAAGCGTCGTGTTTTCGTGGGGGTTTGGGTTGGTTGTTGGAAACTCAAGTTGGGGAGCGGGGGGTTTCGTGCTGTGCCAGCAAACAGTTAATGATAATTTCCACTTTTCAATCAAAAAAGCGAAGGAGGTTTCTTCAGAGGCAATTTTTATTGCAAAGAAACTCTTATTGCTATGCCAGGGTGGGGGCCGCGGGGTGGTGACCCTTCGCTTTTCCAATTGCTCAATGAAATTAAACATTGTTTTAAAATTGGGAAACTGTTTGCTTCGTTGGTTGTCTTGATACTTTTTATAAAAATTGACGCGATCATTTTATGCATTTTTATTCTGGTATTGGTATTTGGGTATTTGGTATTTGTTTCTCAATATATTTGAAAGGATTTCATTGTGGGATTCAAATAAGATATTGTTTTTTTTACCATTTTTGTGCGTGAATTGTTTACAAAAAACGTCTGCCCAGTACATTTGCATATCAACCTTTGCCCTTGGCAAGAACTTAGCTCTGGGCAGAAGCAACGACGACATTTTGTTTCTGTACTAAGGACTTGCTTTCATTGTTCCCAAAAGGGGGCTCAAGGGTCAAGGTTTTGCGGTTATGCATTTCATTTGTTTTTGCTACAAATGTTCTAATTAAAATTTATATATATTTAGCGCACACAGAGTGAGAGAGCGCGTCAAATATATATACAATTTTTCCATAGTTGTGTTGTCAAAACAGGTTTGCTTGGTAATTGGTATTTGGTATTTTTTGTTGTTGTCTGTATAGTTTAATAAAAATTGAACAGAATTCCAAATCAAAAAGGTATTTAAATATAAAATTTGTGGTGTTTTTCAGAGTTTTCGTTTTCATTGTTAAATAAAAAACAAAACCGAAAAATATAGACACAAAACACAAATGGAAGCGGAAATATAAAGAGATTTTTTCCATATAACAAAATGATTAAAAAATAAAAATAATACTAATAAAACCCTATCCCTGTTTCAAATTGTTCAAGCACAATTATAATGTGTTTTATTTTATTTATTTTTTTTTTTGTTTTAGCGATTTGGAATTTATTTCATATATTGTTTTTTTTTGGTTTGCTTAATCTGAGGTAGAACATTTATCATCTATAGCGATATTGGCATATTGTTTTTGCTATAGCCTGCTGCTGGTTTGCTCTATATGTGTATATATATAAAATTGCATATCTGAAAATATTATGGACATGAAGCATTTATGTATGTTTGGATGAGAAATAACTAAAATATTTATTATGTTATGCATGATCAACTAAAGGAACACATTTTTTCAATAAATATTTATGTTTGTATGTACGTTGTATGTATGTATGCATGTATGTATATATGAAGGCACGATTATATGAGAGATATGGTTTATATGCATGCAATAAATATTTCAATGAGTACGGCAGAGCGACAACGAAACGAGAAAACTAAAACAACGATAGTCGATTCGAACAACTAAATATTTAATTAATAAAAAATATGTGTTTGTGAAAGAAATAACAGAAAAAAACAAATAAACAATGCGAAATTTTGTGGTAGCGCAAATTAAATTGTTTCATCGCCCAGGATTTTTTCAACGCAAATTAAATTGTTTCATCGCCCAGGATTTTTCAACACTTTTTTTCTTAATTATTAACAGTAGACCAAAAACAATAATGTATATCAGTATATAACCACTGGTGCTAAAGGAAATTTTTCAGAATATACTCTCAATATTTGGATTGGGTTTCCTGTTGGCTTAAATCCCTACTACAATCTATATAGTTCAGCAGATTTACTGTTAAAATTTCTTTAAAAGTATGAAATGAGACTAAATAAAATGTCCATGTTCTGCAATCTAATTTCGACTACGGAGTTCTTCCGGAATATTAAAATATAATTAATTTAAATGTATTTTTGCCATGGAGACGTATTTTAGATGCGCTCAAAATCTTAGAATTGACCAAGTTTTTAAATTATAGTTCAAAAGTGTTTGTCAGGTGTATAGACAAACCATCTGCGGTATGAGTTAGTGAGTATATAAGTATACTGACAATGGTAACTCTTTACAAAAATATAAACCTGGATCTGAATAAATACTCCAGATATATTAAAGGAAGGTCGATTGCATAATTAGAAATCGTTGAAAAAATATAAACACTAGAATCTTCCTGGCCAAGTTTATTAAATTCATTCAAAAGCCAAAAACTTTAAATAAACTTTTTAATTAACACTTTAGGCATGAGGGAATAATAACATATATTCCGTGAGGTGAGTAAATTTCTTATTTCAAAGACAGTGTAAATAATAAATAAAATTTAGTAAAAACAAGTAAGGAATGGCTAAAGTCGGGCGGGGTCGACTATATGATTCACTCCACTTTCTATCCGAATACAATTCAATGCTGTAAATAAGTGAAAACGGGAATAAGTTTTGTATTTCCCTAATCACAGACTAATAGGACCTGTCCAATTTGTCAAATCGAGTAGAATATTTGTATCGGGGCTATATTCCAACGTGGAATGAACTAACTTTCACAATCAATTTGAAGAAATTCGGTGAAAATATGTGGTTTCTGGGGCGGAAAAAGTCAATACGGGAGCGAAATTTTTATGGGAGCTATATGTAAATCTGAACCGATCTGACCCATTTTCACCATGGCTGTTTCTAGTTGCAATATAAAAAACTTTGGAAGATTTGAAGAAGATCTGTTAAAATATGTGGTTTATAGAGTGGAAAAAGTGAAATCGGGAGTGAAATTTGTGTGGGAGCTATATATAAAACTGAACCGATCTGACCCATTTGCACCATGGCTGCTTCTAGTACAAATATAAGATATTTCGGCTAATTTGAAGACAATCTGATACAATATGTGGTTTTTGGAGCGGAAAAAGTCAAATCGGGAGCGAAATTTGTATGGGAGCTATATAAAAATCTGAACCGATCGGATATATTTTCACCATAGGTGTTCCTAGTTTAAATATAAGATATTTTGCAAGATTTGAAGAAGATCTGTTAAAATATGTGGTTTCTAGAGCAGAAAGAGTCAAATCGGGAGCGAAATTTGAATGGCGGCTATATATAAATCTGAAAAGAACTGACCTATTTTCACCATAGGGGTTCCTAGTTTAAATATAAGTCGTTTTGCCAAATCTGAAGACAATCTGATACAATATGTGGTTTGTGGAGCGGAAAAAGTCAAATCGGGAGCGAAATTTGTATGGGAGCTATATAAAAATCTGCACCGATCTGACCTATTTTCACCACAGGTGTTCCTATTTTAAATATAAGATGTTTCGCCAATTTTGAAGAAAATATGGGGGCTATATCTAAATCTGAACCGATTTTCTTTAAATTAAATAGCGTTCGTCCCTGTCCAGAAAAACTTCGCTGTGCAAAGTTTCATTTGGTTCTGGCTACAATTGCGACATGTATCGTGATTACAAGAATAGATGGACAGACAGACGGACATTGTTAAATCGATTCAAAAAGTGATTTAAGTATGTACATTCCTCTGACCATGTAGAAGCGCAATCAAAATGGATTTTTGGATTTTTTTTCTTTTAAGTGGTGAGCGGGACAAAATGGGTATACAAATTGTACAAACTTAATTATTGCAGCTATAGTCATGAAATAATAATAGAAGCGCAATCTAAATGGATGTTTTCGAAATTTGTACTTGGTACAAATTTGTGAGTGGTACAAAGTGGAATAAAAATTGTACCGATTAAATATTGCAGCTATAGTCGTGAAATTTGGTATGTCAACTCCTTTCACCACACAGAAGCGCATATTTGTACTTGGGTAGAACATGGTAAACAAAAAATACAAATTGGATATTTTTGGAAAATTTTCATTTTCATTCTAAAATGATTTTCATGCATGACATTTTTGTTTGTATCTCGAATTCTAGAAAACGGATTCGACTGAATTTTTGTTTGTGTATTAAGAACCAAAGTCGCTTGTAACATATATGCAGTCAGTTGCATTAATCGCTGAAATTGTTGAAAAATCCAAAATTCTCGGTTGCAATTGCTTATATTTTAACTTTCTCTCAAACCTTTCTGACACAAATATTCCGCATGAAGTGAACAATCATATGACAAGAATATTTTGGTATTATCAAAAAAAAATACGCGGATTTTTCTAAAGATATATTTCACAATTTTTGACTTTACAGCCACTATTTATCCCATTTTAGACTGATAACTTGGGTAGCAAAATGCTATTAACCGCGAAATGATGGAATTTGATAATGCGATAGGCTCTAAATCTAGAAAAATGTTTGTTTTAAACAAAATCATTGTAACGAATTATAACCTTCGGTGTTATACTGCTCCATTTTCGAACTATTTTATTTATATTATTTGTATGTTCATAGCCACTTTTGCAGTCACAAACTAACGTGTGAGTGTATAGCTACATCAGAAAATTTTGAAAAAATGGCCTTTGGAAAAAAATTCTTCTCCAAATTTATATGACAGATAACATCCAAATCTGAGAATAGTTTGGCATCAAATACTTATTATGGTTCATAGCCACTTTTGAATGTAAGTCCTCGATATGAGTTTCGCTTACTCTGAAGAAAAATCATTTGTTTCAATTGCACAGTGCTACAGAAAAACTGAAGTAGAAATACTTGGCAAGTGATTTTCTTTTGTAGAATATGTGTGTGAAAATTTCCACACAAAACCAGTTTTTCGTAACTCTGCGCACTTATAAGGATGTATCTTTAATTTTTTCAAAAGAGGCTCGATTATTAGACACAATTTTCCACCGATTAGTACCCATTTTAAATTTCAACAGATATACATTATACAGTTAGTTTTTATGCTAGCAGGCCGACATATGAACGTTAGGCTGGATCGCCGTTTATACAAATGGAAAAACAAGTTCCAGTCACCCCGCGAAAATCAGGTTTGAATTGTTTAATAATGATTTGCAAAATATTTCGTTCAGTTATAATTTTTTCTGTTACATTTTTCCCAATTTTTTTTTTCTGAAATAATAGACCCTTGAAAATACTTTAAATAAAAACTTTGATTCTTGTCTTAGAGTAATTTATTGGTCGAATTATTGGATGTTTATAGTATTTTTTGTGGATTTTCATAGTAACTACCGAAAACGTTTTCGTATTTGGTGGTAGTATAAATAAATAAAAATATAAATAGCTGCAATCAATACCTTTCGAATGATGCCAAAACGAAGAAAATCGGAATGAAATTGCCGCCGCACCGCTCATTTTTGTAAAAAGTGTTTGAACATTTTGGCTGTGAAAACAAATTATTTCACAAAAATGGAGTCAGTGACGTTATTTTTCGTCCGTTATTCATCGTTTAGGCATCATTCGAAATGTATTGACTACTCCTATTTACTTTTCCTTACACCTCTTACGGAATGTTGCCAAGAAATATGACTTTTTAGCAGTCACCTTGAAAACCCACAACAAATCAATATAAACGTTCAATAATACGACCAATGAGTTATTCTAACACAAGAATAAAAATGTTCATCTAAAGTGCTTCCAATGGTCTGTCAATTCAGAAAAAAATTTTGGACAAAAATGCAACATAAAGCAAGTAAGAGAGGTTAAAGTGGGGCATGGCCGACTATATGATACCCTACACATTATACCCTGTGGTATAAAAACGTCGCTACATTTTAACCGGGTGATATACGATACAACTATACGAGAAGAATGTACTACAAATTTTATACTTCTATCTGTATTTGTACGAAAACTTGAACGCAAACTTTGAATGGGATCTATATATAAATCTGAACCGATCTGGCCCATTTGATATATAAGTATAGTTGATATATAAGACGCTTTGTCAAATTTGATGGAAATCTGTTATATATGTGGTCTCTAGAGCGGAAAGAATTAAATCGGGGGAGTCATTTATATGGGAGCTATATATAAATCTGAACCGATGAGACCTACATTCGCCATGCATGTTTCTATTTTAAATATTAACTGATGTGCCGACTTAGAAGAAAATCTTTTAAAATATGTTATTTCTAGAGCAGAAAAAATCAGTTCGTTGGAGAAATTTGTATTGAAGCTATATATATCTGAACCGATCTGGACCATTTTTGCCAGAGCTGTTTCTAGTTGAAATATAAGTTTTTTTTGACAAATTTGAAGAAATTCGTATAAAATATGTGGTTTCTAGAGCGGAAATAATCAGTTCATTGGCAAAATTTGCATTAGAGCTATATATAAATCTGAACCGATGTGGCCCATTTTCGCCATAGATGTTTTTAGTTGAATTATGAGTTGGTTTGCCAAATTTAAAGAAAACTTGTTCAAATATACTATTTCTAGGGCGGAAATAATCAATTCGTTGGCAAAATTTGTATTAGAGCTATTATATGTAACTGAACCGATCTGGCCCATTTTTACCCGAGCTATTTCTAGTTAAAATATATGACGTTTTGCCAAATTGGAAGCAAATCTGTTGAAATATTTTATTTCTATAGCGGAAAGAGTAAAATCGGGAGTAAAATTTGTATGGGAGCTATATCTAAATCTGAACCGATTTGCTTCAAATTAAATAGCGATTGTCCTTATCCCATAAAACTGCGTTGTGCAAAGTTTCATTTAGTTCTAACAACAACTGCGACCTGTACTTTGATTACAAGAATAGATGGACAGGTGGACGGACGGACGGGCGGACATTGCTAAATCGACTCAAAAAGTTTGTAACACCTTTTGGGGTGTTACAAACAAATGCACAAAGTCATTATTCCCTGTGGTGTAGGGTATACAAATTACACGGGAAAAACATGTTTTTAGAGGTGTTTTCAGAAGCGTTTAGCTCACAGATGGCTTTACCCAGTGACGAAATATTTTATAGATCATCATTAAACAATCCAATCTTCATTTCTGGGGGGTGACCGTTGCAATTTTTTTTCCTGACCCATTCTAATGAACATACGGACATTAAGTCAATGGACTTTCGTAGCACCTGTGAAAACGAGGAGGAGATTGAGAGCGTCGTAAATCTTAAATTAATCGGATGTTTAATTTCTGACTCACACTACAAACTAATCTATTCTACACTAGCATTGGAGACACCTTATAAATAATACATATTTAGTTAGAGATCGATTTGGAAATCTGATAGTGTGAATTAACCTTAACTAAAAACTGGCCCTAAATAATTGTTGCAAGATGGAATACTTACAGGTGTTCTATTTGTTTTTGTTTATAATCTTTTAAAAACTCTATACGTTGGAATTGAAAAAAAAAAAACGCTACCTCTCTGTGAGACGATTGACTTTGTACTGACTTTTATTGTGACTCCTTAAGATAACTAATTTAAATGAATATAGCTGAAGCTACCTAGTATAGCTGACTACCTGTTGACCCATATGTGACAGTCGTCTAGAAAGATGGAGATATGCATATTTATATATTCGGGGAAACTGATTTATATGACTTTACGACACCATAGCTAAATCCGAATTACATAGCTTATGTCCTTTACACCTGCATACTTGACAACCCTATGTGGTAGGCCAGTGGGCTGCATGCACGAATCATCCATTTGACGACTTCTGTCAAAGCAGTTTAGATGTTCAGCTAGAGTTACGTCTCGTCTACCTAAGATGCAGACTATTCGAAGACGTTAAAGACTTGTGAAATTCATAGAGAAATCCTCCTGGTTCGGCAAAGACAATAAGAATAATTGAGAACTATTTGAAATAGCCTCACCTCTCCCTGCATTCATCATTTCGGCGTATAATCTAACTCTATCATCTTCTCTGATAGTCCTTGCTCTAGATCTTCTTATTGGTATTACTTGGCCCAGTGTAAACTCGTTGCGT
This sequence comes from Polietes domitor, assembly GCA_947397865.1. Lineage (NCBI taxonomy): Eukaryota > Metazoa > Arthropoda > Insecta > Diptera > Muscidae > Polietes > Polietes domitor. The sequence goes on along the minus strand of OX377619.1, from coordinate 77,379,983 downwards.
TCTCAACTAGCGGGGATCCCTTTCAACCTAACATTTTCAATGCAACAATATTAATCAGCCACACTGTTTATTTTCCCCCAGTTGAAACTTATGTGATACAAATTTGTTCAGTAATAGGTCGGTTTTAGCAATGGTCGCCATTGTAACCATTGTTTTTTCAGTGACACTTAATGATGACTTCGTGAACATATTTGTTCTTTTTCATGAAAAACAGAAAGTTATTCGAAAAATGAAATAAATCCATAAAGAAAAACAGAAAGTTATTCGAAAAATGCCCCGAAACTGTGTATAAATCCATAAATATTCTAAAAATCTGAAATGAGGCTAATCTACGTTAACGCTGAACAAAACATGTTTCTACAATAGCGAAAATTCTGTTTTTTGTTCCAATAACATTCATATAAAGGGTGGTTCAATTCACCTAAACGTCAAGTTTTTTTCTCCATTTCATTTGACATTTCTCAATTTCAGACTAATTCAATTTGAACCATGGAAAGATGAGCCATCGAACAACGCGTTAAAGTTATTCAGGCTTATTATGTGATAAAAATCTCTGAATTTCTGGAAAAATCATTTGGAGATCCTCCAAATATTCAATATTCATATATTCTGGGTCGTGGTAAAATTCTAGGATTATCTAGCCATGTCTGTTTAAATCACTCTAGCTTCCGAACGGAAACGTAAAGTAGTGCCTCGTTTTGAATATGAATTTTAGATTTAATTATAACTTCCTTTGTATACACTTGGATCCTGTATTCTTGAGAAGAAATTTTGGCGAACCACAGTTTTGAAAAAAAAACAATTGAATATAATTGAAATAATAAATATAACGCATGAATGAGCAGTGGTGAGTCAATGTTGGTGATTACATGCAACCTGTAGTTATTTTTGTACTCCTCATTTGTTATACGATACTCTACTAATCATCACCATAATTAGAAATATAAAAATAAATTAAAAGAAGAAAGTAAAGAAAAAATAAAAAATGAAAAACTAAAAAAGTTTCAATATAAAAATAAAGAATTCTCATAGATTTATATATATATATTGAGATATTAGTGAATAGATTTAATTGGTAAATAAAATTTCAACTTTTGTTAATTAACAAACTGCACAACATTCTCAAGAGAGCAATTTGGCAAAAGAATTTAAATTTAATTGAATTGAAATGGCCATCATTGGATGGGAGGGAAAAGAATCAACAACAACAAAAATGAAAATGAAAGCCAATAAGAAGCATCAGAAAAATGTTAGCCTTTAATTAAAACATAAACAAAATGACTTTAATTGTTAACAAATTTCTTTCTACAAATTTACCACGAAGTCGAACGAAAAGCGAACAACAGCTAAATGGTATTATTAGCCATGTCTGCGTGTTGTTCGTTTTTTTCGCTCGCACTCCATGTGTTTGTTGTTGTGGCTTGATTTTAATATTGTTATTAGTACAACAAGTTGAAGAAGTAGAATTAGAATTAGAATTGAAAGTAGAAGTAGTTGTAGTAGTAGTAGTAGAAGGAGAATTATAAAAATGATAAAAAGTGAAAACCATTTCTATGCTTTTCTGGTATATCATTGTCATTGTTTGGGTTTACCTTTTTCCTGTTTTCGTCGTTTACGTTTATTGCAAATTTTTACGGCACAAACCGATAAAATGATCGCAACTATAAAAAACAGGATGCCCCCAACGACACCGGCTGTTATTGCTTTATGCTTGACACGGGCCGGTACCGGAAATTTCACTTCATCGCTGGACTCATAAGATTTTTCCGAATTGGCTAAAACGCGAAAATAATACGTACGACCGCCAACTAAATTCTTAACTAAATATTGGGTTTCTTCGGGCCGTATCTGGCCCCGGTTCAGCGTCTTCCACTGGGCATCCGTCCGGTATTTTATTGTGTAGAATTTGACGATGTGCGCCCGCTCCAGCGGTGCCTCCCACGAGATGAGAAAACCGTTCGAGACTTCGGTGACGGTAAGATTGCGTGGCGGTCCGGGTTTGGGGCCTGTGTGGTGGAAACAAAGAAACAAAATAGAGAAAAGCCACAAAGGAAATATATTAGTAATTGAATTTGAATTTAGCAAATATATTTATTATTAGTTATAAGTTCAGATATTTTTAAAGCTCTTTTTCGCCCAATTCATTTTACATTTCATGTTACCTGTTTACATCCATTTATCTTACTTTTCGCAAGTGCGACTTGCTGGCAGAGCTACATATGCAAAATAATTGGTTTGAATGAAATGCAAATGGCTAATAATGAAATGGAATTGATATCGATGTGAATGGGGTTTCCCATTATTATGCATAATAATGTGTGCATTCTTGCGTATGGCTGTGTAGAGGTCTGCGTGTGTGTGGATGAGAGCGCACAGTGCGGCCAAACCGAATGAGAGTTGTGCTTTTTCTCCACACTACTTAAATGAGTTGCAATATATGGCGATAATGACGAGAAGGGTTCTATTTGCGGTCATATTTGGTTAATCGGAAAGGATCATATTTAGGCTGGCCAAGACCAAGTCTGTCTGGGGTTGTTCAAATCAAATCAAACATAATAACTTAGGTTCGGGTATTTTATCACGTAAAGGTAAAATGAAAAAAGAAAAGAAATTCCAACTTCACTTGGCTACAAAGATGAATTTTTCTAAATATGTACTCACATTTTTTTTTTAAATTTCAATTTTTTAATTTTTAATTTTTCAAGCTTTTAAAAACAGATTTTACTATGTATATTTAAATAGCTGTGATTAAAAAAATATACATATTTTGCAAATATATTTTTTTGCGAATTTGTGGAAATATTATTGTCAAAAAAATAAAGAAGCATATTTTTTGTGTGTATTGTAGCATAGTGTTTCATAAAATCAACACCAAAATTTTTTATGTTTAATTTGTATCTATTTTTTTTTTGCTAAAATTTAAATTTTCTTTGAATGTACATTTAATATTTGTTGTCACATTATGGAAATATCCGATTACGCCCTGTTATATGTTCAATTAAAGGTACTTCTAAAACAATCCATTTTTGCTAACACCAAAAAGGATACAGTTGTTTAAATAATTTATTTCCACACTTTAACTTATCGTACAAGGGCAGTATGTGTATCAAATGAAAGGGAAGAATATCTTATAAAACTACTTTAAATAAAATGTTTTTGTCTATATCAGTTTAGCACTAACAACAATTTCAAATTTTCCCACTTATTTATTTCGTTTATTCATATTTTACTATATAAAGGGGTAACCTTGGAACGGCTCTTAATGCTAAACTAAGTCAGATAGAGATATGCCATTTTTAGTATTTTTAACATACATTCGCGGCTTTCGTTCGATACCCACATCGCCTGTGTATGGCTCTCGAGAATATGAAAATAAATGTTTAAGACTAAAATATCATTTGGAAATTAAAAGTCCTGTAAGAAGAACCACCAAATGGTAAAATGAGTTTACAGTTTTTCTAAATATTATCTCTAGATTCATGTGTATAGACGGACATGGCTATATCGTCTCAGAATTTTACCACGACCCAGAATATATATACTTTATGGGGTCTTCGATGAATATTTTAAGGTGTAACAAACTGAATGGTAAAGTGAATGTACCCGCATCCTGGAGGTGGAGGGGGTAAAAATGTAAAATTGTCGCCACCAGGCCTAATGATAGCCGGGCTCTTGAATGAATCGATGCTATTTAGAAGCATTTATATCTTCCCTTTCCAGACCTGGAACAGGCCTCTTGAGAGAATCGAAGTAAGCATGTGCATTAAATCATTTAGAAGCTATGGGATAGTTAGAAGTCTTAGAGAAGGTCCCTTTGCAGGTCTATTTTGGAAAGCGAGATGGGAATAACTTGCACTTAGCATATATCAGATGAAGGCTCCCTAGCATTCCAGCTTGGGGAAGTCATATTTGAGTGAGTAGTGAATCCTATAGGCGTTTTTAGCTTTGGCCTTTGTTCTTTATGCAACAATTATTTTTTGCCGAAGAATAAAATTTTATATTAAAATATTTTATTTCATATATTTTGCATATTGGCCTTAAAAGTCTGCAAAAATACAATTTTAATTTTTAAATGCAACAATTTAAGTTTTTTTCTACAATTGTGTTCCAAGCAGATTCTAAGATAACAGCAAAAACATAATAAAACAAGTAAGAAAACGTCAGTTGGCTAAACCGACTTATATATACCATCACTCTCAAAAAAACATATGCATGGAATGACTTAAATTTTGCTTAGCGCCAGAGTATGATTGTGGGAGGTACTAGAAGTTTGCGGCAATTGGACCCAGCTTCCACATTTGTTAATAATTATAAAAACATGATCAAATATTTCATAATGGATTTCAGGCTTCGGTAAAGGAGTAACTAAAGCATTTAAGTGTACCTACGATACTGACAATTGTGTGGGAGGTAGAAGAAGGGGTAGCCATGCACCGTAAATATTTTTTATATTTATAGTGATTATAAAAACATCTTCAAATATCAAATTGAAAATGAATTTAACTACCCGTATGGATGTTATGTCGGTTTTAATGTAACCAAATTTTATGCCACTTTGTGTGGTAGATACCAGAAGGGGTGTGTCATTATCGCCCATATTCCATGCGAATGTAATCTCTGTAAAAGCATTGCCAAATATAAAATGTCATATTATTCCGATCATGCTTACAGAAGTTATAACAGCTTTAATTTTACGTAGGTTAGGATGATTTAAGTGGGAGGTAATGGAAGGGGCGTGGCACAACCCGCCATATTGTGTACACCTTAAGCGATTGTAAAAGCATTACCAAATACCTAAATAGAGGTGATTTTGAAGATCAGTGTGGAAGTTATATGGGTTTTAATTTAACATTGGAATATTGTTTGGGAGGTACAAGAAGGGGCATGGCAATTTCGCTTGTTTGGGGAAAATATTAGCATGTGCAAAGTTTGAATTGATTCCTTAACTCCTTTCGTGTACACCAGCCAAGCAGACGGACGGACATGGCTCAAACATCTTAAAAAGTTGTGAAACGTATCTGGTCCCAACATACTTGGGGCCTTAAATCACTCCTTCAATGCGTTACACTTTTATACTGTCCCAAATGATATATTTCCTCCTACTCAGTATAGTGAGGCTTTCAAATAAAGGCCGAAAATTAAAAAAATACACTTATTCTTTTTTAGGAAAAATATCAATAATATTTAAAAAAACTAAAGGAAATACAATTTTTAATTTGGTAAAAACTACAAATTTATCAAAGCCTGTAGGCTTTCCCAGATTTTCAAAATAATTTTGTCTAACAAAAATTTGCAACAACCAACACGATAAGCAATTTCGTTTTGTTTTCATATAAAATTTTAAAATTGACAGATTTCGAGCTTAATTATCCTTTAGAACACTACTCATGTCAAAGATGCCTAAGAATTGAGAAGTGAATTAACTTTTATATGCCAACTTGGAATCAGCTCTGTTATCGATGGGTATCGACGTATCTCAGCATAGGCTCGTTTCTCAATTTCCTGTTGTTGCAGATTTAAAAAATACTTGGTTTTCATGAAATGTTTAGATTTAGTAAATATTTAATGTATGTGCTTTAGCGTTGAACGAATGTCTAAATTTTCGTTCATTTAAAGAAAGCTATAATTCTATTTTATTTAAATCTTGAAGACTTTTTGTAAATTTTAATCGATATTCAATTCTAGTGATTTTCACAATTCATATGTGAATTCTAAAAATTGAGAAAATAATTGATTTTTTGAAAACTGCTACACTGACAAAAAATGTTTGATACTGATGCATACTAAAATGGAGTCAGAGAAATGTACTCAATCTAAGTACATTTGTTGTTAAGATGTCTAAATAAAACTAATTTTGAATAAATTTTACTTGATTTGAGTATGAACGTACTACATTCAAGTAAAAAATAAACTTAAATTGAATTAAGATATACAGGGTGCCAAACAGATACCAATTCCCTTAATTTTAGTACAATTTTACTGAAATTTAGTACACTTTCTTCTGAGTGCACATTTATTTATATAGCTCTTAATTCTTTTATTAGCATCTCATCTATTAGAAAATAAAATATTCCGTTAATCTAATTTGCTTCGCGCTTTTTTGTTGAAAGTTTAGAAAATAATGATTTTTGTAATCTTTTGCGTCTACAAAGAGGTTCAGAACTTCTGCATGTATCCATAGATATTTCATATAAACAATGTATTCTTCTTAGCAATTTTTCCACCTTTTGTGTGTTTATTTTTTTAAAGAAAATTCACCAATAAAACTATTTTATTATTATTATTTACAATACATCAGAAATTGTTTTATATTGGCTTTCGGCAAACTCTTTGTTGTCTACACCTTTTCAAGTGTATAATGAGAAAATGTAATTTAAAATCAAAATATGTAAATTCATAATGAGAAATGCAAATTCATAATAGGAACATATAAATTGAATTTGAGAAATGTTTATTCATAATCGGCATTGTAAATTCATAATGAGAAATGTAAATTCATATTGTGAAATATAAATTCATAATAAGAACATACAAATTCATAATGGGAAATAGAAATACAGAATGAGAAAATCCAAATTGATAATGAGAAAATATAAATTTATATTCAGGATATATATATATATATGCATAATGAGAAAATATAAATTCATATTTAGAAATAACGAAATCTATGGATATTTTCATAGAAGCACATATTTTATCTCATTATAAATTTATATTTTCTCAATATCATTTTATATTTTCTCATTATGAATTCATATTTTCTGATTATGAATTTGGATTTTCTAATTACTAACGTGTATATCTCATTATGAATTGCTATGTTCCTATTAAGCATTAATAGTTCTCAATATAAATTAACAATTCTCATTATGAATCTATATTTCTCTAGTGTTATCCATCCTGCAACCTGCAAATTAACATAATTATAGCTAATTAACTGAATTATAGCATAAGATATTCATCAATAATGAATTAAAGAACCTGCTTCTCTATAATGCTTTCATATATATTTATTTTGCAAGCGTTTACCACTGTGTGTCATAATTAGCATCATTATTTCATTTTTCACTATCAACATTTTCACACAAAATGTGAACATTTGTGTTCGTCATATGGAGAAAGGTGGAATGTGTAGGTGTGTGTGCGTTGGAAATAATATATACATATTTTGCATTTTATATGTTATTATTATTCGAATTATTATTGTGATTGTTGTTACTGGGAAAATAATAGGATATTATTGCAATGCCATTACAACATTAATACGCAGTGCATTCGCAGTTCACAAGTATTTATATGCAATATTCACGGTTTCGCATAAACGTGAGTGAGCATTTATATGTGAGCCGGTTATCATTTGCCTGGTAATGATGCAAAAATATCTATTAAACTATAATGGTTGTTGTGCCATAAGTTTATTGTTCACAACAGCACGTATGCATTTGTATGCGCACTGCTCAATGGAATGGAGGGCAACTGCGATTTATCGTATAGTTTGTGACACGTTCTGCGATTGATGAAAAGGAAGACAGACATTTTCTGAAAACGTGGTACAAATACACCCATCCTCAGAAATAAAGTCACAGCGTCATAATTCCAAAATTGAGATAAGGTCAGATTTGGACGCGTGAATGCGTTTTGTGATCAAGCTTATAAGACTCATTTTCAATGGTAAATGACTGACTAAAAAAATTAAAAGCTGTTGAATGTTTCTTAGGAAGGAAAAGTAAATATCCCTAGAAGAGTTTAAATTTTTTGAAATATTCGAATATTTATAATTCATTAAAATTTCAACCCAGTTTGGATTTGGTTTTACTCCTTGGCGTTTTTCACGGAGAAAATGTGTCTTTCATTTTCTTAATATTTCTATATATAGGGAGGGTCAGGGTCATTCAACAATTTTAAATTTGAACTACCGATTACTTTGACTTTGAAAGGTAGCACAACATTCTTTTTTTTTTAATTTTTATTTTTATTTTTATTTTTATTTTTATTTTTATTTTTATTTTTATTTTTATTTTTATTTTTATTTTTATTTTTATTTTTATTTTTATTTTTATTTTTATTTTTATTTTTATTTTTATTTTTATTTTTATTTTTATTTTTATTTTTATTTTTATTTTTATTTTTATTTTTATTTTTATTTTTATTTTTATTTTTATTTTTATTTTTATTTTTATTTTTATTTTTATTTTTATTTTTATTTTTATTTTTATTTTTATTTTTATTTTTATTTTTATTTTTATTTTTATTTTTATTTTTATTTTTATTTTTATTTTTATTTTTATTTTTATTTTTATTTTTATTTTTATTTTTATTTTTATTTTTATTTTTATTTTTATTTTTATTTTTATTTTTATTTTTATTTTTATTTTTATTTTTATTTTTATTTTTATTTTTATTTTTATTTTTATTTTTATTTTTATTTTTATTTTTATTTTTATTTTTATTTTTATTTTTATTTTTATTTTTATTTTTATTTTTATTTTTATTTTTATTTTTATTTTTATTTTTATTTTTATTTTTATTTTTATTTTTATTTTTATTTTTATTTTTATTTTTATTTTTATTTTTATTTTTATTTTTATTTTTATTTTTATTTTTATTTTTATTTTTATTTTTATTTTTATTTTTATTTTTATTTTTATTTTTATTTTTATTTTTATTTTTATTTTTATTTTTATTTTTATTTTTATTTTTATTTTTATTTTTATTTTTATTTTTATTTTTATTTTTATTTTTATTTTTATTTTTATTTTTATTTTTATTTTTATTTTTATTTTTATTTTTATTTTTATTTTTATTTTTATTTTTATTTTTATTTTTATTTTTATTTTTATTTTTATTTTTATTTTTATTTTTATTTTTATTTTTATTTTTATTTTTATTTTTATTTTTATTTTTATTTTTATTTTTATTTTTATTTTTATTTTTATTTTTATTTTTATTTTTATTTTTATTTTTATTTTTATTTTTATTTTTATTTTTATTTTTATTTTTATTTTTATTTTTATTTTTATTTTTATTTTTATTTTTATTTTTATTTTTATTTTTATTTTTATTTTTATTTTTATTTTTATTTTTATTTTTATTTTTATTTTTATTTTTATTTTTATTTTTATTTTTATTTTTATTTTTATTTTTATTTTTATTTTTATTTTTATTTTTATTTTTATTTTTATTTTTATTTTTATTTTTATTTTTATTTTTATTTTTATTTTTATTTTTATTTTTATTTTTATTTTTATTTTTATTTTTATTTTTATTTTTATTTTTATTTTTATTTTTATTTTTATTTTTATTTTTATTTTTATTTTTATTTTTATTTTTATTTTTATTTTTATTTTTATTTTTATTTTTATTTTTATTTTTATTTTTATTTTTATTTTTATTTTTATTTTTATTTTTATTTTTATTTTTATTTTTATTTTTATTTTTATTTTTATTTTTATTTTTATTTCTATTTTTATTTTTATTTTCTTCTTCTTATTTCTTCCCAGTTTATTAGGATCCTTCGTTTAAATATATGTGACCTATATTGTGTAAGCATTAAAGTCGAAAATTTTGCCCAAGGGCAATGGCTATTAAGGCTATTTGAAAATCATGTCTACAAAGATGGCCATAGCTTCTACGTTTATTCATAGTTAATTACCATAGTAAAATTCGTTTCTGCATTAGAATTTTACCAATTAAAAATTGAAAAAAAATACAGTATTCTAGTTTTTCTATTTTAAAGAACTTTTTCTGCCATCAAAATATATTAAAAAAATATATTTTTTTCAATTTCAGTGGTTCTGTTCCTCAACCACTGTGAAAGTCAAAAAGAGAACATGTAATCGGGTGAAAAAGGTACCTTCGACGAAAATCAGTTTTATGAAATATTTAAAAAATAAATAAATAAAAATTTATAAAAATATGCCTCATTAAATATTTATATTTTTTTTGCTTAGTGTTATTATTTTTTTCCTTTATACTTATTCTGTTGGGAGCTTTAAGCTTTTATCAACAGGCGGCTTTGACACTCCTAATGTCATTTTAGTGTCATTATTTGGAATGTCATTTATAGGAAAACTGCCATTTTTAATTCTATTCGAAAATGACGACATGGAATTGTCAATGGCATGCCACGGATGCCCCCTCTTCCCACCCACTAATTGTGTGGTAATACGTTTATATAATTATGTGAATAGTGTTAAATGTTGAACATTGGCAACTATTTCAGATATTTTGCCTGTTGCCCAAATAAGGCAGGATGTAGTCAATTGAATACGAAAAACCTGATAAATGAAATACTGAAACCAGTTTGGTTGATTTACAGCGTTGGTAATGGACCACAGCACACCCAAAATGTCTCTTATATCCACCCTAATAGATTGAAATAAAGAGTGATTTTTTTGAGGTTAGGATTTTCATGCATTAGTATTTGACAGATCACGTGGGATTTCAGACATGGTGTCAAAGAGAAAGATGCTCAGTATGCTTTGACATTTCATCATGAATCGTCTTACAAACGAACAACGCTTGCAAATTATTGAATTTTATTATCAAAATGCGTGCTCTGTTAAGAAAGTTCATTGCGCGCTTCCATTTAATCGACCCATTTAATCGACCCACTGAAGCGGCTATTCGGGCTATTGTGACTAAATTTCGCACCAAATTTACATTGTTGGACATTAAACCACCAACACGCTTACGTAGAGTGCGAACTGAAGAAAATATCGCAGCTGTATCGGCCAGTGTTAATGATGACCACCAATTTTCGATTCGTCGCCGTTCGCACCAATTGGGTCTCTGTTACTCAAAAACGTGGAAATGCCAAAATTGGACTAAGCGGATGGACCACCTAAGACGCAGCCGCGGTCAACATTTAAATGAAATTATCTTCATAAAGTAAATGTCATGGACCAATCTAACGTTTCAAATAAAGAACCGATGAGATTTTGCAAATTTTATGCGTTTTTTTTTAAAAAAAAGTTATCAAGCTCTTAAAAAATCACCCTTTATTTAATTAGGTCTCTATGATATGGAACTAGGTTAGTAGTTGCAGAGTGGTTGCGCCACAATTATGTGCCGGGCTGACATTAGATCCAAAGTCTTGACGCGGCTAACTTTGGGACAGAGCCCAGCAGCTTATCATTTTCTGCTGCCTGGGCATAGGGACATCCCAGATTAGGAACGAAATATCCTGTATCATGTTTTTTGTTCCGGCCATGCACTCTTTTGGAGAAGGCTTTTACTCATTCGTAACAAAGATCTAGCCCCTTTCCCATAACTTTCCAATCGGATGTTGCATAAACACGGCCAACAACAAGGGATTTAATTTTCAAATTTCCTATCGTTATTTTGAGAGAAGAAGAACACGGCGGAAGGAATATTGAAATGCCAACATTATCAAGTAATAAATTCCTCAAAGGTAAATGGCAAAACGGAGCGACAGAAATAAAAGAAAGAACAACAACAACGGAAAACAAATCAACAGCAAATGTTGATTTGTAGTGACAACTGGCAAAGGTGTTGGACATGACAACGACTACAACGGCTACATTCGTGTAAGCGCCACTTACACACAGAGCGACAGCAACGACGAACGGCTGCGGAAAAACTGGAATATAAAATTTAAACCACCACCATCATTTCTCCACAGCCTACCCGACGCCAAGACTCAAAGGACAACTGACGGAGGACAGCCGGCTGGGAGACATACACGCACACAGCAACATGGAAAAGCATCAAAAGTACAATTGTTATTTATGATAGCAGCAGCAGCAAAAGCAAGAAAAAACTAGAGCTGAAACACCCACAGCATAGAAGGACATAGTCGTACAAAGAACACAGACATAAAACTGCTGTAGTTTCATAAGGATCGGTAGGGGTCACAAAATAGCAAAAAACAGATGAAATAAAGCTTACAAATGCTGAAAAAGTGTAACAACAGCAGCAGCAGTAGCGCCGATATGAATAGGGATATCAAAACCGAAAACCATTTAACCGATGCAGAAGACCGCCACAGTCTACCGATTTAAAAAAAATCCAAAACCGGTTTTTCATATCGGTTTTTAAAGGTCAAAACATTTCAGTGTTGAGGATATTTCCTACAATAAAGAGGGGAGCTTTGCGCCATAAAATACTAAGGCACACATAAAGGAAACCTCATTTTGAGGTCGTTTATCGCAAACATAGTTTATTAAGAAATAAAAGAAAATCTATATTTCCAACCAACCCAATATCCGATTTCCCGAAAATGTCATTTTTGACATATCTATATATAAGAAGGAGACACACGTAAAGAAAAAACCTGTTTGGAGGTCCTTTATCGCAAACATAGTTTATTTGTCTCAAACGTTCCACTTTTTTCGTGAAAGTTGAAACATTTCCCACAAATGAAAGAGCATAACTCGGTGCCATTTGGTGAGAGAACAGTTTTTTTTCTTACATTTGAAAATTCGGCTTCAAGTTACCCCGGTTTTGTAGAGTTTGTTTATCGCAAACAGAGTTTATTTGCCTCAAACGTCCTACTTTTACCGCAACAGTTGAAACATTTCCCACAAATAAAAGAGCGTAACTCGGTGTCATTTGGTGAGAGAACAGTTACCATGGTTTTGTAGAAATTTGAATACCGAAAATTAATAAATAAAAGAAAGTCTGTATTTTAAAATTTTTGATTTTGGAACAAATCGAAATCCGGTTACCGGAAAATGTCAGTTTTTTTTACATATCTATATGTATAAGAGGGAGACACGAACAAAGAAAAAATGTTTGGAGTTATTTAATAGTATACATAGTTTAGTTGATATAAGAATGTCTGCATTTGTAAATTTTAAAATTTGGAACAAACTGAAATCCGGTTATCGGAAACAATTCGGTTTTTTAAATATCTCCTGTATGTCTATGAAGGAGCTCACATATATAGACAAAGTTACAGTACCCGGCAAAAAAAATAACGCCGAAGTATTTCATTTCACTATAATTTTCTAACACTCGGCACATTCATCTGATCCAATGACAGTTAATGGACGAGATATTCCTTTGTGACCTTCGACAAATGAAAAACAGAACTTTTGAAATAAATGTCGCAAAAACATATATCCATTCTCCATTGACCGAAAATCAGCCATCTGTCATTGTCATCTGTCCGTCATCTATCATTTGTCATCGATCATCCTTCATCTGTCAATTTTCATATATCATCTACCATCTGTCATCTGTCATCTGTCATCTGTCATCTGTCGTCTGTCATCTGTCATCTGTCATCTGTCATCTGTCATCTGTCATCTGTCATCTGTCATCTGTCAACTTTCATCTGTCATCTGTCATCAGTCATCTGCCACCTTTCATCAGGCATCTGTCATCATCATCTGTCATCTTCCAACTGTCATTGGTCTTTCGTTATCTGTCATATGTCATTTGTTAGCTGTCAATTGTCATCTGTTGTATGTCTTCATCCATCAATTTTCAAATGTCAGAAGTTATTGGTCATCTGTTATCTCTCAAATGTCATCTTATCGGTCAACATTCAGCAGGAATCATTTTTTTATCGAGAAAATTATCAATATTCATGTTCGTTGTAGCCTCATTTCCTCACTTGTGATTTTTTCATAGCTCAACGAAAACGTTTCCAATTTATTATCCCGATACCGTATCACTCACGAACGCACACGAAAAGGTAACAAACCAGACACTTGCCTGGCAAATAAATAAACCACGAGGACTGTGAGGGGATCTGAACCGGAACCAGAACATCACCGAGTTGGTCTCCGTTCCGTTTTTGGGGTCGTTTGCCTTAAGAAGGAGGCCAGTGTTGGCGTTGACGGTGCTGTATAGGAAATGAAGTTTTTATTTCGTTCGTTACGTTTTTTCTATCTCTCTCTCGGTTTGCTTAGTGCCGCTCGATGCAATCCAAGTACACATTCAAAAAAGAAAGAAACCACCGAGAAAGGAAATACAACATTAGGTGTGAGTGTGAATTCCTAAGAGCAAGAAAAAAAAACAACAGTCAAAGTAAACAACGCCATCCAAACTTTGGCAAAAAAGAGCATTTGAAAGGCCACGTTTAAGGACCTTTGCTCAAATGTTTTGTGGTGTTTTAGTTTTTGTTTTCAGCATTCACTTGTGCCATGATTGCTGATGCCTGCCGTGCGAAAACATCGTTCGTGCGTTGTTTACGGGTGGGTTTTTTTGTTGCGAAATTATCAAAGTGCTCTGAATAAAAACAAAAGACGTTTTTGCAGTTGCAGCTGAAGAATATGCAAATTTAAATTTAATTGTTGTGCATTTTATGAGTACTTGGATCAACCTCCCCCCAACCACTCTTTTCGTTGTGGTATTTTAGTTACGAAACTTTTATTGTTGTTGCACACATTATCGCCCAAACGTTTTGGGCATTTTAGAGCAGGGCAGCACAAACACATTTCCGTAGAAAGTGGAGATTAAATTTGCACCTTGGTTGCCGTTTTTTGAATAAGAAAAGTGATCTGCATTAGTAAATTAGTAAGGAGGCTATTTTTGGACTTGTTGTTACTACGACCACAATATTTATTTATTTCTTTTAATTAAGTATGGTACAAATTAAATTCATATTTTTGGTGTGGGTCTAAGGAGAGAGCCGTTAATAAAGTCAAAAGAGCTCAGATTTCGCTCACAGGGTAGAGGCTCCGGTGGGAATCGTACTTTTAAATCAGCACGCTGCCTACTCGATTATCGGGGCGCTCTCCTACTGAAATGTATTTTATGTCTATAAAAATTCTGTGCAAATTTCTATTAGGTCACAGATGGACAGATAGTATACAGACTGAAAATTGGCCAGGTTGACAGAGCGACTGATGAATGGGTGGATGGATATGTGGACTGATGAACTGAAAATCGGATGGACCGACACACAGACAAATAGTCATTGTTTAGGCTGAGATTTGGTCAGGTGGACAGAGGGACAGATGAATAGGTGGTGAACTGAAAGACAAATGGATCGACAGACAGTGGTTCAGAATCAAAATCCATCAGCCAACTTTTGTTCTAGTAGACTTTTTTAGTTCTGTAAAAAAATAGACAATGATCCAAAGATTATTTTGAGATATTAACATTAAAAATCGGGAAATCGGATATATTTTAGAAATTGGCCCAAAGTTGACTACTTTTCGTATTTTTCGATTTAAAAGAAAATTAATTTTTTTTGATGTTTTTTTAAATAAAGGGTGATTTTTTAAGAGCTTGATAACTTTTTTAAAAAAAAACGCATAAAATTTGCAAAATCTCATCGGTTCTTTATTTGAAACGTTAGATTGGTCCATGACATTTACTTTTTGAAGATAATTTCATTTAAATGTTGACCGCGGCTGCGTCTTAGGTGGTCCATCCGCTTAGTCCAATTTTGGCATTTCCACGTTTTTGAGTAACAGAGACCCAATTGGTGCGAACGGCGACGAATCGAAAATTGGTGGTCATCATTAACACTGGCCGATACAGCTGCGATATTTTCTTCAGTTCGCACTCTACGTAAGCGTGTTGGTGGTTTAATGTCCAACAATGTAAATTTGGTGCGAAATTTAGTCACAATAGCCCGAATAGCCGCTTCAGTGGGTCGATTAAACTGACCATAAAATGGAAGCGCGCAATGAACTTTCTTAACAGAGCACGCATTTTGATAATAAAATTCAATAATTTGCAAGCGTTGTTCGTTTGTAAGACGATTCATGATGAAATGTCAAAGCATACTGAGCATCTTTCTCTTTGACACCATGTCAGAAATCCCACGTGATCTGTCAAATACTAATGCATGAAAATCCTAACCTCAAAAAAATCACTCTTTATGTTTACGTATTTGTTCATAATGCGAAGAAAAATATTTATTTTTTTTGTATTACAGATTTCCACGTTTTTTTTCAGATTTTGAAAAAACGTAATTTCTTTTTTTTGACTTCATCGAAAAGTTTCTCACATATTTGAAGAGATTTTGCACTCAGAACTTTTTTTATTAGAAATTGTGGTATCTTAGCATTATTATGAAAACTATGTTTGTGCGAAATATAGTTTGTTTGTAATAAATATTTTAGAAAATATCCTTTTTAAATAAATGTCAGAATTTGAACCAAATCCTTCAAAGGCCTTTAACGAAATATATACATATTTGGAAAGGTTGAAGGGTTCCTCGTTTTTTTCAGGGTAACTTTTGCCAGCCCGAAATTGCCCCCTTAGAAGATTGGATACATTTAGTGTAAAAAGTCTGATTTTTTAGTTCCAACACGCAATTTCTTAATTTTTCTCCTATTAACTTCTGAAAAGTAGTAGTACACAGATAAAAAGATGAGTAAATTTCCTTTATCCTCATGCTAAATTTTTTAACTATCGGAGTTCATTTGTAGAAACTATGCCCGAAAAATCCTAATACAAATTTTGATCCGCTACAGCCGTTTGTTTGCTACCATTTTTATCAAATTTTACCATTTTATTTGTGTTTTATAAATTTCGAAAAATACCTTTTTATTGTGCGTCTACACTGTCAGAGTAATGAATAAACCAAATTTCATGATTTTAACTTCAGCCCTTTGTTTGGTACCATTTCTTCCCCTTTACAATTTTATCACTTAAAGGGTCCCTTTATAAAGGTGTCTGGCAGAATAAATATCTAATCGAAATAATGTTTCATACATAAGTAAGGAAAAGCTATAGATTTGTGGGCCCGACTTAGTATTAGGATGGGCCAAGAAACAAATTGTTGCGGTCACCCCCTAGAAATGATGATTTGCATTGTTTAGTGACGATCTGTTAAATATTTCATCGCTGGACCAAGCTGTTTGTAAGATAATCGCTACTGGAAAACACCCCCGTATAGCATATGTGTCTCGTTTGATTTTTTATACCTTTCACCATTGGAAGGAGTGTATAAAATTCTATGACTGTATAGCAATGTCCGTCTGTGTGGTAAAAATATCTGTCTGGAGGTACAAATTTGCCATAAATAGGTCTAGTGGTTATCAACTTGTTGGAATTGAAAATGGCCTAAATTGATCGCGAGTTAAATGTTTTCCCTAATAAGGACTACATTAGTGGACATTTCGAAATTTGTACTTTTAAGGGATAAAGTGGGGAAAGAGGGATTAAAAATGGTACGCCATACGTCTGAAGTTAAAATCATGAAATTCGATGGGTACACTCCTCTGACTGCGGAAAACTCGTAAAATAAAATAATTTTTAAGGAATAAGTAATTTTAGGGAGAATGGGAAAATAAGGTATAAAACGGGACAACAAATTTTTAAAATATTACGACAACAGCTAGAAGTATGAATCTGTAGAATAAATGGATGTTGCGAAATTCGTATTTTTAAGGGATAAAAGAGGGACAGAAATGGCCACACAGCTGAAGTTAAAATCATGAAATTCAGTGTTACCATTCCTCTTACTGACTACACTCCTAACATAAAATAATTTTTAGGAATTCGATTTTGTAGAAGGAACGCTCTGAAAGGAGATGAAAATTCGGTGTATAGGTCGCTCTGACTGCATAGACGCGAAAAATAAAGAGATACTGTGGAATACACTCCGTGGTGGAGGGTTTATAAGATTCAGGCCAGTCGAACGTAACTACTTTACTTGTTTTATGTTTAATTTTTTTCAGAATCTTGATAGCTCTTTTAATATAAATTTTTGAAAGTGAAAACGAAAAACCCATATTTATTGGAAATGTTTTGTAAAATTAGATACGAAAAAATAGAAGGAAATACCTTCTAAATGATGCATTAATGATGAATATCGGACGAAAACTGATGTCACTGACTCAATTTTTTAAAAATAGTTTTATACAAAAGATATTTCAGAACCAAAGTTTTCAAACTTTTTTTTTACAAAAATAAGCGCGTCAATTTCCTTCCAACTTTCATCATTTAGACATAATTCGAAAAGTATTGAAAGTAGATATGGGCAAATCTACGGTATAGTACGATTCCATGTCACTCAGGCTTCTAACCGCTTTAAGAGCAATATATAATATTTCTGAGAGTGTCATAATTTTCAAAACGACGAGTTTAACCTCGCCAACATCCTAAAGTTTTAAAATTATGCTGTTAATGTAGTCTACTGAGCTAAGGTCTACCCTAATTTACCCTATTTTTGCTTGTAACTTTCGGGAGTTGTTCAACTCTTTTGGCTATAACTTTTTCAGCATAAGAGAAAATCATTCTGATCTTTTTGTGGATGATAGTAATGATGTTGCGGAATCTTCTATATGTTGAAAAGGGCGTGTGCCATCACTAAGGAATAAATGGTAGCTCTTCAAAATCTGTCACTCTGTTTTTGCATAATATGAAAATTGATACAATTTTCTTTTTTGCGCTTTCAGCGTGAACGTAATTGCAAATTTTTTAATATTGGATTATAAACGACAGAGATACTAACAAAAGGCGACCGGACGATTTGGTGTGCCTTCAGCGACAAGGAGATTATGACAGTACAAACATCATCAGGTCGATGCGTGCAGATCATGAAATTTCATATTTTTTGAAGAGCACATCCGCAGTTTGAAAAATAACTGGTGGCAACGCCGTGTGATCGGTGAATATGGGTACTACTAATAATGTGTGTAAGTGCTAAATAGATCGAATTATTATTTTGGTACCGAGAGCCATTTTAGGTTAAATTTTGTTGATTTTCATAGGGTTTTCAGGCTTAACTTGCAATAGAACCAAAAGGGACAATCCGATTATAACATCTTCAGCACTTGAAAAAAATGATGCACGCGAGCACATTATTTATATTTAATGCATTTTTAACCAGTTGACGCTAAAATAAAACGTGTGCCTCTAAATTGAAATTTTTAATTTTTCAAAATTGAAATCGGACTATTTTGTAGATTTCCCCATATTTTTACAAATATCCACCAGATGATCTATATCACCCTGCGACAGTACTTTTTGGAGCTAAACAAGACCATATACATATGAAAAGAGAAGTCGTGTTAAGTTCGGTCGGAACGAATATTCTAAATCTTCCACCACGGAGTACATTCAACAGTATTATTAGCAGATTGGACGCTGTCGACGCTGTTACATAGAAGTGCGCTACTATATTAGGAAAATTGTAGTGCTTCATTATTATAATATTAATAGTCCTCAACTATATATTAGGTTGGGTCACGAAAATAAATTGCAGCGGCCACCCCCCAAAAATGATGATTGGGTTGTTTAATGATGATCTGCAAAATATTTCGACGCTGGGTCAAGCCATATGCGAGCTAAACGCTCCTGAAAACACCTCTAAATATCATGTTTTTCCCGCGTAATTTTTTTATGATGCATTTTTGCCCAAAATTTTTTTCTGAATTAATACACCATTGGGAGCACTTTAAATAAAAAAAAATATTCTTGTCTTATAATAACTCATTGGTAGTATTATTGGACGTTTATATTGATTTTGTTGAGGGATTTCAAGATGACATCTAAAAACTCATATTTGGAAACTTTTTGTAAGAGTTGTAATAAAATAGAAGGAATGGAAGGAATTAATACCTTTCGAATGACACCTAAATGATGAACATCGGACGTAAATGACGTTACTGACTCCATGTTTGTAAAATAATTTAATACTGGAGATGGATTTTCAGTGTCAAACTTTGCAAACTCCTTTTACAAAAATGAGCGCAGCGGCATCAATTTAATTCCGATGTTCATCATTTTGTATCATTCGAAAGGTATTGACTGCCGCTATTTGTTTTTTATAAAATACTAACACTAAATACGAAAAATATTTCCGTTGTCACTGTGAAAATCAACAAAAAATTACTATAACGTCCAATAATTCCACTAATAAGTAACTCTAAGACAAGAATTAAAATTTGTATTTAAAGTTCTTTCAAGGGTCTACTATTTCATAAAAAAGAATTTTTGGGAAAAAATGTAACAAAAAAAAAAATTACACCAGAAAAAACGTGATTTTTAGGGTTATTTTCAGGAGCGTTTAGCTCACAGATGGATTGATATAGGATCGTAATATTTTGCAAATCCTCATTAATCAAAAAGTGAATATTAGGCAGCAATCTAGAAAAATGTGTTTTAAATATTAGAAACAATTTCCCTCAAGCCCGATTTTCCAATTTACAATTTGTTGATTTCAGTTACAGCCTAAATGTCGGTATAATTTTGATAGGAAAAGTTATACAGCCGTTTTATTGTTCCCAAATTTAATCCCATTTAGAACCTGATGGTACGAATATCGAAAGGTATCTTTATTTTTCGCGTCTACTTAGTCAGAGAAGTGTACACAACGAATTTCCTTATTATAGCTGCAGCCGTTTGGGTGGTACCATTTTCATCCCCATTCGACCCATTTTCAGTCTAAAAGTACAAATTTCGAAAAAATCCTTTTTGTTTCCCGTATTCACAGTCAGTTGAATGTCTACACTGAATTTCATGATATCAACTTCAGCGCTTTGGTGGGTACCATTTGTATCCCTCTATTCCAAATGTATCCCTTAAAAGTTCGAATTTTGAAAATCGCTCTACTTTACGTATCTACCCAATTAGTGGGATGTACATTCCAAATTTCATGTTTCCAGCTGTTGTCGTAGCATTAGTACCATTTTTATCCCTTTTTGTCCCATTTCGACCGCCAAAGCGTGTATTTACTTTTTGATGCTTTCACGGTACAAGAATGTATGCAACAAAAGCAGACATTTTAATAAAAATGCTTAAATAGTTTAAATATTAGGTGTAAATTCAGTCCTTGTTAGTGAACACAATAATTTCACTCTGGGCCGATTTCGCCCACTTTAAATCCCAACCGACCTGCAACCATATCCCACATTTAGAGAAAATGTGAACCTCCTAGCTCATTTCGTTCGGCCGCTAGATCGTCTTAACATTTTACCTCGACCCAGAATATATATACTTTATGGAGTCTCCGATTAATATTTTAAGATGTTACACACGGAATGACAAAGTGAATATCCTTGAAAATATGGGGGAAAACTTGACAAATGTCCCTTTTATTTGATATTCATATCGTCTGTGTGTTGCTCCCAAAAGAACGAAATGTCCTGTAAAAAGGAGAAATAATCACCGAATGGTCTTGTTCAACACCAACGAAAAAAATTGTAAGATTCTATCATTGTGTCCTGAGACTTTTATGGTGTGAATTGGTCCCGTAGAATTCACTTTCATATTGTTACAAACATTTGGCATTAAAACGAACCCTGTTCCATGGAGTCTTTAAAAATCAAACCAATTTTTAGCAGTATCGCCGTATTAAAGTATTCCAAAAAGTATTTTTCTTTAATTTCTACTTTGTCATTTGCTTGCGGGACATTCCACTAAAATGCATGAATTTAAATTCTTGTCTGGCGATTTGACATTCCTGAGTGAAATTATAACAATGCCTGGTTTGCATGTCAAGGTAACATTTTTTAGATTGCTTTGCAAAGTGACCTTTAAAATTTATAGCATTTTTAAGCAGCAGCGGCAGCAGCAGAGTACTTCATGTTTATTTTTCCATTCACATTATATACCTGTAGTATATACTACAGGTAGGTCCTATGTACTTGTGCACATAAATACACACATACATATAAAGGTAGGTAGGCATTACATTTCATGCTGAAGATGTATATATGTGGTGTGGTAGCTTTTTATGACTTATTTCATGAGCTTCTATTAAAATAAGCACATGCTTGGATTTTCGCCTTGCATTTTCCATTTCATTACATTTTTACACGCTCACGCTCACTCTAAACTTAATTACTGAAGAAACAATTCTCTTTTTTCCTGGCAGTGTTTCTCCTCTCCTCAAATGTTTGCAACACAAAATGTAAAATGAAATAAATATGTAAAATACAAAAAAAGGTACAATAAAATGAATGAAAT
Organism: Polietes domitor; assembly: GCA_947397865.1. Classification (NCBI taxonomy): domain Eukaryota; kingdom Metazoa; phylum Arthropoda; class Insecta; order Diptera; family Muscidae; genus Polietes; species Polietes domitor. The sequence continues at coordinate 77,358,137 of OX377619.1, read as the reverse complement.
GAAAATAAAAAAGAAAAATAAAACACAAAATCAAAATCAAAAAACAATGCAAATGAGAACACAGTACAGTACCTTTTAATTTTAATTTAGGTGGTGAATAAACAATCGATCCTTTAGAATCGGTATGAAAATAAATGTCAAAATAGGCTAAAAGGTCTGTAAATAAACAAAACAAAACAAAAATACAAAACACAATACAAATCAAACAAAAAGAAACGGCTTTTCGGCTTCGTTTTCGTCTTAGCCTTAATAATGGAAAGTTTTTTTGTTTGCAACTTAAATTTTACTACAAATAAAACTGGAAGACGGAAGAAGGAAAACAAAAGGTGGAAATGAGGCCTTTTAAAGTAAAGTAAATAATAAATATAATATAGTATACCGAAAAGAAGAAGAAGAAAAAACAGATGGAGGAGGTGAATAAGAAGGAAGTAAACTAACAAATGATTTATTAATATTTTGTGCATTTTTGAGGAGAGGAGCCCACCGTAGGGGAATTACTGTAAATATTTGTGCAAACAAGTGTTCTACTGCTAACTAACAAACTGGGTGTGAGTGGGAGAGTGCAGTTGAGGGAATACCGTTTCCATTTCCGGTTTGTAAACGCACGCCCCCTCTAAATGTTATGCTTCACTTAGCCGGAGCCTTTAGCACTGGCCGCATTCCGTTGCCAGGGCCACACTTGATTTTATTGTCAATTAAATTTCTTTCGTTGGCTTCCATTAAAGAGACCCGTCCCTTTTGGCACCAGGAACACCTAGAAATATGGGACAACGTTGCCACAAGGGAACTGTTTGTTTTTCTGCATGATTTCTTTAATTTTTTTACAATTATAACTTTTATGAAGTTTATTTTCATATTTTATTAAATAAATTTTCTTCCAAAGTCCTTGACCAATAAATACGGTATTCATGTTAGTGGATTACGTACGCTAAAAATTATGATTAAAACCCCGTTATATATACGGTTTATGGCCCCAATATATACATAAATAAAATAAATGATGACCCAGCATCAAATGTCATCGGCCAAATTCAATAAATTTTGATATACTAAAAATTTTTTAATTCTGTAAAAATAAATTTTGATCTAATAAAAATTTTTGATTTCTGTAGAAATACATTTTGATGTACTAAAAATTATTTAATTCTGTAAAAATAAATTTTGATCTAATAAAAATTTTTGAATTCTGTAAAAATAAATTTTGATCTAATAAGAATTTTTGAATTCGGTAAAAATAAATTTTTATCTAATAAAAATTTTTGAATTCTGTAAAAATAAATTTTGATCTAATAAAAATTTTTGAATTCTGTAAAAATAAATTTTGATCTAATAAAAATTTTTGAATTCTGTAAAAATAAATTTTTAAAAATTAAATTTTGAACTAATAAAAATTTTTGAATTCTGTAAAAATAAATTTTGATCAAATAAAAATTTTTGAATTCTGTAAAAATAAATTTTGATCTAATGAAAATTTTTGAATTCTGTACAAAACTAAAATTAGGCAAGGACCCAGTGATTATTTTGAGTAGTTAACAATTATATTTTAGAAATTAGCACAAAGTTTACTAATTTTCTTATTCGACGATTTAAAAGAAAACTAAATTTGTATATAGTTTGAACATTTTTTACGAGAAAAAAATGAGTAATTCTCGTTTTGAAACTAAAACATATGACTTTTTCCACAGAAGTCAAACAGTTGTGATGATCCAAAAATAGTATTTGAGTCAAATAAAGTTGTGAAGCCAGAATGAAGAAAGACAAAAACAATTTATAATAAAATGAGCGCAACAGCTCCTTAAAGGTGTGAGAAACAGTACGACATGAACAGGCGAAAATGAAATTACGTTTTCCAAATTTTGAGAAATTTTAAAGTAATACGAGAAAAAGCTAACAAACGGCCAATTCCAAAAATTGAATACCAATTGGAGAATATATCGCTTTTTGCTCTTATGCATTCTTATGATGAATCGGAGTGGGAAACCTTGTGATCCTTACATTTTAAGTATAGGATGTGTTCAGCAATATTACTTAAAACACTACAAGGAAATTGTTTGTTTAACATTTTAACCCTCCACCTCCTCAGTAGAGGGATCTTTTTGGCCTCTTTTGTGAAAAAAGTGTAAAAAACGCAATAAAACCAGGGGTTTTTGAAGAGTTCTAGAAAAATATTTGCCATAAAATTCTTACATAAGTCTCTGAATACACCAAAACTCAACATAAATGCTAGAAATAAGTCTAAACTTAAAATTCATTTTAAGTTTAGAAATTTAATTTGGAACTTTTACAGAAAGTATCCCACTAAACTGATTTTTAGAGGGGTGGTGTTAATGGAAAGAATATTTCACTAGAAGCCACCGAAGAGAAGAGAGCTGTAGATGTAATATTTATAAATAAAAAAAGAAATTATTTATTATTTTTTTAGCTCTTGGCAATTCACATAAAGCTAAGAACATACAAATACAAATTTTACTTTTCTGTTAAATCGTACAAAAATAAAGATAGTAAAATCGGGTTAAATTTTTAAAATATACCCTATTGCCTAATCTACAAAGTTAATATATCAAAACAATCATTGAGTCTTTGCCTAATTTAAATTTTTTTACAGAACTCATACATGTTAACTAGATCAAAAGTTGCTGAATTTTGGCCGAGTGACTTTGATTCTGAACCACTGTGGTACGGGGATCCAGACAACATAAGTATTCATTCAAAATTAACTATTAACATAATCGCTCTTCTCTGAACACAGTCAAATAGCTCCATGGATAATCTTGGAGCACCTGATCATATATTTGAGTTATAGTTCCTCTTAGCCCCCGGTTGTATGTGGTATAGATATTATGGTTTGCATTTTCCCGTACTTTTTATTTCCCGGGAAACGGGAATTAGTTTTTCAATTTCCCGGGACAGCACTGTTTACCATGAGTTAAGCTTTTTTTATTAAAGTAAAATAAATATATATTTTACAACGAACCTGTTACAGAATTCATATAATAAAGGGCAATGTGAGATCAATTCAAACATCTTTTCACGTTTCAAAATTAATTAAAGATTAGATATTTCTTATTTAATTAATTTATTAAATGAAATGTTTGTTCTTTGTCCTGTCGCTTCGAAAACTTTAAATTATTTATTTTTGGCGTTCGGATACACACCCAAAACGATTTTTATTTTTTTTTCATATGGAGCTTGACAGGAAAAATCCGAAAAAGTTGATTTTGAGTCTACATCGGAACGCAGCTTAAAAATATGCAATATTTGACATACCTGATTACAAGCTATGAGATCTAAATTTGTATACAACAATTTTAATTTTATTGTTGAAATGATGGAAAAAATATGCGAAGAAATATGTAAAATTTTCTACAGAATTCCCGGGGGATTCCCGTACGAATTTCCCGGGATACTGGAAATCAAAAAGTGTGAATTCCCGGGAATTTTCCCGCGGAAAATCCCGGGATGCAAACCCTAATAGATATTGAGAAGATCACAAGGAATGAAGTATTTCTTATAAAGCTTAGACACTTTAATATTACCTTCGACACATCAAATATATGTTTAGTCCAATGAACATCAAGATCTTTTTCTATACCCTCACTGTTTATAGAAATTGACAAGATCATTGGATTAGTGAATCGCTTAGGAGACTACAAGATGTTCTGAATCTTAAATCTACTCCATTCAATAGAAGTCATTTGGAAATTTCACCATAAATCTCCTTTAAATTCAATTTCTCGCAGACTTAGTCTATTGCCAAATGACGAAAAATGGCAAAGGTTATTGTCATCTGCGAATGAGAAGCTGCTATTCAAAGTCTAACCCATAAGTCGTCTTTTACTTTGTCAACCTATAATTTTCTGATTAACTCTGAAGAAGCTCGAATAATCGATCGAGAGCAGGCAACGCCGCAAAAACTCCCAAATTTCATGAGCCCAAATCTCGACTTTACTGACTGAATTTTGCCAAGAACATTACTATTAAGCATATTCTAAAAGATTTGGCCAATATCGGTGCTAACTTAAGCTGTGGATGCATTTTAAGTTCATAAATGCTAAAATAGTTGAAAATTTCATCATAATAGAGGTTATTTTATAGAGATGTATGTCGGAAACCACGTCTCGTATTGATATTTCGTTTGAATCTGAATGAAGTGTTCTTTTGTGTTTAAAAAGTATAATTACGTTTTTGCCTCCCTTTTCAAAAAGTGGTTTACCTGAATTATTTTATTTAGTATTGTTAATTTTCTACAGCGTAAAACTATATTCGCGAGTAAGACCGATGCCTCGGCATTTACAAATATTGTTAAACTACTGTCTTATTTATTCATTTTAAAAATAATATTCTGCTTATAGCTGCCAATATCGATTTAATTATTGAAATGGTAAAACCTTCTAAGCCAAAAATGAAAAAAATACTTTCTTCGTTGTTCTCTGCTAATTTATTTAGGAAAATTTATTTAAAGCATACTTTAGGGGTGTAAGGTTTTATAGCATGTGCGCGCATGTAAATATTAGATCAATATTAATCTTAAGTATAAAGCTATAATTGTCGTGTGGCATCGATTAAAAAAAAATAAATAAATTTGCATTCTATTAAATATAGATGCAAAATGGTCTTGAGCCAGGACAATATCCCAGTTCAAATCAAATATTGATTACAGACCAAAAAATACAAACGAAAAAACTAAAAAAAAATAAAATAATTTTTATCAAAAATATCGAAAATCTTAAAAAAGTAAAATTTTTATTTGGGCACCGACTATTTTCATTTAATTGTGGACTCAAATTTAATCACTGGTATTGATTTGCATTCACATATATATTAAAATAAGAAATTTACGAGTTTTTTTATTTCAACTTACATGGGAGTTGTGGGCGGATTTAAACAAAAAAACGAAATTTCAAGGTCCTAGCTCTATTCCTTCTAATTTTTGCCGCAGCTTGTTTGAAAATATTCCACTGTGCGTCGTCAGCAAAAGCGAAAAGATTTAACCGGATTGTGCTGTGCAAGACCCCATCAAAGTTATTCGGAGAACTTCCAGAGCAACGACCTTACTCTCACTAAACTGGAGGATGTATAGACTTTATCGTTCCGATAGGAAACCTTACGTCGATACATTAGAAATACCATTGTTTTATGAAAGAATCACAAGAAGGCATTAAACAATACCCTCCATTAACTGGGAGAGCGCTAGGTAGGCCATAGAATTATATGGCTAACTTTTTATGGAGAAGGGCTGAATGTTCGCAATAATTTTTTGTGTGTATTAATTTTAGGGTAGGTCATTTAAAATTTTAAATTTGAACTACCGATTACTTTGACTTTGAGAGGAAGAATAGCATTCATTTTTATTTTATTTTGATTTTCAGTTTTATGTTTGATATTTGCAAAATATCGAACAAAATTGGAAAATATTAAAAACTGTAAGAAATTTATGTGGAAAAATTTCGAGAAGAGATCGGCCTTCATAAAGCTCATTTTCATCTCGGTGGATATGCCAAGAGAACCTACACGTGACTATTGTGAAGTCAATGATCCACAACGAGTGACTGTTTGGTAAGGATTTTGGGCTGTACTGTTTGAAATTTGGTTGATCGGATGAGGTACTGTCGAGCCAGTCGAGGTAGTTTGAAAAAATAATCAATACTTTTTTATGGCCAATTCTACTTCAAAATTTTAAATGACCCTTCCTATAGAAGTATTAAAGGTAATTTGGCGAAAATTTGAATTTCAGTAAAAAAATTGTGTCGATTTTAAGAATCAGTATGTCTGTAGGCATACATACATAAAAAATGAATGTTTACTTCTCGGACACAACATTTTTATTTCAGTCACTAAAAAATTTGTTGAGCAAAAAATAATTTTTGTTAATATTTTTCTTGATTTTTTTAAACTAAACATGGATTTGCCTCACAACTCATTGGTGGGGGTAAATACTATTCATTCAATATTGTGAACATAAATGGTCCAGATGGTGGGGGAGGGGGACTCAGCTTAGCTTAATTGTTTATGCCCTCGAAAATTTGAATGGCCTCAGAAATCCATGACCTGGGGTCCTTACATATCTACGTTAGTTTGGCCGTTGCCGTTCTTATTTTAGTTTTTTTTTACTGCACTGCAGTTATTTGCTTGACATTTCTCTTTTGGGCCGTATTTGGCCTTATACAGAGACACGTATGTATGTGCGTGTGTGCATGCGACAGTATGGAAATGTAACTTTTCGAGTTGTCAGAACAGTATCACTGTGTACTGTGTTCTGTGCTCTGGGCGTGAGTTTATTTATGCGTGCTGCTGCTGCTGCCGCTACTGCTGTCTGTGTGTTTGTTGAAGTATGCTAATTTAGCCTGTGTTGTTTTTCTTTTTTGGTTGCCCTTAATTGGTTAGTTTTCTCTGTTTGCCTTCTACTTGTTTTTGTGTGTGTGAGTGTGTTTTTTTGTCGTCCTCTGCTGCAATTGTACTTTAGTTTGTCTTTGAACAGAAGGAAATGTTAAATTTACACTGTAAGCAATATGACAGCTGACAAATGATATTTGCTAAACAATGTTAACAATATCCTTGCCCAATTTGGTGGTGATGGTGGTGGTGTTGGAGCCACGTCATAACGAAAATGGTTCATGGATTTTGAGGTCGTAATAATAGGGACCTAATAATTTTCTGATGGATTTCTGTGTAATTAGCTGAATGATTTTACAAAGATAAATAATTCTTTATCTACAGTAGTTAGCATGGAGTCCAAACTAATTTTGTAAATAATAAAATGACGAAATGTCACCTGATTATAGAGGAGTTTTCCGGTTAAATTGATATTTATCGGATCCTTAGTGATTTTCCGACCTTCCAACAATGGTCACTTTGACCATAAAAAATTTTGAAATTATTCCCAATTACACGGAACACTAAAACGAGAACGCTGGGAAGTCCCACATTTTCTTTGTAGTAGTTGTAGACTAGTAAATCAAGAATCCGTTTGTGAAATTTCCCAGACAACACCAAAGTCTGGACTTATGGCTCAAAAACCGGGTTGATGTACATTTGCGCACTTATAGGCCTTTAAAAGTACGTTTAGTATGGAGTAAAATACCTCGTTGCCTTTCAAATTCCGTCCGTAGCTGGCTCAGTTATTGAAGTTTTCAATAAAAGATTTTTTTACAAAAATACAAGTTCCAACAAAAATACCTAAAATTTATCAAAACAAATTAAAAACCCATTTAAATAAAAATCCCAAAATTTGGAGCACATTTTCCTCGCTTTGGAAAATTGGATTTTTTTTTAAAAAATCTGCAAATCTAGTACATTTTTATTTTAGGTAATTTTTAAATAAATTCATTAAATTTTGATAAATGTTAATTGGAATGACAAAAACTGATGTGAATTTATGGTGATTTGAGGCGAATGAGCGATATTATTTTAACAATTGATATAGCTCACACGCCACCAATACCACCGACTGATGGGTTTGAAAATTGAAATCATTTTTTTAAACGAAAAAGTTACGAACTCTAAGCATAACTGCCGCAATTGTAGTGAAGAGTATTAGCAAGAGAGATTCTTGAAGGACCATTACAGCCGCAAAAGCTAACTGTCGCGTATGCTTCATGGGAAGCTGGAATCTTGGGTACTTACTTCTGTGAAAATTACAACGGAAACCAGATTCTGACTAAGATTTAGGTTTGGGGTTTCCCGCACTTTTTTATTTCCCGGGAAAACGGGAATGAAAAATTTCATTCCCGGGAATTTATAGGTATGTTCAATATGGTTTCAAATATCAACATTTAATAACTGATGTGTTTTTTTTCAATATTGTCATATTACAAATTAAAAAGGAATGTTATTGTCAAAATATTTTTCAAATTATTTTTCATTTTACAAATATTTTACTCTACACCTTTTCAAGATTATATTCGGAACATACAAATTTATATAGAGAAATGTAAGTTCATATTAGGGACATATAAATTCATAATGAGATATATAAATCATAATTCATTGAGAACAATTAATTCATTATAGGAACCAATTCATAATGTAATATACAAGTTTGTAATCAGAAAATCCAAGTTCAAAATCAGAAAATACATACATAGCTTCGATTATAAATTTTAAAGTTCCTGATTATGAATTTATATTTTATGAATATATATTCCTGAATAAGAATTTATATTTTCTCATTATCAATTTGGATTTTCTCATTTTGTATTTATTTATATCTTTATCAATTTGTATGTTCTTTTTATGAATTTATACTTCTCAATATGAATTTACATTTCACATTACGAATTTACAGTGCTGATAATGAATTATCATGCTCCTATTATGAATTTACATTTCCTGTTATGAATTTACATCTCATTGTGAACTTACATATTCCGATTATAAATTACATTTTCTCATTATAAACTTGAAAAGTTGTAGACTAAAACAGAATTGGACATTTATATCGCAGGTAGAAGTGACTGTCACCTACACTAGATTCAAAATTGAAAACGATTAAGGAAACAAATAACTCATATGACGGAGAATGTTATGACGCATTTAATTTAGAATATTCATTCGTCTGGAGACAAGAATATTTTATAGAAACAGGGGGAATATTCTAAACTGTGAAAACAATAGAAGCATAAAAAATTAATATTAATTTAATAAATTCATAAAAAATAAAAATATTGAAATAGTCCAGTCATTAATTCGTACAAAGGGTTATTTAAATACATCGTAGCATATATTCCTATTAGATTTCTCTTGAAAGTTTCCAGCCGAACAATTTTTATTGTATTCCTATTTTTAGAACATTTCTTTCTGGCTACATATGTAAAGTAAATTGTTCTTGATGAAGATATTCACCTCGACTCTTCTAGGAAAACAAGAAAATATACATTATGTAAGCCATAGTATTGTCGGCATGATATATTTATTTCACCATCCTGCAAAGAGCCTCACAAAAAGTTTTTAACCCCCTAGCTGGGCGATGAGAATGGAAAAAATAGTCCATGTTTAATTTCACTAGAAGTCAGCGAACAAAAGAAAGCTGAATCAACAACATAATTTTTTATGTATATTTTTTATTTAAATATTTTCGATGAAGTTACCCTTACTATTTGTACTCTCTCGTTTTGGAAATATAGGACCTATCACTGCCTGCTTATATCTTCAATTAAAGGTAATTATGATGGATACAAATGTTGAGAATTTCACTTTTACAGTGGTTTAGCAACAGTCTCATAAAAATAATAAATGATTTCAAAACAAATATTTTTTACTGGCTCGAAAAAAATCCACCAAAAATAGGGGAAAATGAAAAAAAATATTTAGTTTTATTTTTTATAACTAACATTCTAACGCAGAAAGCAGTGTCATATGAAAAATATGCATGGGTAACTATAGAAGTAATGACCTTATTTTACTACACGAAAAATAATGATTTTTTTAATTTTTAAAGCAAAAAACTGCTTAAAAAATTAGATAGCCGAACATTTTGTTGCCTGTTATAATAGGTGGCAGCTTAGCGAAGAACACAAAACCAATATGAAGAAAATCTGTGCATAAATGTAGAAGTTATGGCCCCTACTATAGAAGTAAGAGAATTTAAAATAATAATGATTTTCAAATTATTTTGCGTCTACAAAGAAGGTCATAACTTCTACAATTATCCGTTGATATTTCACATATAGGCCTTTATTTCTTCGTTATATTGAGTATTTAAAATAGTAAAAAGTATTTGTTCGATATTTTTCTATTTTTATGGAATTTTTGGGACAACCGAAAATTAAAAAAAAACACACATTGGTTTTAGTAATACTTCAAGATATTCACGCTCTATTATTATGGTACCAAGTCCTCGAAAATGTTCGCACTTTCTCGACAATAATTACTGTTTTAAGATAAGCTAATACCGAACGACCTATTGGAAACAATTTTCCAACTATATTCCAACTACAGAATTGATTTCACGGGCGATTTGCTTTCAAGATCCGTCGCATACCTAAGCGAATGAGTAATATTATTATCCAGAGATATAAATCATACGCCACCAGTACCTATTACATGAAATTGATTGTAATTTGTAGTACTTCCATAGAATTTGACATTTCTAATCGAGCAAGTTAAGGAAGAAATGAGTTTTAATCCAAAGGGGGTTTCGCCCTTTTTGAACAAAAAATTTAAAAAATCAGGGTTAAAAAAATCATTTGCGTTTTCAAAGATGACCTTATCTTCTACATTTATCCATAGATACTTTACATATTGGCATGGATTTCTTCGTTAGAATGTTGACTATTAGAAATAGAATAATTTTTCCAACTTTTCTGTTTTTAATTATTTTTTTGTTTCAGCAATTTTTTTGCGAACAAAAATCAATTTTTTCTCAATTTTTAGGAGACTACCAAAACCACTGAGAGTGAACATTTGTAGCCATCATAATTAATTTGACATGTAAGATGGTGTTATCGAACTTATATTTCCAAAAATGGAGATACAAATATACGCCTGCAACTATAAAACCAAAAAGGAGTTAATTGGTTTTCAGTTTTTTCATTTTCCCCATAATGTTGCCCTATTATAAGGACTACAATTTTTCAAAGTATAACATTTTGCAAAATTTCCGATACCGATATGAGGTTTAAATTAAAGAGAAGAATCTGTAAAAAATACTTTAAATTTCTTTATTGGTTTGGCATTAACAACCATTTCAACATTTCCATCTTTAAAAAGCTAAATATCAAAAAATCAAATAAAATAAGTGGGAAAACTTGAAATGGTTGTTAATATTAAAAGAATACAAATAGAACTATGAAATATTAAGTAATTTTAGCAGATACTCTACTCTTTAATTTGACACTCACACAGGTATCGTAAGGTGTGAACAAGTATTTAAAATATTTTTTGAAATATGTTATCCTTTGAATTTGTAATCGTCTTAAGAGCCTATATTTTGTATGTAACTATTTTTTTGTTTAAATTGTCTTTCCGTATTATACATATTCCTTTATGTTATAGTTTTATATGCAAACAATAATGGCGTAAAATATCCTTGCAATAAAGTCAATATTTCCACCTATTATTTGATTTCAATTTAAAGTTTAAAAGGCTGAAAACAATCTATTTAAGAAAATTATATTTAGTTAGGAAAACATTCGTGTTGAAATCATAAATACTTTTTTCAATATTTCTCAAATTTCGCTCATTAGAAAATTGTTGCAATTTTCTTACGACGCACAGGTTATTATCAGCGGCAAAAACTACCAAATTTCATGCGCCCAAATCTCGACTTTACTGATTGAATTTTGTAAAGAACATTTCTCTTAAGCATATTCTAAAAGATTTGGCCAATATCGCGGATAACTTAAGCTGTTGCTGCATTTAAAGTTTATAAATGCTAAAATAGTTGAAAAGTTTCATCATAATAGAGGTTAATTTATAGGGATGTATTTCGAAAACCATCTATCGTATTGCAATTTCGTTTAGATCATAGAGAAAAAGAGCTCTTAAGGTGTTCTTCTGCGTTTAAAAAAGGTCTAATACGATTTTGCCTTCCTTTTTAGAAAATGGTTTGCCTGAAGTTTGTATTTATTTAGTATTGTTAATTTTTTACAGCATTAACTAAATACGCGAGGCCGACCGATGTCTCGGCATTTAAAAATATTATTAAACTATTATCTTATTTATTCATTTTAAAAGGAATATTCTGCTTATAGCTGGCAACATCGATTTAATCACTGAAATGGCAAAACCTTCTAAACCAAAAATGAAGCAATACTTTCTTCGTTGTTCTCTGTTAAAGTCTTTTGGAAAATTTAATGTAAAGCATACTTTAGGGATGTAAGGTTTTATGGTATGCGAGCGCATGTAAATATTGGTTCGTTATTAATCTTAAGTTATTAAAAAAGTTATGGTGACAAACGGCCATCGATTAAAAAATAAAATAATTTTTATCAAAAATTTCAAAAATCGTAAAAAACTAAAACTTTGGGCGTGGCTGTGAAAATTTTCATTTATTTGTGGACTCAAATGAAAACACTGGTAAGGATTTGTATTAACATACCGAGGGGTTATATTCATAAGTGGCTATCAACCATTTTCTCGAAAATGAGTTTTTGATGGCAAACTATTCTCAGATTTGGATGTCATCTGTCAAATAAATTTTTTTCTAAAGCCATTTTTTTTCAAATTTTTCTGATTTGGCTATCTACTCACACGCTTGCTTGTGACTGCAGAAGTGGCTATGAACATAAACATAATATAAATAAATAGAGAAGCATATAACCGGAGGTTGTAATTCGCTTTTCTAGATTTAGAGCATATCGTACTATCACATTCCATCATTTCGCCGTTAATAGCTTTTTGGTTCCCATGTTATCAGACTAAAATAGGATATATAGTGGCTGTAAAGTTAAAAATTGTGAAAAGTATCTTTGGAAAAACCCGCGTAACTTTTTATCATATTGAGAATACCAAAACATTTTTATGGCATAAAAATGTTTTGGAATATTTGTGTCAGAACTGATTCAGAATCCTGAACAGAGAATGTTTAAATATAAGCAATTGCAACCGTGAATTTTGGATTTTTCAACAATTGCAGCGATTTTCGCGATTGGCTACTTATATGTTACAAGCGACATTGGTTCTTAATGCACAAACAAAAATTCAGTCGGATTCGTTGGCTAGATCGCGAGAAAATCATAAAACACAAATGTCATGTGTGAAAATCATTTTAGCCATATTTGCCGCGAAAATTCAAATTTTCCAAAAAAATATGCAATTTTTATTTTTTGTTTGCCGTGCCCTACAGCAATATCCACTTTTTGTAAAAAATTTGGAAAAGGGATAAAAATGGTACCAATCTGACGGATGAAGCTGGAATCTTTAAATTCGCCGTGTGCTTCCCAGAAAATACGTTTTCTACACAACATTGCCAAGATTTCTTAGAAAACGTTATAGAGTTTACAATAAATCTTATTTATATATTTGGGCATTAATGGCTATGTGCTTATTTCAACATTCATAGTGCTCAATTTTAAACGTGCAAAAGTGGCTATGAACCATAAAACCGCGAATAATAGGAAATTTCGAAAACGTTTTAATCGTAGCAATTAGTAATCCTCTTTGGTTTAAACTGCTGAAGAATGATTCATAATTACCCTTAAAGTTAAGGAGAAAATCAGTTTTTTCGCTCTCCTGAAAATTTGTGTTTTTGCCACTTATGAATATAAGCCCTCGATATATATTAAAATAAGAATTTTATGACTTTTTTCATTTTAACTTACATGGGAAGTAGGCGTGGTTGTTTTTTATCTAATTTGAGGATATAAGGGATGTGTGCGATATTTCAAGTTCCTAGCACGTATGAAAATATTCCACTGTGCGATATAGTTGTAAGCTAGTGTTATTGATTCTTGCTGTTAGGATATTTACGAAGTCTATCCATCAGTTTTGTGCAAAGCCACGTCATTCTGTTCGTATATTTTTAGGCTCCAGTTACATTAGACACGACTTAGTTTTCTTTTTAAGCACAAAGCTGATTGCAAAATGAAAATCACAATTAGTTTCTTAGTTATATTGATTTGTTTCCCTTGGATGTATTTAGCTGACACTAGTGTTCTCCGAAATTGTTTTTCTTTTGGCAAAAACTGCACATCGGCCAAACAATTTCACATAACTTCCAGTAAATTTTTCCCATTTTGTTTTGCATTATTTTTCAGAGTTTTAACTTTAAAACAATTATATTCTTTTCATATTGTACATAGAAAAAAACAAACGATTTAAAAACACTATATACATAAAGAAAAAAAATAACAAAATAAATATGCTAAAATAACAGACATTTTTTTAAGGAAAAGCATTAAAAGCATATTATGGAATTATGCAAAAATTTTGTTCGTCTTTTTTTGTTTCTTGGTTTTTATAGTATTTTTTCGATTTATGAAAACGACTTTGAGGTTGTTGTGATATGAAATGAAAACAACAACAACAACAAAAAATAATAATAACAACAACATTAACCTGGAAAAGTTGCACTATAACTGGGCAACAACAACGACAGCAACTGAAAACAAGTGCACAATGTACATACATATGTATACGAAATGAGAAAGAGTTGCCGTTGTATGTAGTTGTACTTAATGGGTTGTTTGATGGGTGGTTGTGGTGGTCGCTGGTTTGATGTTGGATGGGGTAGGGGTTCGGTCGTTGGTGTGATGTTGGCGGTCAGCGATGTGGACTGGGGCAGAGGCATGTTGGCGGTATTGGCACAAGAAGAGTTGCAATTGCAGCTGCTGCAGCAGTGGTAGTACCTCGTAACGTCATGTCGTTGTGAAAGATGACCTTAATAATTTATGCGAATGACGTCCACTGTGCAAGAACGCAATCACTACAACAACAACAACAGCATGAACAATGGCACAAACAACAATGAAGGCTTTAACACACCCACCCACACACGAACACATGCGGGCAAGCACACATGTGTGCGGCTGTGTGTGGGAGAGAGTAGAGAGTGAGTAGAAGGTATAACTTTATACGCAACATGAGGAAATTATCAGCCTTGACACAAATTGTGCTCATGTGAGGTGTGTGTGTGTTGTATGGATGGCTGTGTGTTCATATGAGAGCTGACAGTGCGTGCATGGTTTTTTACCGTCACCTTTCTTGTTAAAGAAAAAAAAGAGCGAACTAATGGATGATTACGCCGTCGCATGAGGTTATGAGGGCGGGATGGGACCGAAAGAGTAGCACTAGGACGACAGCTGAGATCATGGAGAAGCCTGACAATTTTAAGAGGCGGTATCTAAGCGGTAGACAAACTGTAATTTTTTAATTCTCACCCTTCTCAAATCATATAATATTTTATTATTATTTCAATTATATTTATTATTTATTTTTTTATTTATTCAGTTTTGTAATATTCCAATTTAAATATATCAGTCATGTCACAGAATTTCAAATCATTCAAAAGTGATAACGCAACAAATTTTGAGTTTGAATTGACTTTCAAAAAGAAGTACGAAATTTAAATTTGTAATTTTAATGAAAAAAATGAGCCTAAGTCACATTTCACCAATTCCATGTGAAACGGAACAGAAATTTTCCTTGTGTTCTCCGATTTCAAAGAAAGTTAGAAAATTTGTACTTTTCCATAAGGCTTATAAAGATGCATTTGCCGATTTTCAAAAGACATTGAAGAATTTTGTCATTTTAAACGCACTTTATATACCTACCCTCCACCACCGAATTTAATTATATTAGTTGCAGCCGTTTGGTTGGTACTCTTATCCTTCTTTTCCCATTTTACCCCATAAAAGTACGAAGTTGGAAAAAATGCTTTCATATTATGAGGAAAGTAAAGAGTGATTTTTTTGAGGTTAGGATTTTCATGCATTAGTATTTGACAGATCACGTGGGATTTCAGACATGGTGTCAAAGAGAAAGATGCTCAGTATGCTTTGACATTTCATCATGAATAGACTTACTAACGAGCAACGCTTGCAAATCATTGAATTTTATTACCAAAATCAGTGTTCGGTTCGAAATGTGTTTCGCGCTTTACGTCCGATTTATGGTCTACATAATCGACCAAGTGAGCAAACAATTAATGCGATTGTGACCAAGTTTCGCACTCAGTTTACTTTATTGGACATTAAACCAACCACACGAATGCGTACAGTGCGTACAGAAGAGAATATTGCGTCTGTTTCTGAGAGTGTTGCTGAAGACCGTGAAATGTCGATTCGTCGCCGTTCGCAGCAATTGGGTTTGTGTTATTCGACCACATGGAAGATTTTACGCAAAGATCTTGGTGTAAAACCGTATAAAATACAGCTCGTGCAAGAACTGAAGCCAAACGATCTGCCACAACGTCGAATTTTCAATGAATGGGCCCTAGAAAAGTTGGCAGAAAATCCGCTTTTTTATCGACAAATTTTGTTCAGCGATGAGGCTCATTTCTGGTTGAATGGCTACGTAAATAAACAAAATTGCCGCATTTGGAGTGAAGAGCAACCAGAAGCCGTTCAAGAACTGCCCATGCATCCCGAAAAATGCACTGTTTGGTGTGGTTTGTACGCTGGTGGAATCATTGGACCGTATTTTTTCAAAGATGCTGTTGGACGCAACGTTACGTTGAATGGCGATCGCTATCGTTCAATGCTAACAAACTTTTTGTTGCCAAAAATGGAAGAACTGATTTGGCCATTTTGAGGGAAAACTTCGGAGAACAATTCATCTCAAGAAATGGACCGGTAAGTTGGCCACCAAGATCATGCGATTTGACGCCTTTAGACTATTTTTTGTGGGGCTACGTCAAGTCTAAAGTCTACAGAAATAAGCCAGCAACTATTCCAGCTTTGGAAGACAACATTTCCGAAGAAATTCGGGCTATTCCGGCCGAAATGCTCGAAAAAGTTGCCCAAAATTGGACTTTCCGAATGGACCACCTAAGACGCAGCCGCGGTCAACATTTAAATGAAATTATCTTCAAAAAGTAAATGTCATGGACCAATCTAACGTTTCAAATAAAGAACCGATGAGATTTTGCAAATTTTATGCGTTTTTTTTAAAAAAAAAGTTATCAAGCTCTTAAAAAATCACCCTTTACATACCAAAATTCCTGTTTCTTGCTGTTGTCGTTTTATAGGTACAATTTGTATCCCTCTTTGCACCATTTCACGAATATGAAGCTCTTTATGGTGCGCCTTTTTGTTATAGGAAGAATGCGCTTACCCAATATCAAGTAAGTACAAGCAGGCATATTGAAAAAACATGCCTAAATACTGTGAAACATAAGGGATTATTATGGGTATTTTTAGTCCTTGTGAGGGAAAAATTTTTCCCTTCGGACCGATTTCGTCCAGTTGCAATCTAAACCGATCTACGACTATAAGGTACATTTATGGAAAATTTGGACGTCCTAGCTTCTTTCGTTTAGATGCTAGCATGCTTTCAACAGACGGATATGTTTTGATTATCTGAGAAATTTATGACAATTAAGAATATATATACAATATAGGATATTTCAAGGTGCTACAAACGGAGTGACCTGGAGATGGAGGGTATACAAATTCATAACTTTTCTGATCTAATCTAGTGTTATAGAGTCCGGACAAAATATTTCACTTACATATTATTTCTCTCAAAATCTCATGAAATATTCTTCTTTAAAAAATATTCTACACAAGTCTTAGGGAGGAAGACTTGAAATTTTATTTCAAGACTAATGGTGTCGTTATTCAAATAAACATTTTTTATTGAACCTGATGTAGACAACAAAAATATGTAGAAAATTTGTTTTCCATTCGGACTCATTTTACAGGACTTTTAATTATCGAAGACTATAGATGTTTTAATAATTTATTTTCACATGTTTGCTAGCCATACAAAGGTGACATGGATGCCAAAAGGAAAAGGGAAGAATATCTGTTAAAAATAATTTAAATTACATGTTGTATTAACAACCATTTCCAATTTTCCCCATTAAAAGGTAAAACATGAATAAACGGAGGGGGACACTTGAAATAGTTTTGAAGGCAAAATTAATACAGACAAAATCATAACAATTTAAGTATTTTTAACAAACATTATTCTCTTTCATTATAAAACCAATATCGCATTGGTATGTCTTGTAGAAGTACAAAATTATATTAATAAAATACATATACCCCTTGGGAAATTAAAAGTATTGAAAAAGGAATAAAAAATAATTTAGACATATCTTAGGGAGGAAGACATAAAATTTTATTTGCAGACTAATTGAAATTTAAATTTCGATAAAAATAGAAAATCCTTTTTGAAAGTCCCAGAATTTGCTCTCTATTGCATATTCTTATGATGTAACGCCATAGAAAACCTTGTGTTCTTTACATTTTATTTGTAATATTAATTAGAACACTACGTGGAATATTTTTGGGGAAAATTTTAATCCTCTAGCCCCTCAATATATGTAGGGGTTCTTTTTGGGAAACTTTTGTGCAAATGAAGTAAAAAATACCCCTAAAACAGGGGTTTAGCGTCTGAAAATATTCTACAGGGTTTTCCAACAAGGTGTTTCCAAGAGGTGTTATTTTGGCATTCAAAGAAAATGCCATTTTTGGCGATAAATGATCGGATGTTTATTTCATAATAAAGAGGAAGGTATTGCGTTAATAATGAAAAGCAACGTCAGCCAAATGGCCACCACGACCACGCTTACAGGACCATATCCTTTTCATGAAATTTCCCATAAGCAAATCGCAAAGTGGCTGCCCTATGTCCTCGATAGTCTTACGAATTATATCTTTGAGATCTTGAATCGACGCTAGGCTGTTGGCGTAGACCTTAACTTTCACGTGACCCCAAAGGAAGAAGTCGCAAGGTGTTAAATCACAAGATCTCGGTGGCCAATTGTGATCACCTCTACGAGAGATAACAAGGTCCGGAAACTTTTCACGTAAAAGAGCAATGGTTTCGTTGCTTGTGAGACACGCAGCGCCGTCTTGTTGAACGTAAACGTTGTCCAGATCAATACCATCCAACTCCGACCATAACAAATCATTAATCATCTCTCGATAGCGCAATCCATTCACCGTAACTGTTGATCCAACCTCATTTTCGAAAAAGTAAGGTCAAATGACCCCGCCAGAGCATAAACCGCACCAAACAGTCACACGGTGAGGATGGAGAGGCTTCTCAACAATAACTCTTGGGTTTTTTTTCGAAAAAGTAAGGTCCAATGACCCCGCCGGACCATAAACCACACCAAACAGTCACACTATGAGGATGGAGAGGCTTCTTAACAACAACTCTTGGGTTTTCCGAGCCCCAGATGCAACAATATTGCTTGTTGACGTAGCCACCGAGGTGGAAATGGGCCTCATCAGTCAAGATGATTTTTCGGTGGAATTCCGGATCATTTTCATTCATGAATTTTAATAATTTCAATGCGTTGATGAAGCGTGTATCGTTCCATTTTTAGTAATGGCGTAATTTCTACTTGTCAAATGTCAAAGAATAAAAGCTTCAAAAGTGACTGCCGCCGAAATAGCGGGTGATTCAAAATAAAACCACTTGTTGGAAAACCCTATATTAAAAATATTTGCCATACAATTCTACTATAAGTCTCTGAATACATCAAAACTCCAAACTCAATTTATAGGTCAGAAAAAAAATCAAAACTTAAAATTAATTTTTATTACGTATTTTATCTGAATTGCTGCTAAACTATTGCACAAAACAGAAATGAAAAAAAATTCTGCATCAAATTTCACTTAAAGTCACCGAATAAAAGAAATCTGCAGATATAATATTTATAAATAAAATATCACTACGAATTTGGATATTAAAACGACAAATTATTATGAAATTTCGGAAACCGTAACATGCAATGTCCAGCTATAGGAGAATGAAGAATCTTGATGTTATAGCATTCTTCATCAGGCATAAATGGTTGTTATTTTCCTGAACATTTTCTTTCTTGCACAGTGTTATGAACAAATTCCTAAATATATGTCAAAAAAAAATAAAAAGACACAAAAATGTTTTTTTTAAGAAAAGTAATCAATTTCAGGCTTATTTCTAAAATATACCCGATTGCCCGATTTTCAATTTTAATATCTCAAAATAATACTAGGGTCCTTGGGCTAATTTCTATTTTTTACAAAACTCAAAAATGTTTTCTAGATCAAAATAGTCTTTGGGCCATTATTTAATTCATTTTTTTACAAAATTTTTTGCTAATTTATTAAGTTACTGAATCTGAACTGATGTGAGTTGTCAACTTTATCACTGTTCATTCGTAAGCTAGCCAGTTTTGTGGGCTATTTTTATAAAATCCGCAATCCAATGGCGAACTATAACGATTTGAATTCACACTTGTCAGCAGGATTTTAAACTAATGCGGAAATTCAAATGTCTATGAGAAGCCCTATCTGCCAAAAAGCCGTAAGCGCCAAGAATAAAATTATTGAGGAGGAGTTTTCTATTATTAATATAATATATAATAAAATTAGGTTTATAATCTATAAAAGTACTTTCCAAAGCATTATATAGGGTGGGCCATTTACCATTTAAAATTTGAACTACCGATTACTTTGACTTTGAAATCAATTTTATTTGTATTTTGTAGAATGGGACAATATACGCTGTAGCAAAATTGGGAAACATTAAAAACTTACTTTCAAAGTAGTGTGTTTTTAATGCAAACTCTACGTGCACAATTTTCGTGTTTTCAGATGAAGCTCATTTTCATCTCGGTGGCTTTGTTAATAAGCAAAATTGCCGCATATGGGGTTCAGAGAACCCACGTGGGATTCTTTAAAAGCCAATTCTTCCACAACGAGCCACAGTTTGGTGTGTGATTTTGGTTTGAGCGGATGAGCTACTACCTACCCAGTCGAGGTAGTCATATGAATTATATTGTGCTCCAATATTAAATGACAAAATTCAACCTTTCCAATAAAATTAGAAATAAAAAATAAATAATCGTACTTTTTCTATAGCCGATTCTTATTTAAAGTTTTTAATGACCCACCCTATATTTTTCAGAGATGACATAGAAGATCTCATAATATCGATTTTCATCTAAAAACGAAAATCAAAAACTCTGCAAATAAAATTTTATTTTTTTTCCTAAGACTCGTTTAAAATATTTCTTACAGAAGTATACCTATTTCATGACATTTTGAGAAAAATCGAAGTCATGTGAAACTTTATATGTCCGGATTAGAGAGGGCAACTCATGCCAATAAAATGTGGAAATAAAATAAAATAAATAAATTTCCCATTTATCTACTTCTTCTCCTTGGTGGTGGTGGTGGTAAACTTTTGATTGTGCTGTGCAGGCGAATTAAATCCAAAATGGGTTTTGAATAGAATCAATTTTGTAAGCTTATACCAAAATTGTTAAATTGGTATGGATGGAGATGGCCGTGGTAAATCTTGTGCGTGAGCAATGAAGTTGGTGAATATGTTTATGAAAGGGAAATTTGCAATGTTGTGAGCTTGTTCTATTATTATGAGCTTGCAAAGCTTTGGCAATGTCGCTGTTGTTTCCTAGTTCCAATGTTGCAATGAAACAAGTATGCATATGACTGTGTGTGTGCGTGTGTGAGTTTGTGCGTATGCCGCAACCAACAACAAACAAGCAGCTCTCACACATGCACACGGATGAACGAACGCACACAGAAACACTTAAAATGTTAGTTTCAGAGAGAGGATAAGGTTGTTGTTTTTTTCACAGCTGCTGCTGCTGCCATGTTTGTTTTTTGCTTTGTTTCCTTTTTCTGTTGTTCTTGTTGTTGTTATGTGCTTTTCTGTCGTTTGTTCTTTTTCTTTTTTGGGGGGGGGTCGGTGAATACTTATAAACAAATGCTGAAAACGTTTACGTTTTTATGCACAATTTAAATTATAACAAACAATAAAGCAAAAAAGGAAACAAACGAACGAATCAAAACAAACAAACAAACCAACACACAGACAACGCATAGGTGATTACATGTGTGTGTGTGTGACAGAGTTATGACTGGGTGGTGTGTGTGCGCGCGTGACAGAGCTGAAGTACTGATATGGGCGATATAACTGAATTGAACTGAACAGAAGTTGTGAACGAAAATGTTAATAATATGACAACAAATACAAAACTAAAAAGAAATCACAAACATATAGAGAGAGAGACGGGGTGGGAGGGAGAGAATGAACTCAAATTGAAATTGTGTTGAAAAACGTAAGCGCCAGAGGTTCACGAAATCCAGGGTTGCATTACACAACAACATACACAACGAACTCAAAAAAAAAAAATAACTCAAATCAGAACTAGAACGAAGGAGGAGGGTTTGGACAAAACACAAATCAAACGAACATTTACAATTGTTTGGACGGCACGGATAACCTTGCTCACTTGATCACTCACAACTAGTGTTTTAACTTAAAAAACTCGCCAAGTTCTGCAACATTTCACAAAATTGGTATTGCGTCACAATATTAATTTTAAGCTTGAAATATTTACAAAACGTCTCTAAATGATCCGAGGAAAGACCCATATCGTTGGCTTAATTCTTAAAGGGCATAACTGACAAAATGAAAGTCATATTGGTATTCATTTCATTCATTTCTTCCATATCGCATTTTTAGTATATTTATCTAGAAAACATCGTATCGATTTCGAAAAAAATGTCACTTATGTTCTTTTAGAATTAAGCAAACGATATGTTTTTTTCGACGTGATTGTAAATTTTTTAATAAATCCAGAGGAGACCTCAAAATTAAGGTGGTTCTTTTTTTTTGAATAAAATATATGATTTTTTTTTTTGATTTTGTTCATTAAAGCTTCGTTAGTGGTAACGAGCATTGAAAATTGTACGGTCGTTTGTCGATAAGGGGGAATTCCCTCTTAAAACAATGACAATTCTTCGAATGTCTTGTCTGATGTAGATGAAATTTGGTGTACGCATTGGGTATTGAAAGATATAAGTTAGAAGATTTTGAAGTATTTTACTTTCCAAAACAAAAAAAAACTGAAAACTAAAACAAGTAAGGATAGTCGGGAGTGGCCGACTATGATACCCTCCAATTTCTATCCGAATACTATTCAATTCGGTGATAAAGTGAAAACGAGCATGATTTTTGTTTGTTTCCTAATCATAGCCTAATATGACCTGACCCAAATCGAGAAGAATATTTGTACCGGGGCTATATCCAAACATGGAGTGAAGTGACCCACTTTCACAATAGGTTGTTCCAGTTAAAGTATATCGTCGTCTGGTCAATTTGAAGAAATTCGGTGAAAATGCGTGGTTTCTGGGACGGAAAAAGTCAAGCCGGGAGCGAAATTTGTATGGGAGCTATATATAAATCTGAACTGATCTGGTAAATTTTCACCATAGATATTTCTAGTTAAAATATAAGATATTTTGCAAGATTTGATGAAGATCTGTAAACAAATATGGTGTATAGAGCAGAAAAAGTCAAATTGGGTGTGAAATTTGTGTGGGAGCTATATATAAATCTGAACCGATCTGACCTTTTTTCACCAGAAGTGTTCCTAGTATAAATATAAGATATTTTGCCAATTTTGAAGAAAATCTGTTAAAATATGTGGATTCTAGAGCCGAAAAAGTCAAATTGAGAGCGAAATTTTTGTGGGAGCTATATATAAATGTGAACCAATCTGACCCATTTTCACCATAGGCGTTTCTAGTGGAAATATAAGATGTTTTGCCAATTTCGAAAAAAAATCTGTTAAAATATATGGTATCTAGAGTTAAAAGAGTAAATCGGGAGTGAAATTCGTATGGGAGCTATATCTAAATCTGAACCGATTTTCTTCAAATTAAATAAATTAAATAATCCACAAAAGTTATTTGTGCCAATTTTTGTTAAGATCGGACAATAATTGCGACTTGTAATTTGATTACAACAATAGATGGACAGACAAACAGACGGACATTGCTAAGCCGATTCAAAAAGTGATTCTAAATCGATCGGTATAATTAACAATCTCGCTTCCTTTTGGGTGTTACAAACAAATGCACAAAGACATAATACTCTCGTGGAGTGTATAAAAATGTTTTCAGAAAAATATTGAATTTTTTAAGTATTGAAAAAATATTTTTTTTTTATTTTTTCTCAGCAAATACTCTACCTCTAAATGCTCGGAAAATTCCTGAACGGGATTTTCAGTATTTCTCATTTGCAATTACAATTTTTTAAGCTTGATAGCACGATCTAAACTTCAATGAATAAAATTTAAAAATTTGTATATTTGGATTTAATGAGGCTTAAAATCCGCTTGAGTTTGCCAAAAATACAAAAAAAAAATAAGAAAAAATTTCAGATTTGTATACATTAGGATGGGTCATGAAAATAAATTGCTGCCGTCACCACCCAGAAATGCTGATTGGATTGTTTAATGATTATCTCCATATATATTACGTCCCTGGGTCATGTCGACTGTGAGCTAAACGCTGCTGAAAACACCTCTAAATATCATGTTTTTTCGATTTTTTTTTTTTCAGAATTAATAGACCATTGCAAGTACTTCAAAACACAAATTTTTATTCTTGTCTTAACTCCTTGGTCGTATTATTGGACATTTAGATGGATTTTTTTGTGGTGACAGCTAAAAACTCATATTTCTGGGAAACATTTTGTAAAGGGTATTATGAAAAATAAATTGAAAAGGTCAATAACTTTCGAATAATGCCTATATGTAAAATTGAACTTTAGGCATAGATAACTATCAATATTTGATTTGGACTGGGATAATGTCCTGGCTCAAGACCATTTTGCATCTATATCTAATAGAATGCAAATTTATATAAGACGGCTTGAGTGCTTTGTTATTTGGTGATATTTTTAAAACGGATATTCGGCAAGTGAGCTGTGCTTCTCGTTTCGATTGTGAGAATCATTTACTTAAAGAGACCCGGGTATGTTGTTGAAAAGTTTCAGCGAAACCTTTGACAGAGTGGAAATCATGATAGTGGTAGTCAAGTAGTAAATGTCACCATGTAAATAATTTGTAAATAAATTAGCATTCTATTAAATATAGATGCAAAATGGTCTTGAGCCAGGACAATATCCCAGTTCAAATCAGATATTGATTACAAAACAAAAAATACAAAAAAAAACTAAAAAAATAAAATGTCAATATTTTCACATAGAATTTTGCAGAATTTTCCACTATCAGCAGATGAGCGGAGTTAAAGTCATGCACAAATTTTTAGAAATTTCGAAAAAAATTAGGGAACATAAAAATATATGTAGATAAATAAACACAACAGCATATAATAACTAAAAAATGGAATACTCAAGAATTATTCATATGATCTTTTAAAAACGTTTTGTAAACTTAACGATCAAAAACAAATTTATAGTTTGCATTGAATAATTCTCACTTCCTTCTTAATTCAACAGTTCATCAGCATAACGTCGACGTTAATGCTATTTTTGTCAATAGAGCATTTTAGAATTGTCTGCTGATTTTCGTATCTCATCATCGTATCTTTCAGAACTTATATTCACAATTCTCCTATCTCCACTAGTTTCCGACATATCTAGTACTAAGGCTGTTTTTTCTTTAAGACTGGATAACTAAGCTGCGATAACAAAAATCTTAATAAAATGTTAAATTTTCACTGAAAATAAAAAAATATTTTTTAAAATTGTCGCCAAAAGCAATATCAATGTGTGTGTGAAAACAATTTTTGAAAAAATAATTTTGTGTTAAAAATTTTTGACTTAGCCTGGATAATTATCCAGTGTAAGTCAATATGATGGTTATCGAGGTTAAGTCCAATAAAGTCAACACAAAATATTTTTTGGAAAATTTGTTTTCACACACACATTGGTATTGCTTTTAGCGACAATTAAAACAAAAATTATTTTGAGTCAAAAATTAAATTTTTATTAACGTTTTTGTTATCGTAGCTTGTTATCGCGGCTTAAAGAAAAACAGCCCTACTGGGATTTAAAAAATTAGTATTAGTGGCAACTCTATTATATGTTTCGCCTTAAAATATGCACCACCTCAGCGAAATTTATATAATATCAACAGGGTGGCTCAAGGTGTAACAACCTATCAGAAAAGTAGGCAATACTAATCCGAAAATCAATGAATTGGGGCCAAATCACGGCATTCTAAAACCAGAATGTTACGATCGAAAATTGCTTTTATTTATTGAAAAGGGTATACATTTGAACAAAAATTATACAAAATCTAATTAGGTTATCTCCAATAATTTCAATCGTCAATTATCAATTATCTCCAATAGTCTCAAATCTCAATTGTTGGAAATTTCCACTTCTTTCATAGAAATTAAAAATTGATTTCGATCGTAACTTCTCGACATCGAATCCCGTGATTTGCCCCCTGAGTTTCTTCGATTTTTTTGATATCGTAATAGGCCAGCTAAAAAATCGCAAAGATTGTTTGATAGAAATAGTTTTCGGCCTGCAGAACAATTAAAAGTAGGCGAATTGTATGTAAAATAAATTGATCGGAGTGCCACGAGTATTGATTTTTTCTAAATCTTAAAAATAAAATTTTTAATTTTATTTTAAAGATGAAATAAAATAAAAATCACTGACAAATCAATGAATAATTAAATAAATAATAATTTTGTTTGAACTTTATTCTTTTAGAAAAAAACTTTTTTAATTTTGAAATATTCTCAATTTTTGATGATCAAGAAAAAATTTATAAAATTCGGTGAAATTTAGTTTCACAATAATTTAGTTTGAACTTTTATCTATGTATCTAGAAAAACGCAAGATCTTTGATTTTTTCAATTATTTTTTATTTTAATTTTGTTTATTAATAACGTGTATGTAAATCAATTTAAGTAAGCTTAAAGTATTTCCTCCGAAAAATATCTCCTACTATTATGATTCCTATGTCCATTGATTCAGTAAAAAACAAAAAAAAAGTAAAAACTGGCAATAAAGGGTGGTTAAATTGTAAGGGCCGATGTAGAATATGAACCACACATAAACGTCATGTATTTTTCTGCATTTCATTTGACATTTCTCAATTTCAGACTAACTCAATTTGAACACAATCGCCCGAACGCGTTAGGTCGATTATGAAAATGGGGGTTCAAATCAAAATGTATATCGTGCACTTCGTGATTTTTTCGGTCAACTTAATCGTACAAATGTGCGAACAATCGGAAAAATCGTGTAAATATGAGTAAACCGGGTCATGCTCTTATAGCTCGTACTGCAGAAAATATTGCTGCTGTTCAGGATAGTAGGCAACAGTGGATAATTTTCGATGAAAATCATCTTCAGTGATGAGGCACATTTTCAACTCAGTAGATTCGTTAATAAGCTGAATTGCCGCATTTGGGCGAATGATAATCCAAGAGTGATTGTCGAACAACCAATGCACCCACAAAAAGTGACTGTTTGGTGCGGTTTATGGGCTGGCGGCATCATCGGGCCGTATTTTTTCCAAAATGAGGCCGGTCAGGCAGTTACTGTCTGCGATATCGTGAAATGATAACGAACTTTTTATGGCCCGAATTGGAAGATATGGATGTGGGCGATATGTGGTTACAACAGCACGGTGCCACTTGCCACACAGCTAACGAAACAATGGCTCTTTTGCGCTACAAATTCAATGGCCGTGTTATCTCACGTGGTGGCGATGTCAATTGGCCGCCAAGATCATGTGATTTGACACCGTTGGACTTCTTTCTTTGGGGTTATTTGAAAGGAAAGGTGTACGTCGATAAGCCAGCAACAATTCAAGGGCTAAAGGGTGATATAATTCGGCACATTAGCGGCATAGAACCTCAATTATGCCTCAGCGTCATTGAAAATTTGGACCATGGGATGGAGGTGTGCCGACGAGGTCGCGGCGGCCATTTGGCCGATTTTTTGTTCCATACATAATTGAACCATACCAATATTATCATAATAAAAAGAAATGACAATAATTTGTGTTTATTCGAAATCAACATCGGCCCTTAAAATTTAACCACCCTTTATTTTTGAATTCAGCGCATCATTAATCGTTTGGAAATTAAGTTTCATTGTATTGACTTGTATTGTATATGTTTTCATATTATTTTGACCCTTCTAACTTTGTCCAATGTAGTACGGGGACGGAGCTGAGTGTGACGGCGAATTTTCGGCTCATTTTGATATTTTCGACAAACCATGGCTGGCTATAATCCATAAGACCACATAATACTATTTATTTGCAGAATAAGTCGTTAGTGATTTTGGCGCAAATTGCAAATTATGAGTAACAAGGTTTAAATGTAGGCAATTTTCGTCACAGTTTTCTCCGAGTCTTATTTTTGCGATGACGCCAATATGGCCACTGTAGTTGGTAAACAAAACATAACCATGATCACCGAATATTTATTAAAAAATATTAAAAAAAAATCAAATTTTTCCTTCACTGTTTCTATAAAAATGTGAAATTCGTAAAATTTTTAATTTTTATAACCATTAATTGGTCATATAAACCGCCATTATCGGACTTATATTTCCAAAGAACGTATACAAATATTTAAATATTTATTAAAGGTACTACATTCGCGAAAATTGGAATTTAAGTAAAAAATATTCAATATGGTGCCTTGAGACACTACTTGAAGCTACCGAGAAAGCGGCCACGTAAACACATAATATGTATCCATAAAAAAATCTGTTTGTTTAATATGATCTCGGACATACATATTCGCAGGATGTCGCCAACCAAACCGTTGTTCAGAGATGAAAAAAAAAATTAACCAACATGCAAACAAACCGCCATATCGCCATATCTTAACAAAACGGGACTTCGTAATTGCAAGGATTGAAAAATCAAACATTTAAGCGTGAATTAGTTCATACAATGCTCTAATATAATATGCTTCTTGCGTCACCTCAACGTGTGACTTTGAACATACTATAGGACCGTATTCTCAAGGTCGGAACATCAAGAGCGTCCGATTTCTGTATATCTATGTATCTACAACACCCAAGGAAATTTTCAATAGCACTGACTCCATAAACTAAACAATTCTGGGACCCCCCACAAAACAGACTAATAAGTATGTATATTCTGGAAGTTCTGGGCCCCCAAACAAACTGATTGATATTTCCATAAATCAGATTAATTTGAGCATGCAACAAAAATGTTGCCACAGGGCCATGTACAACCGTTTCTGATGTATTTTTGGCTGCTTAAACTTGAAAATAAAATTAAAAAAAATTATGGATTTTTTTTAATAAATTCCTATTTTCGCTGAAGGTAGTTTTCAGATTTGTACTCTCATTTTGGAAATGAAAGACCGTTATTAACCGCTTATATGTCAAATTAAAGGTAATTACGTTGGCTACATATGTTGCGCATTTTATTTTGACCTAGAAGCAGAGGTTTAGCAAGAGTCTGCAAAGAATTGAAAAAAAATATTTTTTTTTTTCAAAAAAAAAATATTTTTCTGACCTGAAAAAAGTCATAAATAACTAGAAAAAAATCGGAAAAATTATGTGGTTCTATTTTTTAAACGCCAAGATTTTTACGAAGAAAACGATGGTGTTATTTAAAATATTTACCGATAAATGTAGAAGTTATGGCTCTCGTTGTCGGAGCATAAGAATTACAAAAAAATCATGTTTTTTAAAATTCGTTGGTTAAATAACTTTAAATCCATTTAAAAACGAAAAACAAAAATATTTAGTTTAATTTTATATTAACTGGAATTTAGTTGATGAAAATCTATAGATATATATAGAAGTTATATATCTTCTTGTAGAAGTACACGTTGTTTAGAATTTAAACGAAAAGTTCCCAACAAAGAAACACGATTTTCTGCAAATCCTTTACTGCTACAATAAGGGCCATAACATCTTTTTTAGGCATAGATTTTCTTCAAAATGACCTTGTTTTCTTCGAAAATAATCCGAAATATTATAAAAAAGTAATGTAATAATTTACAAACGATTTTTCGCGCTATTTTAAAATATATTTCTAAAATCATGATTTTTTAAAAAATGTATTGCCTGTGCCGAGACGGTCATAACTTCTACATTTATCCATCGATCTTTTATATATGGACATTGTTTTCATTGTTACAATATTAGTTATTAAAAAATAAAACGAAATATTTTCTTAAATTTTTTTTTCTATTTTCACGCGATTTTTTGGTTACAACAAAAAGTGATTTTTTCGGGAAAAAATTAATTTTTTCTCAATTTTTTTGTAGACTGTTCCTGAACCACTGTCTCTAGGTGAAAGTGATATTCACAACATCTGTAGCTGTTGTAATTACCTTTAATTTAACATATAAACGAGTGATATCAGAATTATATTTCCAAAATGAGAGCACAAATATTAAAGGTAGCTTCGACGACAATCGAAATTTTAGTAAAAATAAATTAAAAAATATCCATTATTTTAGTTTTTTTTTCATTTGTATTTATCCATTATCGTTTGTATATATCCATTATTTTAGTTTTTTCGTTTGTATTTTTTTTTTGTCTGTAATCAATATTTGATTTGAACTGGGATATTGTCCTGGCTCAAGACCAAGATCTTGCATCTATATTTAATAGAATGCAAATTTATTTACAACCACTATCTTGATTTCCACCCTGTCAAAGGGTGGAAATGACATGTCACCATGCCATTTGTAAATAAATTTGCATTCTATTAAATATGCAAAATGTTTTTGAGCCAGGACAATATCCCAGTTCAAATCCAATATTCATTATTTTTTTTGCGTTGCCTCCATGCCAACAAAAAATATGTTTTTAAGTCTCGAACATTAATTTTGAATTTATAGTATAATTAATTTAATTATACTATAATTTTAATTAATTTAATTTTTAATTTTATAGTATAATCCATAAAAAATTAATATCAATTTCCAGTTTAGAAAGCCAAAATATACCAGAAAGATTAGTAGTAGAGGTTTGTTGGTGAAAATTATTAAAAATTCATTATAATTTCAATAATTTTGGTAATTTTAGATTTTTCTAATAAATTGCAAGGGTCAGGCCCACAAAAGTGCTGGACTTATAAAGTTGTATCATATTAACATTCCAAATGCAAATATTTGTATATCTCAAAATTGCGAACATTTTCAAAATTTTTACCCATTTCGGGGGGTAAGTTTTGGGTGTTCGTTTTCACTAGAGCAATTTGTAAATTATGGAAATTATTTGAAAAAGAAAACTCACCCTAAGGTGTATGTGTTTTATTTGAATTGTTTTGCTGTGTAAACTTTGAGACACCCTTTTCTTAATATTATTCCAGGGCTATCACAACAACCTTGAATTGCCGGCCTTTGGCTGAGCAGTGTTGCAGAGTGTGGCGGTTCCATTGGTATTAAAAAATTCTCACAAAAGAAATGAAAACGTTAAAAAATAGACGGTGGTTGTGGGTTTTACGGGAGGGGGTTAAAAAACACTGAGAAAGGCGAGCATGATGTGTTTTTTTTTAATTTGCCCTGCTTTGCCAAAAATGTATAAATTAAGTTGGGCTTTTTTGCTCGATCAAACACAAACACGGGCACACTCAAAACACACACACACCGAGGGCAACACAGGTTGATTATTTGGTGGGCATTTAGTAGGTCACCACTCACATTCACACACACACTAACATAGCCACAGCTACACATTATAATGGCCTGGCCTGTATGGCAGGTGGCAGCGTAACAACGTTTGGGGGTTAAGTTGGTGTCGAACCCGCCCACCTGGTTGAAGGACAGGCACCAAACACACTATAGCTGGCCATTGGCCGTCCTGCTGTGTACATGTAGATGTAAAAAGGAGCTAAATAGCCCATTTACTACGGCCAGTACATTTTCTTTGTGTTCTGTGTGTTGTTTTAATTAAATCCTTTTAGATAAGAAGTGTTACGAAGTGTAGAGAGGAAGAACAAGAAGCTGAAGAAGAGTAAGAGGAACGGGCATGCTTCCACTGATAGAACATGCAACAAAGGTACAACAGCAACAACATCAACAAACGTTTTGTGATTAAAGACTCACAACCAAATAAGGTCATAACCAGGACATTCGTTTTTTTGTTTTTATTTTTATTTTTTTTTTTGTTTGTTTTTCTTTCGTTTACTTTTTGGAAAGGGTGTGCTGGGGGGGACGGGACCAGGACAAGGACGGGGACGGGGGCGGTGTCGGAAGCAGTGTTCAACACATACATTTAAGGTTTTCACTTTCACTTGGTTGCACACTTTTCAGCCTGGAATTCAGCCACGGAATTCACACGGTCTTGGTTAAGGGGGAATAAGGGCGGGGAAAAGAGCTTTAAAAATACCAGTACACATATAACTATGTATGTATGTCGTCTGTGTTCTAAACTAAAAACAAAAAGAATTGTTAATTTCTAGCTTAAAAGTCAATATTTTTGTTTATTTTTTTCTTCTTCTTTTTGATAAATGTATTGGGTTGTTGTTTTTTTTTGCTTTTTTTGGTAGGGTTATTGGTTTAGATTCTTACCAGCATCATCTGGCATTAGTTGGAATACATGATCGGGCGGTTGTGTTGCAGCCTTGACATTACGTGCCGGGGGAGCTTCTGTTGAATTTGAATTTTCGTTCGTTCGCAACGCATGTAAGCAAATAAAAATTCAAATTTCAACGTTTTCGTTTCGTTTGTTTTTCGTACGTTTACGTTATTTTTCATTTATCACATTTTCACATTTTGTTTGTTTTTTTTTAAGCGATTTTATTTTCGATTTGATTTTTTCAATGTGATTAGTATGAGCAGGGAGGAGACAGAGAGACAGAGAGAGAGAGCGAGAACGAGATTTATTTGATGGTCGACAAAAAACGGTGGTTACGGTTTTGAAACAAATGTAAAGTTGATGAAAGAAACAAGAAAGAAAAGTAAAGATATCGAAAAAATACAAGAGAAGAAAAAATATTGATTTAGTTAATGGTTAAAAGCCAATTCCATTAGTTTCTGTTTCATTTCATGTTCTTTTTCTATATATATTCTATATATATATATATCGATGCGGGGCTGTTGTAGTGGAGTTGGCCTACCGTTAGTGGAGCAAAATCGGAAAGTGGTTACGGTGTTATGTGATAGATGGTGATTGTGATAATTTATTAAATTAAATTAAATTTATTAAATTCAAAATTCCGAATACTGAAATTTCTTGAAAAAATACTTTCAGTTTCACAAATGAAATTAAATAAAACTTTTACTATTATTTGGGACCCTTAAGGCAGGATAATTTATTAAATGATTGTGTTTTTTTTATAAATTAAAAAATGTGGGGGTTAAAAATCTTTAAACTGAAATTTTCGTTAAAAATCTTAAACAGTTTTAGAAAAACAAATTAAACAAAACTTTTACTCTTATTTAGGACCCTTAGGGATGAAAATATTGCAAAGAAACCCCCCTAAAAAAATACTTTAAACAGTTGGTTTCCAATAGGAAATGAACAAAACGTCAAAATGGTCGGATAACTGTAAGTTGACAACACTGTTATGCTCTAACAATCGGGTTTGACACAACTCGATTGTTTTGGAACTAGTTTATTGTGGTAATCGATCATGAATTGTGGCTCTCACATCCGATTTTGATGAAATTTGCAAATAAGAACTTTTCTATTTGGCGAATAAAGCTGCATTTCCGATTTTCAAAAAAATTTGAAATTGTACACATTAGGGTGGATCGAAAATAAAGTATTTTTGTCATAAGATAATTTTCAAAAACTGTAAGGATCATCTCACTGATACTATTAATAAAAATGTATTTTACAAAAATCAAACCTTTATAAAAAATAAATAATAACAAAATAATAAAAAATTAACAAAATATTTTTCTACGATTTCACAACTTTCTGTAAAACTGCAAGTAATACTCTCGAAAATATATTAAAAAATAAAAAAAATATATTAAAAAAAATGAAGAAAAATTATTTAAAAAAAAAACAAAAAAACATATTAAAAAATAATGAAGAAAAATTATTTTTTATAAAAAAATTCATTAAAAAAATAATAATGAAAAAAAAATATTTTTGACAAATTTTTGGAAAAGTGGAAGCAATCATTTAACAAAAATGTGTAACTTTTTGTGGTATGAGATATAAATACAATTATTTGGGAGAATTTATAGCAAATTGCTTCTTATTTAATAGAAAATTGTAAAATCTTAAAAATATATCGATTGTTTTGGAACTAGTTTATTGTGGTAATCGATCATGAATTGTGGCTCTCAAATCCGATTTTGATGAAATTTGCAAATAAGTACTTTTCTATCTGGCGAATAAAGCTGCATTTCCGATTTTCAACAAAAAAAATATGAAATTGTACACACTAGGGTGGATCGAAAATAAAGTATTTTTGCCATAAGGTATTTTTTTTAATGTAAGGATCATCTCACTGACACTATTAATAAAAATGTATTTTACAAAAATCAAATCTTTATAAAAAATAAATAATAACAAAATAATAAAAAAATTGACAAAATATTTTTTTACGATTTCACAACTTTCTGTAAAACTGCAAGTAGTACTCTCAAAAATATATTAAAAAAAAAAAAAAAATATTTAAAAAAAATAATGAAGAAAAATTATTTAAAAAAAAAAAAACAAAAAAATATGTTAAAAAAATAATGAAGATAAATTATTAAAAAAAATATGTTACAAAAATAATGAAGAAAAATTATTAAAAAAAATAACAAAAAAATATGTTAAAAAATAATGAAGAAAAATATATTTTTTACAAATTTTTTGTAAAAGTGGAAGCAATAATTTAAAAAAAAATGTGTAACTTTTTGTGGTGTGAGATATAAATACACTTATTTGGGAGAATTCATAGCAAATTGCTTCGTATTTAATAGAAAATTGTAAAATCTTAAAAATATATATCTTATTTTTTATTTTATTCTTATTTATTTTTTATAACAAAAATATTTTCGATTATAGCAAAATAAATTTTATTAAGAGCTACTGGTCTCAACAAGACACACCATAAGTTTCCTGATGGTGTACCTGATACTTCTTAGTCCACAATAATTAAAATCTTGATTTCAGTCGAAATTAAAAAAAAAATATTTAATAGAAATAATAAAATCGATATACTTGAAGCTGTCTGCAAAAAAAGTTGTCCATGTTCGGGACTAAAATTGATCATTGGTTTGTTGAATGCAATAAATATTTCGCTTTTCCCCTGTCAAACACAAAACTGACCAAAATTAAGGAAGTTGCAGCAGATGTTGAAAAATATGTTTTAACAAGTAAAAAGGCGTTAAGTTTGGCCGGGCCGAATATTGCATACCTTCCACCATGGAGTGCATTCCACAGTATTACCGAGAGATTAGTGGCTGACGGCATTAAATAGAAGTGAGGTGCCTCATTAGGAAAAGTTTGATAAATTTTATACACGTTACGATATTTTTTATCATTTCAAATTTTCATAGTTCTTTAGCCATAGTTCTAGCTACAGCCTTTTTTCATTTTGACGCTAAAAGTAAGAATTTGGATTTGTTTTGCGAGACTACGTGGTCAGACGAGTGTAAACACTTAATTTCATGATTCTAGCCACTTGGCTGGTACCAATTTTAACCCATTTAGTTCCTAGAGATACGAATGACAAAATATATCTTTATTGTTTGTGTCTATGCTGTCAGACCAATGGACATATTGCATTTTACTGTTCTTACTGTAGCCGTTTAGTTGGTACCACTTTTATCCCCAAATGCCGCATTTTACGCCTAAAAGTAAAAAATTCGAAAAAATCTTTTATGTTTCGCGTCCATACAGTCAGTATACACTCAATTTTATGATTTCACCTTCTGCAGATTGGTTTGTACCATTTTTATCCCTCTTTATGAATTGTATCCCTTTAAAGTACGAATTTCGACAAATCCATCTATTTTACGTGTGAATACAATAAGGGGGAAGTACACACCGAATTCCACGATTCTAGCTGTTGTCGTATCGTTGGTACCATTTTTATCCCTTTTTTCCCAAAAGTACGAATTTAAAAAAATCCCTCTATTTCACGCAATTAGGGGAATGTGTAAACAGAATTCATAATTCTAGCTGTTATCGTATCATTGGTACAATTTTTATCTCTTTTTGTCCGCTAAAACTTTTATTTACTTTTTGGTGCTTTCTAGCTACAATAGGAATGTACACAACAAATTTCAAGTGTATATAAATCAGAAGTTTAAGAGAAAAATACTTAACATCGGGGG
Source organism: Polietes domitor (assembly GCA_947397865.1). Classification (NCBI taxonomy): domain Eukaryota; kingdom Metazoa; phylum Arthropoda; class Insecta; order Diptera; family Muscidae; genus Polietes; species Polietes domitor. The sequence goes on along the minus strand of OX377619.1, from coordinate 77,322,510 downwards.
TTTTTTCAGTGCTTGTTAGGGAAAAAAATTTCTCTCTGGGCCGATTTCGCCCATATTCAATCCCAACCGATCTGCAACCTTAAGACAGATTTGGGGACAAATTGGTAATGCTAAAGTCGAAATATTTGACGCATTAACCAAACCAAAGATTTAGTTTAGTCGGGAACATTTACAACTATTTTTGAAGCCAGCTTAAAGTAAGTTGTTGACTGGAATTACGTTTGTAATTGTTGTAGAGTAAGTGGCATCATGTAATTTAAGGATTATCTCACTGACACTATTAATAAACATGTATTTAACAAAAATCAAATCTTTATAAAAAATAAAAAACAAAAAAATAAAAAAAATAACAAAATATTTTTTTACGATTTCACAACATTCTGTAAAACTGCAAGTAATATTCTCGAAAATATATTTTTTGTAAAAAAAAAATAAAATAAAAAATATTTAAAAAAATAATGAGGAAAGATTATTTTTTTGTAAAAAAATAGGAAATATATTTAAAAAAATGAAGAAAAAAATATTTTTTTTATAAAATAAATATATTAAAAAAATAACGAAAAAAAAATATTTTTTACAATTTTTTTGCAAAATTGGAAGCAATTTTCTTGAAATTTAAAATTCAATTTGTATATCATACCACAGAAAAGTTAAACATTTTTTTAAATTACCTTATGGCAAAAATACTTTATTTTTGATCTACCCTTTATTCATTAGCTTTATTCGCAATAAATATTGGAAATCAGAATCGAAGAAAAGTGTGAAGTGAAAGAAATCGCTTCACATGGAATCACTCAAATATTATTTTATGCTTACGATTTCACAACATTCTGTAAAACTGCAAGTAACATTCTCGAAAAAAAAAAAAATTTATAAAAAAAATAAAATAAAAAATATAAAAAAAATAATGAAGAAAAATTATTTTTTTGTACAAAAATAGGAAATATATTTAAAAAATGAAGAAAAAAATATTTTTTTTATAAAATAAATATATTAAAAAAATAATAAAAAAAAAATATTTTTTACAATTTTTTGTAAAATTGGAAGCAATTTTCTTGAAATTTAAAAATCAATTTGTATATCATACCACAGAAAAGTTAAACATTTTTTTTTAAATTACCTTATGGCAAAAATACTTTATTTTTGATCTACCCTTTATTTATTAGCTTTATTCGCCATGCCTAATGGAAATTTCCATCAGAATCGAAGAAAAGAGCGAAAAGTAATCGCTTCACATGGAATCACTCAAATATTCTTTTATGTTCTATGAGAAATGGCGTCAAATTCATAATCGAAATCGAGAAAGAGAGCAGTATTTGAATCGAATTCTACAATATTCCGATTACTCTTTGCAAAATCGGAATTGGAGCGAACTGGAAAACATCATAAAATCCGGGAAAATAAAATAAGAAATAAAATAAAATTATTATTATAATGTCATTTTCACAGATATTAAAATCATTTTTTTTTAATAATTTTATTTTTTTATTTAATAATTTTATTTAAGAACAATTCTTACAAGTCTTGGAACAATTCGATAATTATTTTTCAAGCGTGTCATAACTTCGTTGCACACTTTTAGGATGCTGGTTCATCTCCCTGTGACAACCCTTAATCCCATATCAAAGAATAGGAAGTGCGAATAGGAGAGAGTACATACTACTACTTCTACTTGTCTACAAATTAAAGTGAGTTAAAGTTAACTCAAAAAAGAACCGGTCCTTTGACTAAAAATGGTCCTTCGATTGAGGTTGAGGGAGGCGGGGATGCATTACATTATTAAATTTTAATAGGTGTATTTTCATTAGCAGGTTTAAGATTTAGTCAAGGTAGTCACTATCATTTTCATGATCGTAATAGGAAAATGAATATCCTTTTTAAAATGCCGAAAATGAAAAATCTTGATAAGGAAGCAGTCCTCCTTAATAGTTATTCATTCTCAATTCACGTAATGTTGAGATTCTTGAAGATCTATCGTTCACATCACATTCAATAAATAATGAGAATCATTATATATATTGTGAGATTTGGGAACCCTAAGGTGGCACCTAAGCCAGCTGACATTCCCTATGAGAAATTGAATATCATTTTTCAAAAACCTTATTGGGGGAGTTTTGTCAGCAATAATGTGGAATTAACTCGTGAACATATCCGAGCGATAATTCTTTTCACGACATACATAAAATGTCTCCAGCTTTGGCTCTGAAAGTCCCATCCTTAACCACTGAGGAATACTGACATCGGTTTGACTCTAAGTAGCTAAAGTAGACAACTATGTTATGAGTGAGATTTAGAACCCAAACCATATTAGCTGATCGGATCCTCATGATCCGCATCCACTTGAAAAACAATATATTGGGTGAAGTGAAGTGAACTCTATCAGGCAGGCAGTGTTTGTAAAGGTACGTTAGTGAGGATTGTTTTTGCAATAATCCTTAAGAGTCCAAAATAACTAAGAGTCCATTCCAAAGGATCACTCATCAACATAACAATATAAAACAGTTTTGAGTAAAATAATAAAAAACAAAAACAATTCTCCACAATTTTTCTCCACTCTTCGTACGCCTGTCTCCACATAACATTCCCTCACATCATTCCATTAATGATATGGTGCATATTAAGCATTATTATTGAAAACGGAAGTAAGTAGTTGATAGTTTGATAGATAGATGGATAGATAGATAGATTGATTGATATAGATAGATAGATAGATACAGAGTAGTAGAAGAGACCAAAGAAACAAAACAAAAGAAAACAAAACAAAAAAACCAGAAAGAAAGTAGGAACTGTATAACGTGGAACTTACCCACAGTGCGGACAGTCATCACCTTGCTCATCATGCCATCGCCAAGCACATTACGACCGACGACCTGAAATTCATAGGTAGTACCCGATGCTAAGCCATTGATCGTTACTTCCGTACTACCCGATGGTGTAACCGATATCGTTTGCCAATCCGTGGCACCGGCCTCACGATACCAAATCGTATAGTCCTGCTTGTATTCCGAGCCGCCACTGTAGCCGGGCATCCACTGCAACGTTATTGATGATTCAGTGGCTTTGCCCGTAATATTGTAGGGTGCATGTGGTTGGGTGCCTTCGATCACCAGCTGGGTTTGCGACATTAGAGTGGCCACTTCATTAGAGACAACGCATTGATAATAGCCGAAATCTTCGCGGCGCAGATTCTCGATGGTTATATTGCCCCCAGATATTTTCACACGATTCCGTTGAGTATCGGACAGTTGGTCACCGTCTTGGCGCTGCCATTTGATGGTGGGCTTTTCTGTGCCCTCCGCCTCCACGGCGTCACAGTGCATTTCAACGCTATCGCCAACTTTACGCTGATACAGCGATTCGGGTTCGACAGTAAATGTGGGAGGTTTGCGCACCAACACCTCCATGGGACCCGAGGAACCTTGGGTGCCCTGAGCATTGTAGGGTGTGCAGGTGTAGCGACCCTGGTGGTCTTCGTTGACGCGTGTGAAGAGCAGCGAACCGTTGGCCATCACAACAATATCTTTCATTTGATAGGGTTCGAGGAGGCGTTTGTCTTTGGTCCAGGTGACATACTGCAGCTGGGGACTGGATTTAATATAACACTGGACAACACCGGCTAAACGGAATGGTAGATATTGTACAGTTGGTGTAAAGGTCACTTTGGCAGCATCTGCAAGAGGAGAGTAATATATAGAATGTCAATATTTTAACAATTATGGGGGTGGGGAGGTCAGAGGCTTGTAGCACGAGCTTAACTGGATCATCTGTAATTGGTTATTTTAGTATTGTAATGCCATGATAGGTTGTAAATAAAGGAAACCCGTCAACACCTAAGTTGAAGAGGGATTTCTTAATTATATGAATCGATCTCAAAGAACAAATCATTTCGGCCACTAGCTTTTAGTCTGTGGAATAGTTCTAATTATAAATAAGGAATCCAACCTTGAAGGAAGAGCGAATAATACCAGGACTCTCATAATTCTATGAATTGATTAGGTCATGGTTAGCTTACCAATGAAAAAAGTACTAATAATGAAGCCTCATCCACAGAATGGAAGAAGTGGTGGAAGGAGTATCTTAAGGCTGGAGAGAGAATCACTCCAGAGATTTCTTATTTCTATGAACTGATTTGGTCTAGGTTATCAGAGAACAAAGTACTGATAATGAGGCCTAATTCAAGGAAAAAAGGAGTGAATCAACTCTCAGTGGATGTCTCCTATAAATGCAGTGTATTTCGTTGACGGAAGCATGATAAGGTATTGGAATGAGAAATTTCTGATTATCGTAATTGCCGGGAAAGATATCTGTCGGAAGTCGATTCCACATATGGATAGTACGGGCGAAGAACGAATTCATTCTGTAATATATAGTGCGGCCGTCTGTCCAATCAACAACAAATGGATGAGAGTTCTTGGAAAGTATCGCCACTCTACATCAGGGATGAGATCACGAATATCCGAAAAACAAACTCCATAATAGTATTGATAGAACATCGAAACACATCCCACAACTATGACGGTGATGAAGAATTGGATATCCAACCGTCACCTATCAACACCATCGCCTTCCTTTGGATGCGATCCAGTACCTCCAAGGAAGATATTGAAGCACCCAACCGTATATAGAAGCTGTATTCCATCTTAGTTCTGATAAAGTTGGTGTAGATATTGAGAAGATCAGAGGAAGTGAAGTACTGTTTACATCGCTTTAGAAAGTCCAGACACTCGAATGCTTCTTACGACAAATCAAATACCCAGACCTTCAAGAGAGATCCACACCGTTCACCGACACCATTGTTTCGGTAAGGCAACTTGCCAGACAACAAGAAACACTAGGTCTGACGAGCTTTGAAATCTACTCAATTTACTCGACTCCATTCTGAAATCCTGACCATATGTCTTATTCAAAAACCGCATTTTGTCCTCAATTTCTAGAATATTTGGTCCACGATCGAAGGAATAACAGAAATTACTGTCAACCGCGAAAGAGTAGATTGGATTCAATGTCCGGTCCAAAAGTTTGTCGAAGAAAATTAAATAAAAAGAAACATGTGGTACTTTGCGGTTAACCTATGCTCGTCGGATGATGACAACATGTACAGTGAGAACTCTGAGGAATGTCAATATAAATCGAGCGAAATCTCTACCATTACCAAAGCTTTAATATTAGAGCGTAGTGCCAAACTTTGTCCAAAGCCTTGGTGAGTGTCTAGAGTAACTTTCATCAAACTGGTGGATCCATCGACACCATTGTCCTGACAGTAACGTCATCAAATCCCCGTAGATTGATGCCTACGGGGGAATTGATGATATTACTATCATCCGCGAATGAGTAGATTGTAGTCAAAGTCTGATTCAAGTGGTAGTCTATGAAAATAAAAAAGTTATTGGAAGAAGGAGTAGAGCTGTGCGGTTCTCCTGCGGACAACCAATGCTCGTTGGATGAAAACCAATCGACAACAAAACGTATGGTGCGAAGCTCGATATAAATCATTACTAACATTAAAAGCGATGAGCTTTAATATAAGAACTTTGTGACAGACTCTATCAAAGGCCTTAGAGATATGAAAAGCTCACCCAACTAATGGATAGATCGACTCCATGGCTGAGACAACATCACTTCATCAAGTCCCCCGTAGATCGATCCCTATGGAAACCATACTGTCGATCATTAAGTGGTTAACCATACTCTCCACACACTTGGAGAGCGCAGAGCAAAACGCAGGATTATTAGCCTCACCTTCCAAGCCAAGATTTTTGATATGGGTGCGCTGTGCCAGAATCTAGCCAATGCCTTGGAGATATCTAGAGCAACGACCTTACTCTCACCTAACTTGTGGAAGGATCGACTCCATTGTTCAGACAGCAACGTCATAAAGTCCCCAGTATATCGATTCCTAAGGATGATGATCGATCGATCGAAAGATCATTAATTAAGTCATTGGTCTCTAAATACCTCACAAGATGGTGGTTACCTATACTCTCCATCCGCAGGAGAATCCAGGAATGGGCTGGATGTTCGCAATCTTCCAAGTGACATGAGAGCATCGTGCCAGACTCTATACATGGCCTTGCAGACATCTAGAGCAACGACCTTACTCTCACCAAACTGGTGGAAAGATCGACTCCATTGTTCTGATGGCTACGTAGATCGATTACCACGAAAGCTGATCTATTGATCATTAAGTAAGTGATTGGTCTCTAAATACCTCACAAGATACTCTCCATAACCTTGGAGAGCGCAGAGCGAATAGCAATCGGGCGATATCTCACAAAATACTCTCCATAACCTGGGAGAACGCAGAGCAAATCGCAATCTGGCGATAATTCTTCCAACGCGCTGGGAAGACCTCTGCACGATATGTAATTTTGAAAAGGCTATGAAGTGGTAGCAGATATATCATCTCTGATTGTGCTCCGACATCATCTCTCGAACTTACTACCAGATAAAGTCCCTACCAATCATTGAATATGAACATAAGATCGAAGTAGGTATTTTAGGCTTTTACAGAGGGAATCACGAATTACTAAGATGTAACAACTTGTTGAACGAGAGCATGCCATGGAGGAATACCCAGCTCTAACATAACACTGAGCCGCATCCAAGAACAAAGTACTGATTAGGAAACTCATCCAAAGAAAGAAAGGATTGGTGGAAGGAGTATTATCTTAATACAAAAAGTCGTAAATAGATCATGTTTGAAATCTAGTGACAGATTCGCTGATTGAGCTAAGGCTTTGAAGGCATTATCTCTCGCGGAAGAAGAAGTTACTTGCAGATATAGATCAAATCATTAAAGATGAAAATGAGATAGTTTAAGACTTTACTGAGGGAGTGACGAATTATTAAGATGCATCAATTTATGCGTAGAAGCTTGTTGAACGAGAGCATGTCATAGTCCAGGTCTCGTATAACACCATATCACTTCCAAACATTGAAAATCAAAATGACATCACAGCAGTATTTCAGCCAGTTGCGCCTGGATGTGACGTATTATTAGGAGGCATCAACTTGTCGACACAAACGAACAAGAGCCCACTTGATGAACTCAGAAGAAGGTATATAGCACCATATCTTTACCTTAATTCCAAAAGGACATAACTGACATTCCGAAACTCTGGAATACATCGATTTGTGATCGTGCGGTGAAAGTGCGAGGCAATGTAAATCTAACTTAAAGTCGCCTACGATAATTGTTTATCAGAATAACAAATGAACCAGTTAAACCATGCGCACACAATGACCCCATTACTTTAGTTTAGAGATTTTTCATTATTTCCTCTCCGCATGCTAGTAGTTCTATCTATGCGGTTTTCTCTATGTTTTAGTCTACTCACACTCAATATTCAAATATGCCGATGCACTCTGGGGATCACCAATACCATTCGTTACTTCGCACAGATACTGGCCCGAATCATCGGCACCCACGGGATTGATAATTAGCGAGCCATCTTTGCGTATTGTAATGCGTGTCTCCAATGAGGCCACCTCTCTAACGGGGGAGCCCTCGCGAAACCATCGTACGGTGACATTGCCAGGCATAGCCTTAGCTTCGCATGAGAATATCACCTTTTCGCCCTCCAGTTTAGTTTGATTCGTTGGCGGCACCTAAAACGACACACAAAAAAGAAGACAAAAGAAACACACACATAAGTCATTAATTGCCTGGAATCTGAAACAGAAAGAGTTTTACCAAAAGGGAACACACAAAAAAAAAACAACAAGAAACAGGGGGACATTAAAAGCGTAATAGATGGCTTATGAGAAATGATATAATGCTGGAGTATGATGATGGTGATTGTGATTAGGATAGAAGAACGGTGGTTGGAAGGAGGTGGGTGGGATAGGTAGGTAGGTTGGTTGGTATGGAAGGAAGTCTATATTTAGGCGCATTTGAATATTTTCGGTAGTATTCTTTTGGGGGGCGGTTGTTATATTATATTACATAAATTATTTCTAATTGTGAGTTTATGATCTATATTTTAACATAATTAAGATAAATGATATCACAATTATGCAAAGTTTGTTTTTCTGTCACAGCCGTACTTTCATCTATTTTTATTTATACTTTTTAGGAATATGGTGGAATAGACAATTCATAAAACTATATCAGGGTCATGTATAAGGTTTTATTATGTTTTTGGCTTTCCGAACTGGAAAGCGATATTAAAACACATTTATGGTTTTTTAAATATTCTTTTTACTAAAATTCCAATTTGAATAATATTATTTAATATTTGTACTGTAATTTGTAATGATCGATCGATCATTAAGTAAGTCATTGGTCTCTAAATACATCACAAGATGGTGGTTTCCTATACTCTCCATAAGCTGGGAGAATCGCAGGAATGGGCTGGACGTGCGCAATATTTCAAGTGATGATGTTTAACATGAGAGCGTCGTGCCACTCTATACTTTCATCTATTTTTATTTAAACTTTTTTGGAATATGGTGGCATAGTGGAATAGCTAGGGGAATAGACAATTCATAAAACTATATCAGGGTCATGTGTAAGGTTTTATTATGTTTTTCGACTTTCCGAATTCGAAAACGATATTAAAAAACATTTATGGGTTTTTTTAATATTCTTTTTTACCAAAATTCCAATTTTAATAATATTATTTAATATTTGTACTGCAATTTTGAAAATATAAGTAAGCTCACACCCATAAAGACACTAGTTTAGGTACAGTCTCCCAAAATAGAGGAAACGGCGTTAAGTTCTGGCGGGTCGAACTTTTTGGGCGCTACCTTTGCTAATTTTGGGTTCTGCTGAAGACTTCAGCACAACCTTTGGTCTTAAACCAAAATAAATGACAACACATACAACATAACAGACCAACAATACATACATACAACAACAATACACACGAGGCACAGTGAAGACGTGACATACCGTACAACAACAACTTTTGCATTGTTGCGAGCAATGCGAGCACATGCATAACATTGAATTGGCAAAGTGAGATTTTTAGTGTGTCGACTTAGTTCGGTGGAATATTTTGTTTATCAGCGCTTCTCATTGGAAATATGTGACCGCTGGTACTAATATGAACCCTGATTTAAGTCAAAGACATACATTCGTTGCGAAAGTTCTGCCGAGATGGGGTAGCGCCCATCGAAACTGCGCAGTCAACTTTTAGCTGCAACAATAAAGGTCTCACTTTGCCTTTTTGCTAATTTTGGGTTCTGCTGAAGACTTCAGCACAACCTTTGGTCTTAAACCAAAATAAATGACAACACATAAATATAATATTTTTATTATTTCAAACCACACTTATAAGGCAAGGCTACCAATACTTTTACACTAAATAATGCTTCAAGTCAATTGAAAAAAAAAAATAAATATTCTCATATTTATATTTTCAAAAAATCATAAATACCATAAGTACTGGTAGATAGTGGTTGCTACAGTTGGTTGTATTTCCATTCTATTTTAATTCCAAAAGTACAAATTTGCAAGATGGCCTAATTTCATGATTCGACCAATAAAGTAAAAAAGCACGAATTTGGAAAAATCTTTTTATTTTGCGTGTCTATGTAGTCAGAGGAATGTATAAAGCGAATTCCAAGGTACCAATTTTTATCCCCTTATTCCTATTTTACCCCCTTAAGAGTACGACTTTCTAGAATGTCGTTATTTTACGTGTATATTCCATTAGAGGCATGTACACATTGAATTTCATCATTCTAGCTGTAGTCGTTTAGATTGTACTATTTTTATCCCTCTGTATCCATTGTATCCCCTCTATTTCCATTTTATTCCTTAAAAGTACGAATTTGGAAAAATATTTTTATATTATTTATCTACGCAATTAGAGAAATGTGCGCTCCGAATTTAATGTTTGTAGCTGTTGTCGTTTGATATGTACCATTTTTATCCCTTTTTGTCCTATTGCACCCCCTACGAATAAAAATCACGTTATTGTGCACGTCTTTGTTATAGGGGCAATGCGCATACCCAATATCAAGTAAGTACAAGCAGATATATTGGAAAACTATGCTTAAATACTCCATAATATTAGGTGTTAATATGGGTATTTTCAGTCCTTGTGAGGGAAAAATGTTTTCCTTTCGGCCGATTTCGCTCAGTTTCAATCCCAACCGTCCTACGACTATAATACTTATTTATAGAAGAATTGGTTTTGAAGAAGAAGAATTGGTGTTTTCATCAGACGGACGGACGGACAGCAGCATCAACTAATCTACTGGAAAGATTTCGGGATCAGCCAGTTTTGAGACAACAATCGTTATAGATTTTTAGTAATTAATTGGTTGACATCTTTTACGATTTCGAAATCTCAGATAAAACTCCCTATATCATTTAATCGATGATTACCCGTTCTTATAACTTATAGATAAGTAAGGCTTAATGAGTCATCTTAACATTTGCAAAAAAAAAATGGGTATAATGCTTTACCGTTTTTTGTTAATTAATAAATGATTGCAAATATCCTACCAAATATTTCCTATAAACTTATGGACTGATTGAAGTTTGGCATTTTGCAACGCATACTTTTAGGGTTATGCTAAAATTATTATTGAAATCTATTCTTGATGGTCTTAAGGTACATGTTAAAATACATATTTGAATGCCTGCACAAATATTGTTCCTAAAGGTATGCTCTACAAAAAATTATTTAACTGTTGTCGTTGCTGTACCAAACAAAAATGGTTTCGAATTGGCTCTTGCATTTGGTTTTACCCCTTTTGTAATTAAAGAGACAGTTGCAACTATTATTATTAGACATGTGATCGAAGGTATAGACAAATAAACATATTTGAAAATGTTTACAGCCTATAATTTGCCCCAATGCATGCATCAAGGATTCAGCTGTCGAAAATAGTGTAGTATAAATAAAAATAAATTTCTGTTACATATCTTTAGGCTTGCTGAACAAATACAATGTGGTATTGCTTTGTTTAAAGTTTAAAGAGACTAAATTTCGGCAATATTTGTGAGGGCATGTCCTGTACTCTGCAACTGCAAAGTAATTAGAGACTGTATTTATTATGCCAGACATTAGATATTTATTAATTTAAATGTTGGCAAGCAAAAATCAATCTAACAAAAACCATACACTCCCATATACATACAACATATGTACGTATGTAACTCTTGCAGCCATTATTTACTTATTGTCTATCAGCCTTGCGGGTAGGCAATAAAAATTGCTCATTTTAAAAGTATTTCACGAACTTCGTGCTGTGCACACATCCTGGCTGGCGTTGCGATTGGCATGCAAATAAACATTTGATTTTATTTAAACTTTATGTACTCATCACACATTGCACAGGCCAAGCACACACTCTCACACACAAGTGTGTGTGTATGTGTATGAGAAGGCACACTAGTGTACAACCAACCAGTCTGTGTTTGATAGCCAGCACACATACGAGACACACGTCCATGATCAATATTGGATTGTGTTACAAATGCCATAAACGCAATTTTAGTTGGTGGTTTGGTGCGCTCGCAACATTTCATCGTTCGCTTCATTTTCCCCAAACTCTTGCCGCCGTCAGCGTCCTTGTCATCGGGTTGTGGTGGTTGTTGTTGTTGTTGTTGTCGTTGCCGACTCTGTGGTGTAGCTGGTGCTGGTGCTTTTTAATTAAATAAAATTTTCATCGGCATTTTGTCGTGTATTGGGGAAAATAAAACTGGCGGAACTTTGAACCGATTTCAATGAAAAGGCCACCATGTAAATACAGCCTCTAACGGCGACAACATCAACGCATTGTAATGGTCCTTCAGACTAGAAAACAGCGCGTGTAGTGTGTACGCAGTAAATAACAATTTGTTTTTAATTTAATGGCAATATAAGCCAAAATAATACACCATTAACCAACTTTTCAAATAGAATTCAAACCACTTGGTCTACGGGCAGCACAGCACAACACAAAAACTGTGGCCACCGCCTCAGACTTTGGTAGGGGAAACTGGTGTTGCCTGCATTTAGGCGAAATATAGAAATCCAATTTTAAAGTATATATTTTGGCTTTGTGATTTCTTACTTTAAATTAATGGTAAACACAACTTGAACTGTTTGATAATTAATAATCCACCAAGATCAAGTGATTTGGCACCGTGGGACTTCTTTCCTTGGGGTTATTTGAAAGAAAAGGTGTACCTCGATAAGTTAGCAACAATTCAAGAGCTAAAGAATGAGAAAATGCGGCACATTAACGGCATAGAACCTCAATTATGCCTCAGCGTCATCGAAAATTTGGACCATTGGATGGAGGTGTGTCGCCGATATCGCGGCGACCATTTGGTCGATATTTTGTGGTTTATTCAAAATCGGCCCTTAAAATTTAAATACCCTTTATAAATTTTTAGTCCTTTATAAAATTGATGACCAAGAACGTATTCGTATCTCGTGGGAACATTTTGTAAAAAGAGCTGAAAACAATTCTGTTCGAATGATGATAAATATCGCAACGAAAATGATGCCGCACAGTGGAAAGCTACGACTAAAAATAAAAGCAATAGTGCTAGGAACTTGTTCTATCACACAAATCCATGGCATTGTTAAATTAGATCTTTCTGATTATTATTATTTTATTATTATTTTTGTTTAAATTTGTGAGCACATTAATTAATTAATTATGTGTATGTAAATCAAATCATTTCCAGTGGTTTCATTTAAGTCAACATTTAGATGATAATTGCCAATATTATGCGCGACGCCCATATAAAAGTTTTATTTTTACGACTTCGAAATCGACTTTAACCAGCTCTTATATAGGGTCCGCCAAATAACTTTTTTTTTTGAAAATGCAATAAAAAAAACTACTGAATATTTTCTCAAATTTATTTTTTTATTTGAAAGTACAATCCTTCCGGTTAATAATGGAAAATAATTTCATTCAAATGGCTGCTGAGGGCACCCCTACAAATAATAGTCCAACGGTTGAATAATTTAAAAAAAAGTTAGATGGCGGACCCTATACATTAAAAAATATCTAAGGATTAATATGTCAGCGCAACATTTTGAAAAAATCAATCTATCGACTGATCTGAACATATATATATTTCAATGGTGCGTATTTGAATGCCAGAAAAAATACTGCCCCTAAAGGTATGTTGTATAAACAATTGTTCAACTGTTAACATAAATAATTTCTGTTTGGCATTTTGTTTTACTTTTTTGTGATTTAATAGATTTTTGCTAATGATTAAATCAATATTTGTAAATATCAGGCATCTTTCAGCCTCGCAGAAAAAGACATCCTGAGTAAGGAAAACCTTCAGGTAAACCACTTATTGAAAAGCAGAATGAAAATACACTTTTCTAACGCAAAAGAATATGTGACCAAGAAGTAGGCAAAAAAATACTTTTAAAAACACCGAACATTTGAAGTATTTGAACATTTATGAACTTTAAGTTGATACACAGCAATACTTTTCCACGACATCGCCAACATATTTTAGAATAAACTGGATTGGAATTTTCTTTGCAGAATTCAATCAAAAAATTAGAAGTTGAGGAGCATCAACTTTGAGAGTTTTGGCTGCTGAGAGTTTTTGCTGGAACAAACTGATTTTTTTTTTGAAAATAACAGGGTTCCGACAATAGATTCTGATAGAGGGAGTAAAAAAGAATTTACGCGCATTATCGTTTTGAAATTCTATGCATGGAGGTCATTACAGAGGCCGATCAATATTCCCCTTTTGCACATTCTTATGAAGAATCGCCATCGGAAACCTCGTTATCCTTACATTTTAATTATATCATGTGTTTAGCAATATTACTAAGAACACTACGACAAACATTTTTGTGGAGTATTTTAGCCCTCTAGCTCTGCAATATAAGGGTCTTTTTGGTCTAAGATAAAAATCACAGCCCAAACATCGATTTAAATATTTTACAAAAATATAAATATCCCATTCAGTTATGAATTTAAGGGGGGGGGGGTGGTGATTTTAATAGTGTCATTGAAAAGAACTATTTTACTTTCATTTTGATGAAAATTAGTTAGATCATATTGGTTCTAAAAAGAAAATATTTTTGTATCATTTGAAAAAATTAATAATTAAAGCTCAAGATCTGATGATTTTTCTTCGAATCTTGAGACCTTAAACTTGAATTATTAATTTTTTCAAATGACCGTTAACTAAAGATCGTATACTCATAATAATTAATATATAGAAAATATTTTTGAAATAAATTCCTTTTATTTTATTTATTTCTCATATTAGCATTATACGAAAGTCATGGATTTGTTCTGTTAATTTTTTATAACAGTTTTCGATGAGCTGTAAGCTCATCATTAAACAATGCAATCATCATTTCCGGGGTGTGGACAGCCTAAAAAAATAGGAAATAATCTTCTTTCGATGAGCTGTAAACTCATCATTAAACAATGCAATCATCATTTCCGGGGTGTGGCCAGCCTAATTTAAATAGTAAATAATTTTTTCTCAAAAGAATATATGGGCATCTCCCAAAAAGGTCTACCAAAAAAATGAAATCAGACCATACTAATAGCCTTCAACTTTATTTTTTCCTTATTTCGACAACTTTTTTATTATGAGACTCGAAGATATCTTGCTCTCTTTTATTTTTATTAAAAGTTGAAGTGTTTTAACGAAAATTACTGCTTTTTTTTACTTCGTCCGTATTTCTGCTGTACATAACTAAACAAATTTAAGAGATAATTCCCATATTTCACAAATCTACGAACAAAATATATCCTCTGACCTTCATTTACATGTATATAAGGAAAAACAAAGTTCTCAAAAGATCGCTGAACTTTGCATATTTCTATAAGACCTTCAAAAGTACTGCTGTTTTTTGTCGCGTCCGTTTCAATGTAACTATACACTCCACGAGAGTATTATGTCTTTGTGCATTTGTTTGTAACACCCAAAAGGAAACGAGATAGACCCATTGTTAATTATACCGACCGACTTAGAATCACTTTTTGAGTCGATTTAGCAATGTCCGTCCGTCCGTCCGTCTGTCCATCTATTCTTGTAATCACGATACAGGTCGCAATTGTAGACATAACTAAATGAAACTTTGCACAATGAAGTTTTTCGGGACAAGGACGAACGCTGTTTAATTTGAAAAAAATCGGTTCAGATTTAGATATAGCCCCCATACGAATTTCACTCCCGATTTGACTATTTTCACTCAAGATACCACATATTACAACAGATTTTCTTTAAAATTGGCAAAACATCTTATATTTCAACTAGAAACACCTGTGGTAAAAATGTGTTAGATCGGTTCAGATTTATATATAGCTCCCATACAAATTTCGATCCCAGTTTGAATTTTTCCGCTCTAGAATCCACATATTTTAACAGATTTCTTCTAAATTCGCAAAAAAACCTTATATTTCAACTGGAAACACCTGTTGTAAAAATGTGTTCGATCGGTTCAGATTTATATATAGCTCCCATACAAATTTTGTTCCCCCAGAAAGCGCGTATTTTCAGAGAATTTCTTAAAATTGAGCATAACACGTTATACTTTAACAAGAAGAACTTATTGTGAAAGTTAGTCACTTGATTCCATGTTTGGATATAGTCCCGATACAAATATTCTTCTGGATTTGACAAATTGGGTCAGGTCATATCAGCCTATGATTAGGAAATATACAAAAATTCTTCCCGTTTTCAATTTTCTACCGAATTGAATTGTATTCGGATTGAAAGTGGAGTGTATCATATAGTCGGCCCCGCCCGACTTTAGCCTTTCCTTACTTGTTTTTATTTATCTTTATTTTTCACAATTAGAGCGGTAATATTTGCATTTGCAAAAATAAAAAATTATACCTTCTTCATGTTGTATATCTTTCCAACAATTTTTAAAATGAATGTTTGACTTTAAGTTAAACCCAACAATTCAAAATTTTCATTTCGACAACTATTTCAGAGGAAGAACGAGAAATTTCTTCGCAGTCAATTGATTAGCGGCACTCAGCCCTCCAGCCGACAATAACTGCCGATGTGGTGAGACCATGTGTTAGCAAGAGAGTAAAAAACATTTAACACTCAACTCGTAAACGACCCAGGTGTGTGTGTGTGTATCTGTGAGCCTTACAACACGACACGATATGTGCTATACGTCCTCTTGTAAAACTGAAATTTCATTAGATTGACGTGTGCCAACAACATTAGTTTGACACTTTACAAATGCACAACAACATCAAACACAACACTGCTACCCCACTCTATCCACTCGTGACGGATGGGTACGTGAGAGAGTGCATCGTTCGAACACGAAGCATGTTCAAGTAGGTATGAATGCACACGGTGATCGTAGTGCATACATTTAGGCGCGAAAGGTGCAACGCAGTAAAGGCTGATGTTGTTTATTCAGCTCATTGTGTTCGTGTGTGGTGGATGCAGGAGGGGGGGTTATTGTGGCGCTGGGCTTTGTTCGTTTTTAAATTACTTCGTATTGCAACCAATACATGTTCAAATTTAATGCATGTTCATTCTTGTTGTTCTTGTCGCTTGTTTTTTTGTTTCTTTCATTTGTTCCCTGTAATAATGTAACATTTACATTTTTACTGTAAGTTTGGACGGGCGATGTGTGTGAGTGTGTGTGGGCGCTGTACGTTCGTGTTGGCTGGAATGTTCGTTGTTGGCACAAGTTTGGTTGGCTGCTTGGATGACATGACATTTTCCGAAAAGCAAATCCTGTACTCGACAAGCTGTCATTCAAATGTCAAATATTAAATGACTGCTCATACAACGAAACATCAGGGACAGTAGTAGCAGCAGCAGCAGCAGCAGAAGCCGATAGTGTCAGCAACTGCAAACACATATACACATGTGCAATAATGCAAGCAAGTAAAGTATGCCGCAAACGAAATAAATGCACAGGAAAGAATTGTTTGTTTCCAATTTTTAAGGTATTTAAAAAAAATTTAGATTTTTAAATGGCGGAGGAATATTTTTTTAGAAACGTTGTATTTGATATTATTTCCATGATCTTGAAGGTACATGACACTACTCAAGTCCCTGAGTTTGTCTCAAAATTTTACAAATTTGAGATCGAAAAAAATCAAAATGGCGTTGCACTCCTTACTAACTATATTTTTTTTACATAAATGCACAGACATTAGGGTAAACTAACAAACTAAAGCGAATAAACATTGACAAACTTGGAAAATGGTGAAAAACTAAGTGCTGTACGAATGCACACCGAATCCTCAAGTTTTAAATAAAAAATCCGGTGAGAAGCGGAAAATATATATGTATACTAGGATGGGTCGCGAAAATAAATTGCAGCGGTCACGCCCAGAAATGAAGATATGGTTGTTTAATGATGATCTGCAAAATATTTCTTTACTGCGTTAAGCCATCTGTGAGCTAAACGCTCCTAAAAACACCTTAAAAATCATGTTTTTCCCGTGTAATTTTTTTGTCCACTTTTTTCAGAATTAATAGACCCTTGGGAGCACTTTAAATAAAAATGTGTATTCTTGTCTAAGAATAACTCTTTGGTCGTATTATTGGACGTTTATATTGATTTTTGGTGGTTGTTCAAGTTGACAGCTAAAATCTCATATTTGTTGGTAACATTTTGTAAGAGTTGTTATGAAAAAAAATTAGAAGGAATCAATACATTTCCTAAATGATGAATATAGCGAAAAATGAGGTCACTGACTCCATGTTTGTTAAATAATTTAATACAGGAGATTAAATACTACTAATACTAAAATACTACGGTTGCAACTACGAAAAATCAAAAAATACTAAAAAGATCCAATAAGTTATTATAGACACAAATTAAAATTTATATTTAAAGTGCTTTCAAGGGTATATTATTAAAAAAAAAAAATAAGTTGACAAAAATGCAGCACAAAAAATAAACACCCGAAAAACATGAACTTCAGGAGCGTTTAGCTCACAGACGACTTGATCTAGAAACGAAATATTTTCAAATCATCATTAAACAATCCAAAATTTTTTTTCGTAAGGTAACTAGAAATTGTTTTTCCATTTGTATAGACCGCTAACCAGCCTAATGTACATGGGTAACAAGATGTCGCACGAAGGAGAACTGTATTTTCCATCTGGTGATAAAGGGTGATTTTTTAAGAGCTTGATAACTTTTTTTTTAAAAAAAACGCATAAAATTTGCAAAATCTCATCGGTTCTTTATTTGAAACGTTAGATTGGTCCATGACATTTACTTTTTGAAGATAATTTCATTTAAATGTTGACCGCGGCTGCGTCTTAGGTGGTCCATTCGGAAAGTCCAATTTTGGGCAACTTTTCTAGCATTTCGGCCGGAATAGCCCGAATTTCTTCGGAAATGTTGTCTTCCAAAGCTGGAATAGTTGCTGGCTTATTTCTGTAGACTTTAGACTTGACGTAGCCCCACAAAAAATAGTCTAAAGGCGTCAAATCGCATGATCTTGGTGGCCAACTTACCGGTCCATTTCTTGAGATGAATTGTTCTCCGAAGTTTTCCCTCAAAATGGCCATAGAATCGCGAGCTGTGTGGCATGTAGCGCCATCTTGTTGAAACCACATGTCAACCAAGTTCAGTTCTTCCATTTTGGGCAAAAAAAGTTGGATATCATCTCACGGTAGCGCTCACCATTCACAGTTACGTTACGATTCGCATCATCTTTGAAGAAGTACGGTCCAATGATGCCACCAGCCCATAAACCGCACCAAACTGTGACTTTTTCTGGATGCATTGGTAGCTCTTGCAATGCTTCTGGCTGATATTCACTCCAAAATCGACAATTCTGCCTATTTACGTACCCATTGAGCCAAAAATGAGCTTCGTCGCTGAACACAATTTCTTTCTTTCTGAACTTTCTTAACAGAGCACGCATTTTGATAATAAAATTCAATGATTTGCAAGCGTTGCTCGTTAGTAAGTCTATTCATGATGAAATGTCAAAGCATACTGAGCATCTTTCTCTTTGACACCATGTCTGAAATCCCACGTGATCTGTCAAATACTAATGCATGAAAATCCTAACCTCAAAAAAATCACTCTTTATTTTCTCCTTTTTACTGGACTTTCAATTTCCAAGTGATATATACGTTTTAATAAATTATTTTTGCACTTTTCCCAGCCATACAAAGGCCATATGAGTATCAAGTGAAAGAAAAGAATATCTGTTAAAAATACTTCAAATTTCATGCTTCTATCCATATAATTTTAGCATTAAGAAACATTTCAAATCTTCCACTTAAAAATAAATAATCATTACCTTGTTAAGGGGGAAAGCTTGAAGAAGTTGTTGAAGTAGTATTTTTAACAGGTACTCTTCTCTTCCATTTGGTACCCACATAGCCTTTGTAAGACTTGCAAAAGTATGAATATAATTTATCAAAACATCTATAGATTTAAGTCATTAAAATCCTTTAAAAATGGGAAAAGATTACAAAATGGAAAACTGAGTTAACAGATTTTCTATGTACTTTCTCTAGTATCATGTATATATGGTCCTGTTCAGCTCGGTGTAATCGACTAAGTTATTGGCTTATAATTACTCAAGGGAATGTATAACCGTTTCCCCCGTAAATCAATATTTTTTTGGGTGTCTAGGAAATACCACAAGCAGATTCTTGTTTTACTCGACAATAATGAAATACAAGAAAAATCACTTCGCTGAGTTTTTTGAATGTCGCACGGTGGCAAAAACTTCTAACTTTGATGCTGATGATCTTCTTAATCTGAATCCTAATCTTCAAAGAACATTCTAATCCAGCATATTTTTAAAGATTTTGGCGATATCATGAACAAATATTAGTGTGGATGCATTAAAATTTCATAAATATTCAAATAGTGAAAAACTTTATTATTTTAGAGGTTATTTCGTTGGCCTATATCTCGGAAGCCACGTATCGTATTCAAATATCATTTAGTTTAATTGCTCTTGAAGTGTTCATTTATTTATGAATGAATTCCAATACAAACTAAGTTTTTATTCTAATGCCTTCGCATTTAAAAATATTAATATACTGGGATCTCAGTTAGACATTTGCAAAAAGAAAATGCTATTTATAAAGGGTCCGCCATCTAACGTTTTTATTTCAACTATTCAACCGTTGGACTATTATTTGTGGGGTGCCCGAGGCAGCCATTTGAATGAAATTATTTTCCATTATTAACCGGAAGGATTGCACTTTCAAATAAATAAAGAATTTTGAGAAAATATTC
>OX377619.1:77230567-77302160 GCA_947397865.1 Polietes domitor | reverse complement strand
ATAAGTTAATAATTTTTCGGTGTTTTGCTGTTATAATTTAGACTCAATTCGAATATAAATGGCATGGCTATATGACCATATGGTCATGCTAGCACAGTCCCGGATTTTTAATTTGTGGTTGTTTTTAGTGAAAGAATAAATAAAAAATTAAAAAATTCAGTCTTATGAAAACAAGCCCAAGCAGTAGCAACAAATAAAACAAAACATCCCAGAACTGGGATATTTACAAAATACGATTTGCTTTAGAAAATGTCAGTTGCGAGTTATGTGCGTATATCCATGTCCTCGAATTGGCCAGTCGTCCCAACTAATTTCACTGCAAATATTCACTTATGCCTTAGGCATTAGAAAGGAGCTGGGAGTCTAAATTTTCCATAAATGCGTCTTAAAGTCGTAGATCGATTGGGATTGTAACTGGGAGAAATCGGTCCAGAGGGAAAAATGATTTCCTCATAAAGACTGAAAATACCCATAATAACTCTTAGTATTTTAGAGTATTTAGGCAAGTTTTTCAACATGTCTGCTTGTACATACTTGATATTGGGTATACGCATTCCCCCTATAACAAAAACGTGAACCATAAAGTGATTTTTCCCAAATTCGTACTTTTAAGGGCTAAAATGGGAATAGAAGGATAAAAATAGTACCAACCAAACGGCTGGATCTAGAATAATGAAATTCGGTGTTTGCATTTCTCTGATTGCATAGACACGTAAAATCTAGGGATTTTTCGAAATTCGTACTTTTTGCGAACAGAGGGATAAAAATGGTACCAACTAAACGGCTACTGCTATAATGATGAAATTCGGTCTGTACATACCTCTAATTGCATATACAAGTAAAATAAAGAGTTTTTAAAAAGGCGAACTTTTAGGGGGTAAAATGGAAAAAAGGGATAAAAATTGTACCAACCAAATAACAACTGCTTCGGCTCTGCCGAACTTAATGCATTTTTTACTTGTTTTCCTGAAATTATACCCTACAAAGCACACACTTTTATTCTTGGTCGGTTAAATTGTAAGGGCCGATGTTGAATGTGAACCACACCTAAACGTCAAGTTTTTTTTTGCATTCCATTTGACATTTCTCAATTTAAGACTAACTCAATTTGAACCATGGATAGATACACAATCGAGCAACGCGTTAAAGTTATTCAGGCTTATTATGAAAATTGACGGCGTTCAAATCAAAATGCATATCGTGCATTTCATGATTTTTTCGGTCAATTTAGTCGTCCAAATGTGAGTAAAATCGTGCAAAAATTTGAGCCAACTGGAATTGTAGGAGATTTGAAACACCATTGCAGTATAGCTCGTACTGCAGAAAATATTGCTGCTGTTGGGGATAGTGTGGCTGAAGAGCCGTCCACCTCAACTAGTCGTCGTGCCTAACAAATGCACCTCTCACGCTCGTCGTTGATGAACATTATGCGTACAGACTTGCATTTACACGCTTATAAGGGCAAATTGACCATTCCAAACGTAATCAATGATCAGAATGGTGGCAAGGAATGGCAACAGTGGAGATCAATTTTCGAGGAAAATCATCTTCAGTGATGAGGCACATTTTCACCTCAGTGGATTCGTCAATAAGCATAATTGCCACATTTGGGTGAATTATAATCCAAGAGTGATTGTTGACAAACCAATGCACCCACAAAGAGTGACTGTTTGGTGCGGTTTATGGGCTGGCGGCATCATCGGGCCGTATTTTTTCCAAAATGAGGCCGGTCAGGCAGTTACTGTGAATGGACTTCGCTATCGTGAGATTATAACGAACTTTTTATTGCCCGAATTGGAAGATATGGATGTGGTCGATATGTGGTTTCAACAGGACGGTGACACTTGCCACACAGCTAACGAAACAATGTCTCTTTTGCGCGACAATGGCCGTGTTATCTCAAGTGGTGGCGATGTCAATTGGCCGCCAAGATTATGTGATTTGACTCCGTTGGACTTCTTTCTTTGGGGTTATTTGAAAGAAAAGGTGTACCTCGATAAGCTAGCAACAATTCAAGAGCTAAAGGATGAGATAATTCGGCACATCAACGGCATAGAACCTTAATTATGCCTCAGCGTCATCGAATATTCGGGCCATCGGATGGAGGTGTGCCGCGGCGGCCATTTGGCCCATATTTTGTTCCATACATAATTGAACCATACCAATATTATCATAATAAAAAGAAATGACAATAATTTCCCAAATAAAAACGTATACCTTCTTCATGTTGTATATCTTTAAAACAATTTTTAAAATGAATGTTTGACTTTAAATGAAACCCAACAATTCAAATTTTACATTTCGACAACTATTTCACAAGAAGAACGAGAAATTTCTTTTGCAGTCAATTGATTAGCGGCACTCAGCCCTCCTGCCGACAATAACTGCCGATGTGGTGAGACCATGTGTTAGCAAGAGAGTAAAGAACATTTAACACTCAACTCGTAAACGACCCAGGTGTGTGTGTGTGTGTATCTGTGAGCCTTACAACACGACACGATATGTGCTATACGTCCTCTTGTAAAACTGAAATTTCATTAGATTGACGTGTGCCAACAACATTAGTTTGACACTTTACAAATGCACAACAACATCAAACACAACACTGCTACCCCACTCTATCCACTCGTGACGGATGGGTACGTGAGAGAGTGCATCGTTCGAACACGAAGCATGTTCAAGTAGGTATGAATGCACATTAGGGCGTACCTCAAAAAAAAAGTTCGCCGTACACCTTCGAATATGAAGTATTATTGAAAGGTAGTTTCAAAAAAAAATTTTTATTTTTTTATGCCGAACGTAGGGGTCGCGCTTTTACATTTTTCTATATAACTTGTATTTATAAACGGATTTTAAAGTGTGATACATCGATGTTTTTGTCTCGACGAGGCCGATTTTTTTGTCTTTGAAGTCATTGAGCTCAAGCACCCCCTTCTGGTACTTACCCATCATTTCTCAGTTGCTACTACCCTAATGTACCACTCTAATAATCGAAAATTAAAGCTCGCATAAAATCATGAATCATGTTTGAGCTCAATGACTTCAAAGACAAAAAAATCGGACAAAAACATCGATGTATCACACTTTAAAATCCGTTTATAAATGCAGAAGTTATATAGAAAAATGTAAAAGCGCGACCCCTACGTTCGGCATAAAAAAATAAAAAAAATTTTTTTGAAACTACCTTTCAATAATACTTCATATTCGAAGGTGTACGGCGAACTTTTTTTTTTTTACTTGTAACCTGGTACGCTCTAATGCACATGGTATGTACAGTGATCGTAGTGCATACATTTAGGCGCGAAAGGTGCAACGCAGTAAAGGCTGATGTTGTTTGTTCAGCTCAATGTGTTCGTGTGGGTTGGTTGCAGGAGGGGGGGTTATTGTGGCGCTGGGCTTTGTTCGTTTTTAAATTACTTCGTATTGCAACCAATACATGTTCAAATTTAATGCATGTTCATTCTTGTTGTTCTTGTCGCTTGTTTTTTCTTTGTTTCTTTCATTTGTTCCCTGTAATAATGTAACATTTACATTTTTACTGTAAGTTTGGACGGGCGATGTGTGTGAGTGTGTGTGGGCGCTGTACGCTCGTGTTGGCTGGAATGTTGCTGTTGGCACAAGTTTGGTTGGCTGCTTGGATGACATGACATTTTCCGAAAAGCAAATCCTGTACTCGACAAGCTGTCATTCAAATGTCAAATATTAAATGACTGCTCATACAACGAAACATCAGGGACAGTAGTAGCAGCAGCAGCAGAAGCCGATAGTGTCAGCAACTGCAAACACATATACACATGTGCAATAATGCAAGCAAGTAAAGTATGCCGCAAACGAAATAAAGGAAATTCAGGAAAGAATTGTTTGTTTCCAGGTAATTTTACCAATTTTGAGATTTGTAGGAATATTTTCATAGAAACATGCTTGAATTCCATTATCTTTGGATTACATGCAATTACTCAAGTCCCCGAGTCTTTCTCAAAATTTATGGAATTCGAACAAAAATACCCAAAATTCATAAAAAGTAAACATTATGAAAAATGTACTAGATTTGCAGAATTTGCATTTTTCCAAAACAAAAAAAATTGCCGAATTTCCAAAGTGGGGAAAATGTGAAATTCATAATTTGAGGTCGATCAAAAATACCTACATTTCAACAAAAACAGATAAAAACAAGTAATGAAAAGGCTAAAGTCGGGCGGGGCCGACTATATGATACACTACACTTTCTATCCGAATACAATTCAACTCAGGAAAAAACGGGAAGGATTTTTGTATGTTTCCTAATCATAGGCTAATATGACCTGACTCAATTTGTCAACTCGAGAAGAATATCTGTATCGGAGCTATACCCAAAAAAAAATGTCCCACTTGTACAATAGGTTCTTCCAGTACATGTATAACATTTTATGCTACATTTGAAGAAATATATATAAATCTGGACCGATGTGATCCATTTATATAATGGGTGTTTCTAGTTAAAATATAAGATATTTTGCAAGTTTTGAAGAAGATCTGTAAAATATGTCGCCTCTAGAGCAAGAAAAGACAAATCGGTTGCGACATTTGTATGGGGGCTATATCTAAATCTGAACCGATCTTACCCACTTGCAGCATAGGTGTTTCTAATTGGATTATAAGATGTTGTGCTAAAGTTAAAGAAAATCGGGTACAATGCGTGGTTTCTAGAGCGGAAAAAGTCAAATCGGGAGCGACATTTGTATGGGGGCTATATCTAAATCTGAACCGATTTGCCTCAAATTAAATAGCGTTCGTACTTGATTCACAAAACTTAATTGTGCTGATTTTTTGTTAAGATCTGACTGTAATTGCGACCTATAATTTGATTACAACAATAGACAGACGGACATTGTTAAATCGACTCAGAAAGTGATTCTAAGCCGATCTGTATAAAAAACGATGGATCGAACTCGTTTCCTTTTGGGTGTTACAAACAAATTCACAAAAACATAATACTCTCGTGGAGTGCATAATGATGAAAAAATGCACTAGATTTGTAGATTCTACATTTATGTCGCGAACTAGCCGAATTTTTAATGTGGGGAAAATGTGTTCCAAAATGTCGGATTTTTACTAAAATAGTCGTCATGCATTTATTTAACGTTTTTATCGATTTTAATATGAAATTTAGGTATTTTTGTTGGATCTCAAAGTAGTTAAATTTTGAAATGTGTGAATGACCCAAAGTTGTATTTTTGCAAAAATTATGTTTTAATGTAAACTTCAATAACTCAGTCAATTACCAACGGATTTTTAGTAAATACATAAATATTAATATTAAAAAATATTCTCCTCTTTAATTTAATACTATCGTCATGCCGTAGGGTGCGAAAATACTTATTAAAATATATACATATATATTTTTTTGAAAAATTGTGTCATTTGAAATTTTGTAGTCCATTTAAAGGACTAAGGAACTGGCAGACTGAAAACGACAATTAACTCCACTTTGCCTATAGTTGCAGACCCATATAGGGTTAGGCCTGTAACATTTTAAATTTGAACTACTGATTACTTACACTTTGCCAGGTAGACTAACATTCATTTTTATTTCCAAAATAGCGAAATATTAAAAACTTATTTCCAAAGTAGCGAGTCTTTACGTGGAATATTTTCGTGTTTTCAGATGAAGGTCATTTTCATCTCGGTGGTTATGTCAATAAGCTAAATTTCCACATATGGAGTTCAGAGAACTCACACGTGACTATTGAGAAGCCAGTGCATTCACAACGAGTCACTGTTTGATGTGGATGGGGTGTACTGACAAATTGGGTTGATCGAATGAGGTAGCCGTCGTTGTAGTCATATGAATGATATTGTGTTCCCTTCTTAAATGACAAAGTTCAACCTTTCCAATAATTTTCAGAAATTTGAAGAAATAATCAGGACTATTCAAAAGACGATTCTAATTAAAAAATTTAGGTGGCCCACCCTATGCTATATGGTTTAAGCGTAGTACGGACTATCGCGCAGTGTATTATCAGAGGAAAAATTTCCAAATTTGATGCCTATTTTTTTGAATGAATTCTTCAGAGAACCACCAATCAAGATTATTCTAGATTTTGGAAATGTTGCTGTGCATTGTGCTTTTAAAGCTCATAAATAGTTGTAAAGTTTATTATTTTAGAGGTTATATACATTTTTATTTTTTCTGGTGTTGCAATCTCACATTACAAAAAATGAAGAAAATTAAATTTTTCCATGACCTGTTTTTTCTTGGAGTTTTCATTGTTTTTATGAACTGATGAAAAAATATATAATTGTGATGAGTTTTCACTGTAATTTTGGTTAATTTGGGAAAAATATCTTAAAAAATAGAAGGTATCATTTCATTACTTTCAAACTCAGACATTCGCTTAAAAAATTCTACAAAATTAAATAGTGGTTGTTTGTATGTATGTGTGGTCTCTTATGTTGTATGTGTTTGTCACTTATTTTGGTTCAAGACCAAAGGTTGTGCTGAAGTCTTCAGCAGAACCCAAAATTAGCCAAAAGGCAAAGTGAGACCTTTATTGTTGCAGATAAAAGTTGACTGCGCAGTTTCGATAGGCGCTACACCATCTAGTCAGAACTTTCGCAACGAATGTATGTCTTTGACTTAAACCAGGGTTCATATTAGTACCAGCGATCACATACGACTAATGAGAAGCGCTGATAAACAAAATATTCCACCGAACTAAGTCGACACACTAAAAATCTCACTTTGCCAATTCAATGTTATGCATGTGCTCGCATCGCTCGCAAATAGTGTAATCATTGCGAAAATTGCAAAAACATTAGAAAATCTAACCCTGCCATAACATAATATTTTAAAAGTAATTGAAATTACCTTCATTAAAATCGGTAAATTATTTCGGGAGTTACAGGCGATTGAATGAACACACCTTTTTGAAAAAGTAGTATTTTTTCCACTGTTAAATTGAACATAACTCGTTAAAAAATTTAAATTTTTTCCAAAAATATGTTTATGAGCAAAATACATACAGAAACTTTCAAAACAATCGCAGCTATCGACGTCAAATCGACAAAACCGCTTGACATGGAATGACTCATATGACGATTTTCATTTTACGTTACATGGGAGGGAGGTGTGATTGTGGGCGGATATTGACAATATAGAAATTTCAAAATCCTGATTTTTGCAACAGCTTTTATGCAAATGTTTCACTAATTATTTATTCATTAATTATTTTCGATTTCTTAAACTTAGTAAGCCAATTTTTTTAAATAATAACAAAAATCTTTGTAAACTAAAGTTTCGCTGCACTTCTTTGTCCATTTGTAATCGAACAATTTGTGGTTGACTACGCTAGTGTTGCCGCCACCTACAATCATCCCCATTACACAGGTTCGTTAGCAAGCGCAGCATACATATATAATTTTTCACAACAGCAAAATGTATTTGCAAAAATACAAAATTTGCTATCCCTCCCTTCCGTTTACTGCTGATGCATGTTTCGTTGCTCTTATTTTTTGTTTTGTTGGACTACTTGTTCCTGCTCAATTGTTGTGTTCCAGATTTAATCTATATTTGGTATCTGGTATCTGTGATTTGATTATTTTTTGTGTCATTTTGTATAATTTGTATATTTCATATTTTCCCTCTATCAATTCTGTTCGTTTCTTTTTTCGGGATAATGTTGACTGACAACGACATGCCAAGCATGTTGCATGATTGCCAAGGGGGGATAATAGAAAGTGGTGAGCAGAGACGAGCGACGAGGACAGGCATCGTGTGCCATCATATATATTTTTTTCGATATGAAAATGTCATATTTGAAATAAAAACATATTTCATTTGTGTTGTTCACATTTCAATATGCATGCAAATATAAATATAATGCTATATACGTATGTATATATGTACGTACGTATGTGTATGTATGTATATTTATAAAACTGTAGTACATGGTACATTCATATTTTCCCACTGTACATGGATGTGTGCGTGCGTATGTGTTTCCATTTTGACTTGAATGTGATTTATAATAAATTGCGATAACATCTTTGGAAATTTATGTGGCATGTGTAGTAGGTTGGTGATGGCAGTGTTTTTGTGGTTTGTATGACATGTTCAAATTTTCTGTATAAATCATAGGCCTTATTATGATGTTTTTGTTTGCAAAAGCTCTTATACGTTTTTTTTGAATTCAAAAAAAAATATGACATTATAATATTGAAGCAGATAAGTTGTTTGGAGATTGCAATCGTAGCAGTCAAGGTCCATGGTGTGGCTCGGCATATTCAATAATTTAGTCTGAATTGTTGGGCTTCACTGAACAAAAATATAAAGGTCCTGACAAGGGATTCTGAGAAGAGAATACGCATGTTTCAGCGTGTTGAAAGTCTACGTATGGTGCTAATATTTCGGCATAGGAAACCTTGTGATCTTTACATTTTAAGTATAGCATGTGTTTAGCAATATTACTTAAAACACTATGAGAACGCTTTTTTTCTGGAACATATTAACCCTCTAGCTCATCACTATAGGTGACTTTTTGGTTTTACGATTTAAAATATTCTACAACAACATTTGCCATAAAATTCTACTATAAGTATGTATGTATGTATCGGAGTACACCAAAATTCAAAATTCAACTTAAATATCTGGTATAAGTCGAAACCTTAAAATCACTTTAGGGTTATTTACACTCAGAAAAAAGTGAACCCTATAAGGAGTTAAAATGAACTAAAATTTTGGAAAATTTAAAATCGTATAGCTCTAAAACAATATTTCCTCATATGAAATTCAAACTTTTCCTTAAAAGTAGTACATGCTTTGAACTTGATTCTAGTTCAATTTTCCTCAAACCAAGTAAATATTTACTTAAACTCAGGAAAATTACAGTAAATTTTTCCTCAAACCAAGTACAATTTTATTAAATATAAGTAAAATTTTGCTGAAATTTTCCTAAATTTAGGTAAATTTTTCCTAAAACCAAGTAAATTTTTACTAAATTTAAGTAAAACTTTCCTGAAACTAAGTAAATTTTTACTAAATCAAAGTAAAATTTTATTGAAATTTTCCTAAAACTAAGTACATTTTTACTCAAACCAAGTAAATATTTACTTAAACTGAGGACAATTTAGCTGATTTTTTTCCTTAAAACAAGTAAATTTTTACTTAAACTGAGGAAAATTTTACTTGATACCAGGAAAAAAGTAAACTTAAAACAAGTTCAATTTAACTACAAAATTCAAACAAATGATTTTGCTTCGGAGTATGCAAAACTAGTACAAAAATGGCAACATGAAATATTTCTGAAAAAATTCATGATACCTCAATGCCAAGATTGCTGCTAAGGCAATATAGGCGCCTTCGCAGTGGTTGTTTAAAATAATACTTGAAGTATTTAAGAAATAAGTCTCAGCAAACGAACGAGAATTGCTTCTTAAATGAATATTCAAGAATTTTCCAAACAATTTCAAGTGATAAGTTCATTAATACCTAAATGTATGAAGAACTCGGAATAAATTCCATTGCATACATACTTGAGCGCCCCGGTACACTCAGAAAAATAGAATTCATTAATCTGAGTAAAATCCATACTCCAATTTAGTTTAACAATTTTACTCCAGTTTAGGTAAAATTTCCTTACGAGAAGGAAAATTAAATAGATATGAGTACACTTTCCTTATTTCAAAGCCAGAAAAAATAGTACATATACTCAAAATAGGGTAGTAACTTTACATAAAAACATTTTATTGGGTCTAGTAAAAACTTCTTACAATTAGGAATATGTATACTTGTGTGGCAGAAAATTTACTAGCGTTTAAGAAAGAAAATAATGCAGATTTTTTTGTATGGAAAAATTCCGTTTATGAAGTTTTTACTTAAAAATGTGTTTATTACTTGAAATAAAGTAAATAAATATAATTAAATTTATGCTATGTCCCTCATACATTCAAGTATAAATGAACTTATAAAAATACTTCAGTGTGTTTAGAAAAATACATGAATAATACTCTAAGAATAAGTACTTCAAATATTACTCTAAACAATCACTGCGAAGGCGCCTACCTAGCCTCCGCAACAGTCATGGTGAAATATCTCATCTCTTTATTGTAAAGGGTGTTTTTTATTGGGGTATAGAACTTTAAGTTGGCATCACTTTTTTAACTGGCGGCCATTTTGTCAGCTGTCAAGTGATTAATATTTAGTTTGGTTTGCCATTTCATCATGAACAGGTTGACAAAAGAACAACGCTTGCAAATCGTGCAAATTTATTTCGAAAGTAATGGTTCAGTTCGCGAAGTTCACCGCAAGCTCCGTCCATTTAGCGCACGTCACAATCGAATTATTGAAGGAAACATTCGATGAGCGCATAATTTCGCGGAATGGACCTGTCAATTGGCCACCAAGATCGTGTGATTTGACACCATTGGATTATTTTCTTTGGGGATATGTGAAGTCGCTCGTCTACGCCAACAAACCAGAAACGTTAGGGGACTTGGAAGCCAACATTCGTGGCGTTGGTTGAAAATTGGACCTGTAGAATTGGCTATATTCGAGCCAGCCGCGGCGGCCACATGCCCGAAATCATATTTAAACATTAATGGCATAAAATCATCCTTCCAATAAAGCCAAATTGATGGACATTAAAACGATTTTCTTGTGTTTTATTTCAATTCGAAGTTCTATACCTCAATAAAAAACACCCTTTATGAGTAAGATGAAACGCTTGAGAACTATACCATGTTGTCATTTTTCATGTGAGTGTTGCATACTCTGAAGCGAAATTAGGCTGAATACAAATTTACTTGGTTCAAAGAAAAATTTCCGAAAATTTTCTTCGGATTGAGTATAAATTTACTTGACATGACTACAAATTTATATATTTTAAATAATAATTTACTTGGATTGAGAAAAAAATCGGAATATTTTCCTCAATTTGAGTATAAATTTACTTGATTTGAGTAAAATTTCTTAAACATTTTCCTCAGATTAAGTAAAGATTTACTTGATTTAAAGAAAAATGTTCCTCAGTTTAAGTAAGTTTTACTTGCTTTGAGGCTAAGTTGAACTGGAATCAAGTTCAAAGCATGTCCTATTTTCAAAGAAAAGTTTGTTCTTGATGTGAGAAATTATTACCTTAGCGCTATACGAAGTTCAATTTTCCTTAGTTTTATTACACATTTACTTAATCCGTGGCATACTTTTTTCTGAGTGTGGTCGAGTTGGTAACGTGCTCGGCTATCAGCGTGGGGGTCGTGGGTTCGATTCCCACCAGAGGCTCTGGTCTGTCGCTGCAATAAATAGCTGCAATGGTCACCCCGGCTCAATCCCTGGACCCAAAATTAAATTTACTTTGTATTGTAATTCATAATAAATAAATAAAATACATACTAACTTCATTTTAGGAAAAAACACATTTTTAGTTAAAATTTCCTAAATGGAATTTTTTCAATACAAAAATTCAGATTTTTTTCTTAATTAAAACCTTGGAAATATTCTTGAATTTATTCACTTGTAAGTCTTTTTTGTTAGATTCAAAGAAAAGTTTTTTAATAAATTTATTAACCTATTTCTAGTAAATGAACTATTTACTATGACTTTGAAAGAAGGAAACTTTACTCATACTTAGTTAATTTTTCCACTTTTAAGGAAATTTTAACTGAACTGGAGTAAAATTGTTGAAGTAAATTGTAGTATGGATTTTACTCAGATTTAGGAATGCTATTTTTCTGTGTGTACTCTTCCGAATTGGCGAACGTTTCATTTTGTTCCACAGTGTAATCAGCCATAGGCTTGTGTCCTCAAAAACAAAACGCATAGAAAAGAGTTCAACGCCATGTAATCGCATAAACAACTCTAGAGATATTATTTAAATCTCAACTGTTTTGCTTCAAATCGTACATCCTTGAACTGCAAAAGAACTTTTGTTACCAAATTTATTTAAAAGAATAGTTGGACATAAATAACCACTGGTTCAAAGTCGATTTTTGGCATTGATTATTTAATTCTTTAACTTTTGAACGGAAAAAGATATTTTGGCACATGACATACGAAGTTATAACCCATTTTCGAATATATTCAGTTCTATGAAATTTTGTGTGAGTGCATCTAGCATCAATAGTTGTGTCAAAAATTTTCGGTATTGGAAAAGTAGGCGTGGTACCTCTCATACAAAGTTAAAACCTATTATTGAATATATTCAGTTCTATAACACCTAGAGTGCTGAAAATTTGTCTGAATAGATCCAGTGTAAATAGTTGTGCAAATATGGGCGTGAAGTGGGCGTGACCCTTCCCATATGAAATTGAAACCGGTTTTAGAGTATATTCGTTGTACAAATGGGCGTGATTTGAAAGATGGGAAATTTTTGATTTGAATTTTGTAAAATTTCACGTTTTCTTTTGATTTTCTTAGCACAATAGCAAAAAAGGTTACAAAAAAAGAAATATTCATTCGTCAAAAGCCGACTTAAGTCAAGAAAACGGAAATTATATTATTTTTTTAGTTTTTGTGTTGTTTGATTAGTGAACAATTTGATTGTGTTTTGAATGTAGTACATTCGAATTCCAGCTACTCGATTAAGTAGGTTCTAATTACGTATGAAGTTTTTTGTTTTGGTGATGGAAAGGAGGAGAATTACACTCAAACTAAAATCAATTTGATATTTCACATTTCTTCCTTTATTCGGCGTAAACTAAAGTTCTGTTCTTCAATACTTTCCATGGAACATATCCATTTTTTTAGTATCTCAGGGAAGTACCTTGATTATAATACCGATCACAAGAAAAAACAATATAATTTTTATTTCCGTTTGTTTTTCTGCCTGGCGAAGCGGGCGGGGGTTCAGCTAGTGTAACATAAAATGCATATATTTTATATATTTCATATATTTCTATTTTAATATCTAAGTTAATACCAATGATTTCATTTGAAAATACCACAATACAACACCCAACGCCCACGTGCAAAGTTTTATTTTCTGCGATTGTCAAATTTGAGATAAAACTCATTATGTCTTTTCATCGATAGCAACCAGTAGTCAATATAACATTATTGTTGAAATCTTTTGCTGTAGACCTTAAAAAGCAAATTAATGCACATATTTGAACGCCAGAAAAAATATTACCCCTAAAGGTATGCTGTACAAAATTTATTTCAACTATTGTTGTTGCTGTATTACCCACGAATATTTTCGAACTGATTTTTCATTTTGTTTTACCTTTTCTACGACCTCCCCTAGGGTATTATGTCTTTGTGCATTTGTTTGTAACACCCAAAAGGAAACGAGTTAGACCCATCGTTTATTATACAGACCGGCTTGGAATCACATTCTGAGTCTATTGTATGCAATGTACAGGTCGCAATGAAAGTGAGTCAGATCGATTCAGATTTAGTTATAGCTCCCATACAAATTTCGCTCTCGATTTGACATTTGTATCAATATTTGTAAATGTCAAGGCATTGGTCGGCCTCGCGATTGTAGTTTTATATTGGAGAAAATTAAACACATTGAGTATGAAAAACCTTCGGTAACCGCTGTTTGAAAAGGAAATTACATTACTTTAACGCAAAAGAACACATAAAATTGTTCCCTCTGATAATGCACTGTGCAGCGTATAGAGGTGAGATAAGCAGCAATTTTTCAACAGAGGTGTTATTTTGTTATTCAAAGAAAAATTCATTTTTTTGAGATAAAAGATCGGATGGTTATTTCATAATAAAGAGGATGGTATGCCGTTAATAATGAAAAACAACATCAGCCAAATGGCCACCACGACAACGCTTACAGGACCATATCCTTTTCAGGAAGTTTTCCATAACCAAATCGCAAAGTGGCTGCCCTATGCCTCACGAATTCTATATTTGAGGTCTTGAGTCGACGCTGGGCTGTTAGCTTAAACCTTATCTTTCACGTGGCCCCAAAGGAAGAAGTCGCAAGGTGTTAAATCACAAGATCTCGGTGGCCAATTGTGATCACCTCTTCGAGAGATAACACGGTCCGGAAACTTTTCACGTAAAAGAGCAATGGTTTCGTTGCTTGTGTGGCACGTAGCGCCGTCTTCTTGAAAGTAAACGTTGTCCAGATCAATACCATCGAACTCCGACCATAAAAAAGCATTAATCATCTCTCGATAGTGCAATCCATTCACCGTAACTGTTGATCCAACCTCATTTTCGAAAAAGTAAGTTCCAATGACCCCGCCAGACCATAAACCACACCAAACAGTCACACGATGAGGATGGAGAGGCTTCTCAACAATAACTCTTGGGTTTTGCGAGCCCCAGATCCGACAATTTTGCTTGTTGACGTAGCCACCGAGTTGGAAATGGGCCTCATCAGTCAAGATGATTTTTCGATGAAATTCCGTATCATTTTCATTCCTGAATTTTAATAATTTCAATGCGTTGTATCGTTCCATTTTTAGTAATGGCGTAGTTTCTACTTGTCAAATGTCAAAGAATAAAAGCTTCAAAGTGACAGCTACCGAAATAACGGGTGATTCAAAATAACATCTCTTGTTGTAAAACAAATTGATACAAATTGTACAATCGTTCTGACCAAACGAATTGAGTTAGAGTCCTGAAGTTTGGAAAGATCGTACCACCTATAAATTTTTTTTTGCAAAGATTCATAATTTTTACGGTTGAAATTTGGTAAAAAACGGGATCAAATGGTGGTGGCTCGAATCATGAAATTTGGTGTGTGCTTTGCTTGTTTAAAGGCGAAAGGTAAAGGGATATTTCAAAATTAACAATTTCGAAGGCATAAAGTCCTAAGTTTTGAATCTGGAATCGAGAAATTTGGGATTGTACAATTTTTTTTTTACTTTTAACGAGGTTACGGGACGAAATGGATAAAAACGGTGCGATCCAATGTGTTGTAGCTAGAATCGTCACATTCGGTATACATTAGGGCGTACCTCAAAAAAAAAGTTCGCCGTACACCTTCGAATATGAAGTATTATTGAAAGGTAGTTTCAAAAAAAAAATTTTTATTTTTTTATGCCGAACGTAGGGGTCGCGCTTTTACATTTTTCTATATAACTTGTATTTATAAACGGATTTTAAAGTGTGATACATCGATGTTTTTGTCTCGACGAGGCCGATTTTTTTGTCATTTCTCAGTTGCTACTACCCTAATGTACCACTCTAATAATCGAAAATTAAAGCTCGCATAAAATCATGAATCATGTTTGAGCTCAATGACTTCAAAGACAAAAAAATCGGACAAAAACATCGATGTATCACACTTTAAAATCCGTTTATAAATGCAGAAGTTATATAGAAAAATGTAAAAGCGCGACCCCTACGTTCGGCATAAAAAAATAAAAAAATTTTTTTTGAAACTACCTTTCAATAATACTTCATATTCGAAGGTGTACGGCGAACTTTTTTTTTTTTACTTGTAACCTGGTACGCTCTAGTATACATATTTCCCTGGCTACGTATATGCCCAAAATAAAGGGATTGTTTGAAATTTGTAACAAAGCGAATAAAAAGGTACCAACCGAAATGTAGCAGATGGAATCGTTAAATTCGGAGTGTACATTTCTCGAGGCTTCGTAGGATTTGGAATTTTTTTCTTTTACTTGGGAAGAGTGAGAGATAGATTTTTTTCAAAAAAATTTAAAACGCGATTTATCCAAACCACTCAAAACAATTAACAAAACAAACAAAATTTTTGTATAGAAACTGTAGTAGATGTGAAAATATTTGCGATAGCTCCACAAAGTATGCCATGTATTTCACTAATAATTCAAACAAATGCTGTAAATGCAATGCATACATAACTGTTTTTCATTTGAATACAACTTCACGATATTTTGACGATCGATCATATGATCGCCATCAGCTGATGCTGACATGGGGATGACCGACCATATGATCGACATCACCTGATGCACAAATGACTCTCTCTCTCTCTGACATCCACATGCAGATGGCGTTATTTTTTGTACGATTGTCAAAAGTTGTATTTGTGTACTTCGTACGAAGCAGCAATACGTGCTAAAATAAAATATTTAAAACCATAGTTTGTGTTGTTTTTATAAATTGTCTCCAATAGACTCCGTCTAGGGGAGACCAACAGTTCCACTAAACTGGTAGGATTCTGTTCACGATAAAAAAACGATTTTGGGCCAAAACCGTGGACGTGAAAAAAATTCAAAAAAATTGTGTATCAATTGCTCGAGGTGAGATTTAATATTTCATATCGCAATTGGGAACTGTTATTGGTGATCCGGTCAGATGTATACATACATATTTTGACGACGTCTTCAAAAAGTACCAGGAAGTTCGAGCCTCCATGGCAACGAGGCCCTAACAATAATTGAAATCACATGAAAATCATTGATATTTGTTGAACAAAGACTTTTCCAGTTTTGACACTTAGGCATTATTTTGATACATTTTTTCGAAATTCAACTACGTGACAACTTTATTATTTCTTATTTCGTGATATGTTTTTTTTTTTTGCATCCAGTGGACTTTTCATTTTGTATATTTGACTCAACTATATTAGTTGTTTCTACTCCAAATATCAATAACATCCGGCAAATAGAAAAGCAAACACTTTGTAGCAAGCACTTCGTTGTATAATACAAAACAAGGACTTGCTTAACATGCAGCTCATGCGTGAAACAAAAAATAGAAAAAACACCGAACAAAGGCGTAGCAAATGGCTTTGAAAGAAAGAAAACAACTGCAACTAAATTGTAGACAAAAGAAACGTAATAGAGCACTATTAAAAAAATATATAAAATGCCAGTGAAGGGAAAAACATACATTGTATTAAACAAATTATTTATTTCTCATTTCTCAGCTGTTGCTGCTGCTCTCTGAACTGAAACGGAACCGAACAAAAAATGAAATGAAAGGCAAAATGCAAATGTCGCCTGGCTCCAAAGGAGCT
The DNA here is from genome assembly GCA_947397865.1 of Polietes domitor. Lineage (NCBI taxonomy): Eukaryota > Metazoa > Arthropoda > Insecta > Diptera > Muscidae > Polietes > Polietes domitor. Next base: position 77,285,274 of record OX377619.1, on the reverse strand, counting down.
CTGCTTGATTCTTGTGTATTTTTTGTGTAATACAAAGTTGTCATGGCAAATCTAACTAAGGACTAAGTGTGGGTGAGACTAGCTGGGCGGGCTGCACTTGTGTGTGTGTGTATGTGTGCTTGTGATTTCATTGGGACTTCCTTGTATTTGTTACATGCAATGAGGGAATTCTATGCAACCGACGAGATATACGAAACAAGTGTATCACACAAATGTGAAAAGTCACTAAAGGAATCCATAGTTCGCACACAAAGAGATTGGGTGTGAGTGGTAGAGAGAGGAGACACAACCCTCATCCCGCATCGTGTGCTGTGAGCAGAAAGACAAACGTCATATGTGTTGAATGTTTAATATTTGCCCAGCCGGAAAAAAATCCTCTGTGAAATGCAGAGCAAAAATAACAAAAGTTTTTTTGAAGTTTTGCGAGGTTACGAATACCGAATGTTTGACTTATAAATAAACATGGAATCATACACATCTTCCCACATGCGGGCTCAAAATCTACCGAAGTGTCCAGGACGAAAAGTGATGAAAAGTAGAGAAATTCCCTGTGATACAAGAGTGCAATTTTCAAAGGTACTCAGATTTTGAGCAAATTTTGTGTGATTATTTCAAGATACATGTTTTATTGAACCTTTTGGGAAGGTAGGTAACATAGTGGGAATTTTTGCTTGTTGCATAACACCGTGCGACAATTTTCCACATTTTTCATTGCAGCTAAACAATACCATATATATACATATGAAACTAGAGATCGTGTGTAGAAAACCCAGCTTTTCATTTGGTGATCTTTTCTTCTTGTTACAGGGCTTTTAATTTTTAAAGGATATAGAAGTTTTAATAAATTATTTTCATACTTTTGCGAGCCATACAGATATGGTGTGTATGGTATGAAATAAAGAAAACAATGTCTGTTAAAAATACTTCAAATTTCAAATTTTAGAATTAAGAACTAATTCAATTTATCCCCCTTAAAAAGTTAATGTCTATTAATTTTTATTTTTGAAGAGGGAAATTAAAATGGTTGTCAATGCTGAACGTCTTCAGGTGAAAATATAAAATTTAAAGTATTTTTAACAGATATTCTTATCTTTTATTGTGTACCCATATCGCCTTTGTATGACTAGTAAGAGTACGAAAATAAATTACTATTAAAATGTTTATCAAGTTAATAAGAAAGTCAAATATAAAACTGCAAATAACCACATGAAGATAATGACTACGGCTAGAGGCGTTTGGCTGGCACCATTTTTATCCCTTTTCCCATTCTCATCACAATAAATGTACGAATTTGGAAAATCACCTTGTTTTGCGCATCAACGCAGTTGCGATACGTATACACCGAATTTAAAGATTCTAGCTGCAGCTGATGGTACTATTTTTATCCCTTTTACCTCATTTTATCCATAAAAGTAAGAATTTGAAGTAAACCTCTTATTTTGCGCGTCTACTAAGTTAGAGCAATGTATACAACGAATTTCAAGATTATAGATGCAGCCAAATGGTACCCATTTTAATCCCTTTTATCCCATTTGGTACATAAAAGCGCGAATTAGAAGAAAAACTTTTATTTGGCGCGTCTACGAAGTCAGAGGAATGTATACACCGAATGCCAAGATTCTAGCTACTCTAGCTGTTAGGATGGTACTATTTTCATCCCTTTTATCCCATTTTGTACATAGAAGTAAGAATTTGAAGAAAATATTTTATTTGGCGCGTCTATGAAGTCAGAGGAATGTATACACCGAATGCCAAGATTCTAGCTACTCTAGCTGTTTGGATGGTACTATTTTCATCCCTTTTATCCCATTTTGTACATAAAAGTAAGAATTTGAAGAAAATATTTTATTTGGCGCGTCTATGAAGTCAGAGGAATGTATACACCGAATGCCAAGATTCTAGCTACTCTAGCTGTTTGGATGGTACTATTTTAATCCCATTTTGTACATAAAAGTACGAATTTGGAGAAAGCCTATTATTTTGTTAGTCCACAATGTCAGAGAAATATATAAATTGAATTTCAAGATTCTAGCCGTTGCCATTTGGTTGGTACAATTTTTATTCATTTTCGACCCATTGCCCACTAAAATTAAAAAAATCGAAAAAAATCTGATATTGAGAGTCTGAGCAGTAGGAGGACTTTGTACACTGAAATTCATGATTTTAATTGCAGCCATTTGTTGGGTACCATTTTTAGCCCTTTATCTCATTTTGTACAAAAAAGTATGAATTTGAAGGGAAAACATTTATTTGGCACGTCTAGAAATTCAGAGGAATGTATACACCGAATTTCAAGATTCTAGCTAAAGCTGGTTGATTGGTACTATTTTTATCCCTTTTACCTCATTCTATCCATAAAAGTACGAATTTGGAGAAAGCATATTATTTTGCGAGTCTACAAGATCAGAGAAATGTATACATCGAATTTCAATATTGTAGCTGCAGCCGTTTGGATGGTACCATTTTTATCCCTTTTCGCCCCATAGCTCCCTAAAATTAAAAAATAATTATTAAAATAATAATAATAAAATAAAATGACATTGCGAGTCTGAGCAGACTCTGTACACCGAATTTCAAGATTATAACTGCAGCCATTTGTTGGGTACCATTTTTATCCCTTTTATCTCATTTTGTACAAAAAAGTACGAATTTGCAGGAAAAACATTTATTTGGCGCGTCTACAAATTCAGAGGAATGTATGCACCGAATTTCAAGATTCTAGCTACAGCTGTTTGGTTGGTACTATTTTTATCCCTTTTACCTTCTTTTATCGATAAAAGTACGTATTTGGAGAAAGCGTATCATTTTTCTTGTCCCTTTTCGCCCCATTTCCCCCAAAAATTAAAAATTTCGAAAAAAATCTGATATTGCGAGTCTAAACATGAATATCATAATTTCAATTTTAATTATTTTGTGGCTACCATTTTTATCCCTCTTTTTCCACGTTATCCCTTAAAAGTACTCATTTATAAAAGTCCTTTTATTTTACGTGTCTACGCAATTAGAGGGGATGTACACTAGGGCGTACCTCAAAAAAAAAGTTCGCCGTACACCTTCGAATATGAAGTATTATTGAAAGGTAGTTTCAAATTTTTTTTTATTTTTTTATGCCGAACGTAGGGGTTGCGCTTTTACATTTTTCTATATAACTTCTGCTTTTATAAACGGATTTTAAAGTGTGACACATCGAAGTCATTGAGCTCAAGCACCCCCTTCTGGTACTTACCCATCATATCTCAGTTGCTACTACCCTAATGTACCACTCTAATATCAGAAAATTAAAGCTCGCATAAAATTATGAAACTCTTCCTAAGGAAGTATGTCGATTTTCAAAAAAATCGGCCTCGTCGAGACAAAAACATCGATATATCACACTTTAAAATCCGTTTATAAATGCAGAAGTTATATAGAAAAATGTAAAAGCGCGACCCCTACGTTCGGCATAAAAAAATAAAAAATTTTTTTTTGAAACTTCCTTTCAATAATACTTCATATTCGAAGGTGTACGGCGAACTTTTTTTTTTACTTGTAACCTGGTACGCTCTAATGTACACTCCAAATTTCATGTTTCGTTTGATTAGTACAGATTGCTCTGAAATTACGAAATTTCATAATTTTAATCAGCCTATGGTTGTACCATTTTTAACCCATTTTGGTTTAGTTGGTACTATTTTTGTTTCGTTTATCCCATTTTTCACATAAAAGTACGAATTTAAAAAAATCTTTTAATTCGCGCGTCTACGAAGTCAGAGAAATGTATAAATCGAATTTCAAGATTCTAGCTGCAGCCGTTTGATTGGTACCATTTTTATCCCTATTCGTCCCATTTTCCCCTAAAATTAAAAAAATTCGAAAAAATTCTGATATTGCGAGCCTAAACAGTCGGAGGACTGTACACACTGAATTTCATGATTTCAATTTCAATCGTTTTGGTTGGTACTATTTTTATCCCTCTTTCCCATATTACCCTTTTATTTTACATAATTACGCAATTAGAGGGATATGCATACCAAATTTCATGTTTCGTTTGCTTAGTACCATTTTGATCCCCTTTCGGACCCTAAAAGTACTATTTTTGAAAAATTATGCGTATTTTACGAGTCCATAAATTCAGAGATATGTGTAGACCAAATTTCATAATTTTAACTTATGTTGTATGGTAGTACCATTTTCATCCCCTTTCCCCATTCACCCCTTAAAAGTGCCAATTTCGAAATACCCACTTCGAAATTAGAGTGATGCATAAACCGAATTTCATGTTTATAGCTATTGTCGTTTGACTAGTACCTATTTTATCACCCTTAACCCTATTTCACCCACAAATTATTTCGTCACTCATTGAAATATTTCAAGATTAAATGTTCCATAACTTCTACATTTATCTATAGAATTTCTTAAAACAGGTCTTGTTTTCCTCGTTAACATCCCAGCTATAAATAATGTAACTAAATATTCTGTGATTAAATATTCAATAGGGCTTTTTGACATCTATTTTAGAAAATCATGATTTTTAAAATTCTTTGGCATCTACAAAGAGACCCATAACTTCAACATTCATCCATAGTCTTCTTATGTATTAACGGCGTTTTCTTCGTTAAAATGTTACATATGTAAGAAGAAAGCAATATATATATATATGGATTTTATCTATTTTTTATGATTTTTTTCGTGCTAGCAAAAAAACAGATTTTTTCAAAAAAAATGTATATTTCTCAATTTCTTGGAGACTGTTCCTAGTCCACTTTTTCTATATGAGAGTGAACTTTGCAACATCTGTAGCCATCATAATTACCTTTAACTGAAAATATAAGAGGGAGTTGAAGGACTTGCATTTCCAAAATGGCCGAAAATTGGAATTTTAGTAAAAAATATTGATTTATTTATGTATCGTTGGCCTTTTGGTTTGTTTAATTTTCTTATTGATCGGTTCAGCTTGAGGCCATGAAAAAAAAAATCAATCAAAAAAATTATCTTTAATGTCGTTTTCTAATTTAGAAAGCCAAAATGCATCAGATAATGTAAGACATGGTCCTTCGGAAAAAAATATTTATTAATTTATTCGAATTGAGATATTGTCTTAATTCAGCACCTCATTTTGCATTCATATTTTGTAGAATGCAAATGATATAAAGTTTATTAAGAATTAATTTGTTGTTGGTCTTCCAGGTACAAATTAATGCACATATTAAAAAATATTGCCCCTAAAGGTAGGCTGTGCCAAAAATTGTTCAACTGGTGTTGAGAATATTGCATAATTTCGAGTTGGCTTTTGCATTTTGCTTCACGAACCACATCTAATTTCCCAAATACCAGTCCACAACAATCAAAATCTTGGGAGTTTATAATTAATTAAAATAATTGCAGTTCCTAATCTCAAAATTTCCCACAAATTACATTTGGATGATTTTGTTCTGAACACTTCAGTTCAGTTCTGCTCATATCGAACAAACAAACATGCATCCTTGTAGCCTTGTACAAAACTGTTTGAGAGTTCCTTCGTCATGCATAATGATCGTAGTACACCAAAGTGTGGCTGGCAAAAATAGAAAAAAAAAACGAAAACTGAAACAAAAACAGAACGAGACTGAAACAATCCTCGGGACCAAAGTGAAAGGCGGCAAAAGCCAGTGACATACATTGTTTGAATGTATTGTTGGGCTTCGACTATTGAAGTTTCGGTTCAATTTCGAATTCTCTTTCAAAACTGAAACTGATATAATGCTCGCTTATATAGTTCTCGCTCGTTGTGGTCTGGCTTGGTTTTGTTTCCTTTATGGTTATTTCTTTTATTGTTTTTTTTTTTTTTTTTTGTTTTTGCTTTTTTGTTAGTTTTCGTTGGTGACTTTTGGGTCCTTGAAATTTAACCAAAACTGTTATAGTTTTCCTTGTTAAAGAGCGTATGTAATTGAGTTTGTGTTTTAATACTCGCATACTTATAGTACACACAGAGACATGTATTCATGTGTGTATACTGTGTATTGTTTGCGGTTGTATTGGTGTTTTGCTGGCTTTTGTGGTGCTGCGTCCTGTTGGGTGTGAAATTTTGCATATAGTTTCGAGTATTGTGGTGAAACATGCTTCAAAGTAATGAAATGCCAGGGCAGGCCTGACACACAGGCTCGCAGTCAGTTAGTCTATCTGGGATATTCGCTTATAAAGGGTGATTTTTTAAGAGCTTGATAACTTTTTTTTTTAAAAAAACGCATAAAATTTGCAAAATCTCATCGGTTCTTTATTTGAAACGTTAGATTGGTCCATGACATTTACTTTTTGAAGATAATTTCATTTAAATGTTGACCGCGGCTGCGTCTTAGGTGGTCCATCCGCTTAGTCCAATTTTGGCATTTCCACGTTTTTGAGTAACAGAGACCCAATTGGTGCGAACGGCGACGAATCGAAAATTGGTGGTCATCATTAACACTGGCCGATACAGCTGCGATATTTTCTTCAGTTCGCACTCTACGTAAGCGTGTTGGTGGTTTAATGTCCAACAATGTAAATTTGGTGCGAAATTTAGTCACAATAGCCCGAATAGCCGCTTCAGTGGGTCGATTAAACTGACCATAAAATGGAAGCGCGCAATGAACTTTCTTAACAGAGCACGCATTTTGATAATAAAATTCAATAATTTGCAAGCGTTGTTCGTTTGTAAGACGATTCATGATGAAATGTCAAAGCATACTGAGCATCTTTCTCTTTGACACCATGTCTGAAATCCCACGTGATCTGTCAAATACTAATGCATGAAAATCCTAACCTCAAAAAAATCACTCTTTACATATATGTGGAATAGCAATAAGTTAGGCACACTTGCCAAGAGAAATGAGACGAGGAGTGGTGTAATAAATGTGACCAAAATGAAAATATATGAATTGGTCTCAAGATTATCATGAGAATTTTACGCACAAAGTGATATTTGTGGCAGGAATTTAATGTAGTTTTCGAGGTTGTTAAAGATTTTTAAAATTTAAAAAAAAATTGAATTGATTAGCATTTTCAAAAATAAGAAGAAATAATGCTAGGATCTTGAAATTTCGCACACATTCCTTAGATAGGGTGGGTCATGTCATATTTTAAATATGAACTACCGATTGACTTTGAAAGGTAGAATAACATTCATTTTTATTTTCAGGTTTATGTTTGACATTTGCAACGTGGGACTCTATACGCTCGAACAAAATTGGAAAATATTAAAAACTTACTACCAAAGTAGTGAGTCTTGGGCTCAATCGAAGAAGAAATTTACGAGGAAAATTTTCGTGTTTTCACATAAAGCTCATTTTCATCTCGCTGGCTTTGTCAATAAGAAAAATTGGCACATATGGAGTTCAGAGAACCCACACATGACTATTGAGAGGCCAATACCTCCACAACGATGTTTTGTGTGCATTTGGGGCTGTACGTAAAAATTGGTTTTGTCGGGTACTGCCGAGCCAGTCGTATGAATGACATTGTGTTCCATTATTAAATGACAAAGTTCAACCTTTACAATAAAACCTGAAATTTAAAAAAAATATTCAGTATTTTTTCGATTCTAATTTAAAATTATAAATGGCCAACCCAATATATATTTTTTAATTTGAACTGGGATATTGTCCTGGTTCAAGACCATTTTGCATCTATATTTAATAGAATTTATTAGACATTTATTACTTGGCTGCAGACTACCACTATCATGATTTCCACCCTGTCTAAAGGTGGTTTAGCAGCGGCTTTTCAACATCAAACCCGGCATCTATAAGGAAATGATTCTCACAAACGAACGAGAAGCACAACTCACTTGCCGAATTTGCGTTTAAAAAATCGCACCAAGTAATAAAGCACACAGCCATCTTACAAGCATCTCATTGAATTGTATATGTAAGTATGTGTATATGCAGGTATAGTTACCCAGCAATACTTCTGCCGTGCCAACGCTCTTCTGTTTTAGGTTTTTCGTTTGTTTTTTTGGTCTGTAATCAATATTTGATTTCAACTGGGATATTGTCCTGTTTTTTAATTTTTTATTAAAAATAGGTACGTTTAAAATATGCACTCTCATTTTTGAACGTAGGTCCGATCACCTCCCGCCTTGCTTATAAGGTCAACTAAATGTAAAAAAACCGTGGTTTACGAGGAGTCTCAAAAAAAAATAATTTTTTGTCGAAAAAAATATTTTTTCGTTACGAAAAATCCCATAAGAAAGAGAAAAACAATTTAAAGATTTATTTTGCTTTATGTTTTAATAACTAACATTCCTAAGCAGAAAAAATGGATACATTTTTTAAACGGTTTTAATAAAAATTCCAATTTCCTCAAAGATACTACTCATTAGTGCCGATCACCATTAGTGTCAATTAAATTAAATGTAATTACTTTCACTTTCACATCGAAACATTGGTTTAGGAAGAATCACAAAAAATAGCGAAAATTTGATTTTTTTTTTTGAAAAATATATTTTTATTGCACGAAACCTATAATAAACAAGAATAGAATAAAATCGGGGAAATCGCCTAAAACAATGTAGTTTTGAAAAAAGATCTATGGATAAATGTAGAAGTTATGGTACTCTTAGTAGATGTAAACGATTTTTTCAACTGTGGATGTGGATAATTTGTGGAGAAATAGCTCGAAAGTCGCGTTGTTTTATGAAAGCTATGATCTTAGCGAATAATAAAAAATCAGTTTGAAGACAATCTTTGGGTTAATTTAGGATTTATGAACCATATTGCAGAAGTAAGTAATTTTTTTACAAAGTTTTTGCTTAAATCATTCAAGACCACGTGAAGACGACATGTACTTCTGCAAGAAGGTCTATAACTTCCACATTTATTCATGGATTTTCTTCGAACAAGCCTTGTTTTTTCGCTTAAATCATTCAAGACCACGTGAAGACGACATGTACTTCTACAAGAAGGGCCATAACCTGTTTTTTCGTTAGGAAGGTTATCACAAATTTAATTAAGATTCTGCTATTAATTTGTAAAGCGGCTTTCTTTAAACAAAAATTTTAAAATTCACAATTCTTCAACAAAGAATATTTTGCGTCTACCAAGAGTGTTATAACTTTTACATTTATTCATAAATCTTTCACTGCTTTCTGGCCTAGAATGTTTGGTATTAAAAAAAAACAAGATAATTTTCCGTTGTTTTTATGATGTTTTTCGTGCCTGCAAAAAATGTTTTGAGACGAAACATTTTCTTTTTTGCGTTATTTGTATTTTTTTTCAGTTTTTTTTAAATTCTCAGTTTAAAAATATATATTATTTTGAAAAAAAAAAAAACAATTTTTTTTCGAAAAAAAACTAGTTTTTTTTCCCGTTGTTTTCACCTATTTCTTATGATTTTTTTCGTGCTTCAAAAAAAATAGAAAATAAATAATTTTCTCTTTTTTTTGGAGACTGAGGTGAAACAATTTTGTTGCCACCAAAAAGGATTTTTTCGAAAAATAAAATCTATTTTTTTGGGGGTTATATCCTAATCAAATTCCTAAAAATTCCATACAACACTATCCCACACTCAATGCAGACGCAAGACGTGATCATGATTTTTTAACATTTTTTAAGTAGCACGAAAATAAGAAAACAAGGCTTGCAGAAGTTATGACCCTCCTTCTACATGTAAATCTTCCCTTACCATACTTCTATAATAAGCTTCATAACTTCTACATTTATGCATACATTTTCTTCAACTTGGCCTGATCCCAGCTATTATAAACAATTAAAAATGCGTTAAGTTCGGCCGGGCAGAATCTTATATACCCTCCACCATGGAGTGCATTCCACAGTATTGCCGGCAGATTAGAGGTTATCAACTTTTTTTCATTATTATAATATTAATAGTCCTCTACTACATAAATATAAAATTTAAAGAGTAATCAAAAAGTGAACTTGAGGCATCAATCTTCAAAAGTATGCCCTAATTATCAGGTGCTTTCAGTCGTTATTAGGTAGAAACAATTTCCCTCTGGCTCGATTTTCCAATTTGCAATTACTTGATTCCAGCTACAGCACAAATGTCCGTACCATTTTTATAGAAAAGTATTAATATTGAAGATCCAATATGTAGAATTTACACGATTTTAGCTGCAGCCGTTTGCTTTTTTTAATTTTGATCCTAAAAGTAGGAATTTGGAAAATGTCCTCTTACTTTCCGTGTCTGCTCAGTCGGACGAATTTCATGACAGCCGCTTGATTGGTGCCGAATTTAATCCTACCATACCTTTTTTATCCCCATTCGCTCCATTTTACTCGTAAAATTACAAATTTCGAAAAATTCCTTTATGTTTCGCGTTTATACAGTCTGATGAATGTATATACCGAGTTTCATGATTTAAACTTCAGCGGTTTGTTGGTACAATTTTTATCTCTTTTTTTCATTGTATCCCTTAAAAGTACGAATTTCGAAAAATCGTTCTATTTTACGTATCTACACAATTAGAGCGATGTACATACCGAATTTCATGATTCTAGCTGGTGCCTATCATTGGTACCATTTTTATCCCTTTTCGTCCCAAAAGTACGAATTTCAAAAAATCTCTATATTTTACGTATCTACGCAATTAGGGGAATGTACATTCTAAATTTTTGTTTCTAGCTGTTGGCGGATCATTGGTACCATTTTTATCCTTTTTCGTCCCAAAACTGCGAATTTGAAAAAAAATCCTCTATTTTACGTATCTACTGATTTGGTTGATGTGCATTCCAAATTTTATGATTCTAGCTGTTGTCGTATCATTGGTACCATTTTTATCCCTTTTTGTCCCATTTCGTCCGATAACAATTTTATTTACTTTTTGGTGCTTTTAGACTACAAGAGGAATGTATGCAACAAATTTCAAGTGCATATAAACCAAACATTAAAAAAATGCTTTAATAGTCTAAATATTAGCGGGTATTTTCAGTCTTTGTTAGGGAAAATTTTTTCCCTCGGGGCCGATTTCGCCCACTTTCAATCCCAACCGATCTGCAACCATAAGACACCCATCCTTAGGTGGAGGGTATACAAACTAAATGTTCTGCAATTTAATTTTTTTAACAAACATTAAGAAATCATAATAAAAAATCGTTTGCGTCTTCACAGAGTTTCTTAATTTCTAAATTTAATTATATAAATATTTTTTTCTCATTTTATGGAGTCTGAGGTGAAACAATTTTGTTGCCGCTAAAAAGTTTTTTTTTTGAAAAAAAAAATATCTTTTCTAAGATTTCTTTAAAAAAATAAAAATATCAAATTTTTGTGAAAAAAACAAGTGTTTGCCATTGTTTCCCCTACTTTTTATGATTTTTTCGTGCCTTCAAAAAAATAGAAAAATGAAATGTTATCATTTTTTGGAGACTGATGTAAACCAAAAAAAAAATTTTTTGAAAAAAAACAATATTTTCTCTCAGTTTTTTTGGAGACTTTCCTAAACCACTAAAATTTGCAATATTTCATATATCCAAAATCAGAGTACAATATTAAAGGTGCCTTCGACTACGAAACTGGTAAATTATCTATAAAAACCTCATAATTTTTGAAAATATTCGGCAGAAGATATAATGAAAATCAATACCTTTCAAATCATTTTTAAATAATGTATATCATACGATAAATGACGTCACTAACTCCATCATCGATGAATATGACAAGACTTTGGAAAGAGTTTGACAAAATGAGTACTCCTTCTATTCTCTGGTGGACGATCTATAAAATGCATGCTTGTCACTATGATTGCAATTGTATAGGGTGATACAAAGAAGAGTCTGGCATGCCACACATATTTACAAGCCTTAAAACGAAAAAACAAACGAATCAAGCATATTCACCGCACTTATCATGCTGCCCCGTATTTCGAGAGGCATGAAACATCAACGGCAGTGATGGCTGGGTAGTATAATAAGAATAACAACAATAATAATAGCAATAACAACAACAACGACAACAATGGATGGAGGGAGGGAGGGAGGGAGGGAGCGATGGAAGAAAGAACGTTTTAAACAATGTTTGTTTGAATGTATTAAAAACAATTTGATTAAGAATTTAATGCCATGAAAATGTTTGTTATTTAAACAACGCTTAAATGCAAATGGTTTATTAGGATTGTGGCGTGGGGAGAGGGAGAGGGAGGGCGAGGGAGTTTGAATGTTTGGCTTTTCGTTTGCGTTTCATGAATAAGTTTTAAATTGTTTTTTCTTCAGGGCTGGTGAAAAACCAATTTTAATGGAACGAAAAATAATTTCGAAATTTGAATTGGCATTGCGTTTTTAAAGCTTTAAATGAACATTAAAAAACTTTCGCAAAATGTTTAGTGGGTTCGTCTTCTTCTTCCTCTTCTGTAATGTCATGTACTTTTCGGTACGTTTGTTGTGGTGGTGAATGGCCATGGGGGGGGGGGGTGGGCGAGCGAGCGAGCGAAAGATAGAGAACGTGCGAGCGAGCGAGCGAACAAAATCGAAATTGAAATCGAAAACGTTAACGTAACGTAACCAAGAAGGGGGGAGCAAAAGAAAAGAAAAACTTACTTTTATGAAAATTTTACTCTTCTTATCATTGGTTTTGGAAACTTTCCGGGAAATGTTGCTCTTGGTTTTCTTGTTGCTGCTGTTGGCAGTGGCAGTGGCAGGGCTGTGGGTGCTGGCCGTGTTGCCCGTGGCGTTGACGGTGGTGGATGTCGTGGCCGCCCTACCACTGCCAGCGCTGGTGGTTTTTATGTTTTTAGCATTTCCGTCATCCGGCTGCCAGTTTATAGTTTTAAACGTTACCATGAGTTTTTTTGTTTTTAGTTTTAGTTTTTCAGTTTTTCATGTCATGGTGTCCATTTTTAGTTTATTTTTGGTTATTTTCATTTTTTATTTTGGTTTTTGTGCAGAGGGAGAGTGGAAAAAGTTACAGAGAAATGTAACGAACGTTTCATTACATTTTGTCGGAATGTGAATATATTTATACGAGTGGGGGCCACACGGATATAGCAGGTGAAGGTTTATTGTTTTCATTGTTTTTGTTTTGTTTGCACAACAGGATGACGTTGTTCAATGTTGTTGTTGTTTTTTGTTGGTGTAGAGCGGCGATTATGGCCAAAAACCATTGCCAACATTTACAACATCCGCATAAACCCACATTCAAATCGGTATTTCACCGTAAGCCACACGGCAAAGGCAGAGGTGATTGTTGGAGGAGGAGAAGGTTGTCGGGTTGTCAGGTTGTTTGGTTGTTTGTCAAGGTGTTGTTGTTATTTTCAGGATTTGGAGTTAGAGTTTTAGTTGTTACCAGTTATTGTTTTTTTTTGTTTGTTTGTTTGCAAGCATTACATTTACAGTTTATCGGGTTTTATTTCACCGTTCACCGACATAATTGAAAAATTCAGTTCAGTTGTACAATACACATTATTGGTTTTTGGTTTGGAGAGGGTGGGAAACATTAAAAGAAATAGAAGAAAAAAATATAAGAGAAAATACAATTAGAATTTCGTTAGAAAATTTACACAATAATTTGACGGCAAAATAGATTTCCTTAATAACGCTATCTGTGCTGAAGTCAATGAGCATTCGGTAAAATGATGATGTCAAAAAAAAAACGCAATAAACATTCGAAGGGATTTCATGAAGGGCTTGTCTTGAGAGGGGAGATATGTGTTTATTGTTTATATCAAGTTGGTGTAAATCTTTTGATCACATATTTCCATTATTTGTCACATATTTTTTATAGGAATGTCATATTTGCACCATTCTTCTATCCACGAAATTGTATAATTTAAATTTAAATTTATCTGAAACCTTTATATATTGTAGTGTATTAATTGAGTTGAAATCTATAATAAAAATCATTAAGAAACATCATGTCCTGATATTTTTAATCACTAATCAAACAACACAGAAACTACCAACACAATTTTAATCCGAAGCCGCATTCCAATGTTATAGCATCTTCAAAATTGTAAAATTAGGTGTGTACATTAGGTGTACACACCTAATTTTAAAAGTACGAATTTGGAAAAAATAATTTTATATTATGTATCTCCTTAATTAGAGGAATGTACACACCAAATTTCGTGTTTCTAGCTATTGTCGTTTGATAGGTACCATTTTTATCCCTTTTTGCCCCATTTCGCCCCCTACGAGTAAGAATCACTTTATGGTGCACGTTTTTCTTATAGGGTGAATGCGCATACCCAATATCAAGTAAGATAGATTGAAAAACACGTTTAAATGCTCTAAAATATTAGGGGTTATTATGGCTATATTTAGTCCTTGTGAGGGAAATTTTTTTCCCTCTGGGTCGATTTCGCCCACTTTTAATCCCGACCGATCTACGACTATATGACACACTTATGGAAAATTTGGACGTCCTAGCTCCTTTCGTTTAGATGCTAACGTGCTTTCAACAGACGGACGGGCATGGCTATATCGTCTTAGAATTTTATGACGATCAAGAATATATATACTTTATATGGTCTCAGGTCGATATTTCAAGGTGTTACAAAAGGAATGACAAAGTTAGTATACCCCCATCCTGGAGGTGGAGGGTATAACAAAATGCGCGGCCATAACTTATGTCAGTCAAGATGAACAGCAGCACATTAAGTTGGGTGAGGTTCCATACAACAAAAAAGAGAAGGCATCTTCTTTTCTTTTCAAATGTGATTTAAAGCAAAGAGACCCTAGAAGTAACTTCATAAATGATGAACATACAGTGTAATTTTTGAAAAATCACGCTTCTGGTAATTTGTGAGAAATCTCAATTTTGGGGATTTTTCATTTCTCTTTGGGAATTGTGGGATTGTCTGATTTTTGTTTATTTCCATCACTGAATTCTCAAAAAGTGATTTCAGGTCACTTTTAATCTACAAAAAGTGGTTTCCGGTTAATTTTGCGAGAAATTCGATTTAAAACCCGAGTTTTCCCCATAATTTCAGCTTGATTTTCTTGTCAACAGGAGATATTAGAATCTTTTTGAGGTCATATTTGCGTTCAGCAATGCGAACTCAATCAATCAAAATTCTTTCATAAATATTTGCTTTCATTTTAATTTTGGGGATTTTTAATTTCTTTTTGGGAATTGTGGTATTGTCTGAATTTTTGCTTATTTCCATCTCTGAATTCAAATCAATCCCCAAAAAGTGGTCTCAGATCACTTTTGCGAGAAATCCGATTTAAAACTAGAGTTTTCCGCTCAATTTCAGTCCGGGTTTCTTGCCAACAGGAAATGATAGAATCTTTTTGAGGTTATATTTACGTTCAGCGATGAGAACTCAATAAATAAAAATTAATTTCTTACACATTTGCTTATTCTTTTAATTTAGGGGATTTTTCATTTCTTTTTGGGAATTGTGGGATTGTCGGATTTTTTGTTTATTGTCATCGCTGTATTGAAATCAATAACCAGAAATTGATTTCAGATCACTTTAGCGAGAAAGCAGATTAAAAATCACACTTTTTTTACTCAATTTCAGTCCAGTTTTCTGACCAACAGGAGATATTAGAATCTTTTTGAGGTCACATTTTCGTTCAGCAATGAGAACTCAATAAATTGGTTTTTTTTCTTTTAATTTTGGGGATTTTTCATTTCCTTATGGGAATTGTGTGATCTGAATCTGAATTTTTGTTTATTTTCAACGCAGAATTCAAATTAATCGTCACTTTTGCCAGAAATCCGATTTAAACCTGGTGTTTCCTTAATTTCAGCCGAGATTTCTTGCCAGCCGGAGATGATAGAAACTTGTTGAGGGCATTTTTGGGTTCAGCAATAAGAAGACAATAAATACAAATTTCACACATATTTGTCTATTCTTTTTATTTTGGGGCTTTGCCAAAAATATTTTTTTTTTAATTTTGAAATCGTCTTGAAATTATCTTTAATTCTAGGGGTTGACTTTGTTTACAATTTTAGCTGCAGCCATTTGCTTCGTACCAGTTTTAATAGAATTTCATGATTCTAGCTTCAAGCCTTTGATGGGTACAATTTATATCCTTTTTTCGCCCCGTTTTCTCCAAAAATACAAATTTCAAAAAAATCTTTATTTTATGATCGACCCTAAAAAGTACGAATATCGATATATCGCCTTAGTTACAGAGTCTACGCAGCTAGAGCGAAGTATATAACGATTTTCGTTATTCTAGCGTCAGCCTTTTGATTGGTACCTTTTTTGTCCCCATTCTCCCCGTTTCTGCCTAAAAGTATAATTTTAGAAAATTTTCTTTATTTGGCACTTCTACACAGAGGTTTGGTATCAATATTAACCCTTTTTCCACACGTTACCCTTTAAAAGTACGAATTTCGAGGGATGTACACACCAAATTTCACTTTACTAGCTGTTGTTGTCTGATTGGCACCATTTTTATCCCTTTTTGTCCCAAGTATAGATCAATTTAAGGTGTGCATTCATGTTATAAATTGATTGGATTTTCCAATTTATATTAGGGGTTATTGGAGGTATTTCCATATTTAATGAACAATTTTCCCTCCCGATCGATTTCGCCAGCTTTCAATGTCAATCAATTTACAACGCACCGAAATCATTGTCTTTAACTAGTGACATGATTTGACAATTGCTAGTGTATAATTTGGGCCCCTTTTGCGATTCCAACTCCAATTCAGAGAACCCGTCCCAATATCCTTAGCAGCGAAGGAAATCCCACAAGTCGGTAACATATTAAATAAATTCATGTCCTTAATTATAATAACTTATGCACGTTATCCTCTTATGTTCAGTGTTCAGCTTTCGAACAACTTACTTTTGTTATTATTTTCGCATTATTTATAGGGGAAATAATGAAAGCATTTACCAATGCCAACACAGACTATAGTCACATAAAGTTACTACCGTTACTATAAGTATAATTTTATGTATCCTACACATGTTTCCTGTTCGCAAGGATTGCCACACTTCTGGCAGCACTATCTACGTCACTATGTGTGTGTGTGTGTGCGGTTGCGTATGATGGCACTCTGCTGGCCTGGTATATATTGTGATACATTGCCAAACGCTTAAACGGAACGGAACAGCACAACTTTCCTTTTTGTTTTATTTTCTAAATTTACAGCTTAGCATAATGTCAGGGAGACAGGCAAAGCAAAGGAAAAGAAAATGGGATAAAAGTTATATAATGGCAACAATGTTTAGTGAGAGAGAGAGAGCGGGAAAAGTGTTCTTTTGTTGCTGATGTTCTTGTCATAAATTGTTGAGCCATTATGCATCAATTTGGTGTATAAGCCACAGCAAGTGAAGCTACTATTATGCTCCCTACTAGCTCTACATCCCCTTGCCTGAATTTAACATGTTTTTTTGTTTTTGTTTTTCGTTTATCCCAACCACATGTGTTGCCATAATTTATAATAAAGATGAAGATGAAACAAAAACCAAAAATATTACAACTTTTTCCCTGATGAGTTTTTACAGCAAAAAAGCTAGTTTCTCGTCGAAATGACAACAAAAATTAGACAAATTGCTGTAAAAACTAAAAACTATTAGAAATATTGATTTTATAGCTTCCACATAAATTACATTTAATTATATTTGTAACAGCACAAAGAAATGAACGACTTTTTACACGCATGGCTACAAGTAAAGTTTGAAAAAAAATATGACGTTGAAAAGATAGATAGAATTTTATAAGAGGGGAATACAACAGCTACTCAATGCACAAGTCATAATTTTTGGTAATATCTATATTATTTGTCTCTAATGTATAGACAAACATATAGAAAGACAAAAGGACATAGTGGCAGGTAGCGGGATAGAAAGACGTGCAAACACACAGATCGTTGACAGGCATAGGGTGCGACATATGAATGGGCAGACAAATTGACTAACGGATGGACTGCAGGACGGGGTGAAAACGAAATGAAAACAATTGTTGTCGAAATCCGATAAAACGATCTTATATGTGCCTCTTATATGCATTAGGCAAGTGTCTGGAGAGAATCATATGCAATAGACTGCTAAAGGCATTTCGCAGATATCGGATTCCAAAAAGTAAGACAACGATACTGCCCTAGGGGCAATTCAAGACAAAGGGAATGCCAGAAAGTACTGTGCGGTTATTGCACCGGACATGAATAATTAATTCAACCCAGCGGGGCGTATGAGTATTATTAATAAATTATTATCAAACATACGCAGGGTGGGCTGAGTGATAATATTATTAGGGCGGTTCATTTAAAATTTTACATTTGAACTACCGATTACTTTGACTTCGAAAGATTACTTTGACAAACGAACAAGAATCACAACTCACTTGCCGAATTTGCGTTTAAAAAATCGCACCAACAACTAGGATGTTAGCGAAGAAAACACTGTAAAAGTGAGTATTTTTTTACAAAGTTTTTGTTTAAATGAAGACGATAAAGAAATTAAAAGGAAAATATCTAAGAATTTGGTACTTCTCATACATCAATTATATTGTCAAACTAGAACAGTTGTTTTAAATCCGCACACAGCCACACCTATCTAAAGGCCATGCACTATGGTCCCAAATCCATATTTTTTGGCAGAAATTCAAAAAATTGGAAATTGTTAAATGTTTATATATTTTCTTAATGGCAACACTCCAAGCTATCAAGAAAATGTATTGGAGAAAACTAGGAGGCAACACTACAAGCCTGAGGTGCATTTGAAGTTTGCCGTTGAAATAATTGGGATTAATTCGGGTCTAATGCAGTTAAGGCGTAAAAAGAAAATAATGAAGAGACTGTATTATTGAAATTGAAGGCCGGCGAAAGCAGTTGAAAAATTATATTTAACATTTTGTGATTACTGTAGTCTTGTCAGTTTTCTTAAGTGTTGTAATATTGTGATTCGTAGTGAGCATAACCTATAAATGTCGTGGGCCAAAAGTTATATATAGGACTCAACTTGACTCAAAATGTAAATGTGAAAGTGTTCGTCTGAGTGTGTAGTTTATGGTGGCATTAATATCTCGTCAGCATTTTTCGGCAAACTCCTAAAATTGACACTTTATTTGAGCACAATTTTCTATTAGCCATGGTACACATATTTGATCATATCTCTGAATCATATTTATGTATGAGACTCACCAACATCTCATTTTAAAGGTATTGCAAGTACCTTTAAAATGGTATATAACATCATTCACTTTCCTGTACACATGTAGACATTTTATATTATTTCCTGAAATAATTATTTGAAATGCAGTGTCAAGTAGAATATTTGTATGCTAAATTTTGCTTTTGTAATAATGTTCAGAAAAGCATTGTTCGTCAAAACGAAATAAGTTTCATTCTTTTAAGCTTTCATAAAATATTGTTTTTAGTCACCCTGTACTAATATAGGGTGATAATTATGTTGGTTATATATTGAGTTTATATGGTAAGTGATAGTGGGCGTAGGTGAAAGTGTCAAGTCATTCCCAAAAAAGTTCCTGAATGATTGCTATATTGGTATACTTTACAATGCACACTTTTAGGGTTATAATAGTATTACTATCATCAAATTTGGGAGTTTTAGCTGCTACGACATGTACATATTTCTACAATAAGGGCCATAAAATCGATATGATCATCATCTTGAGGTTTGATTTTAAATTGCCTTTTTTCTTGACAGATCACCCCTGACTCATATCAAACTGCTTTGTCATTTTTGTTCGGTATCATTTAGCAAGTCATCGTGGGAAGACTCGGCTGTATTACGAAAAACAGCGTTCTGTGAGAAACAAGACCGTAGCGAATCGATTCGTCGTCGTTCCCAGCAGCTTCCATAACTTCTCATATTTTACGTAAGGATTTCCGCCTTAAAGAGTACAGAATTCAACTTTTGCAATAATTGAAGCCAGGCTACTTAAATTTGCGTGTTATTTTCAGTGAATGGGAGATACCAATCGCTAGGTCACCATAGTCGTAGCCAATATTTACATGACATGTGTTTTAAAAAGTAAATATCATAGATACAAATTTCAAGTTTTCCACTTCGTCCCCAAGTTATAAGTTTTTTTGTTGACCCTATACCGATTAGTAGATTTTTGTTATTACCAATAAACCTCCCAAGGAGGTCATATTAAGCTCGCTTAACCTTTGTGTGATGTGTGTTTATCAAGTGGACTGGTGTGTGCACCGATAGATATTACGTCGAACGACAACATCATCTACAAGATTATTTAGAAGAGGTTAAAAGTTTATTAACTTGGTAAGC
This sequence comes from Polietes domitor, assembly GCA_947397865.1. Taxonomy (NCBI): domain Eukaryota; kingdom Metazoa; phylum Arthropoda; class Insecta; order Diptera; family Muscidae; genus Polietes; species Polietes domitor. The sequence continues at coordinate 77,265,170 of OX377619.1, read as the reverse complement.
ATGCTGGCAGTGCTCTGTCTCATGGACAACCGCACCAGAGTAGAGCTATGATTCATCCAACCACCCACATTCACATTAATTTGTAATCATCATTAGCTTTTGTGACTTCAACTGCTTTTGATAATCTTTGCTGGCAGATCCAGTACAAGCCATATACATTCATGTGAGCTATGTGTAAGGGACGAGAGTACAGTAGAATGGGTCATTTGGGAAAAATTGATAGGAACAAGATATGGATTGTCTACAAAAAAAATCACTAAAAAGTTATATAATTCGAACAATAAGTTAAGGACTATTAATTCAGGAACAAAAACCTAGGCGAAAGTGCAACATTAAACATTCAAACGGGAAAATCAAAATTTTTAAATGTGACAAAATATTTTGCAAATGATCATTAAACAATTAAAACTTAATTTTTCTTTTATTTTGAAATTTTATATGTCGTGACCCAGTACATCAGTACTGTAAACAAATCTCTATAAAAGTCCCATAATTCGAACAATAAGTTATTCTAAGACAAAAAAAAAATTATATTTTTGATTTCAACTGGGATATTGTCCTGGCTCAAGACCATTTTGTATCTATATTTAATAGAATGCAAATTTATTTACAAATGGCATGGAGCCATTTATTACTTGGCTGCAGACTACCACGATCATGATTTCGACCATGTTAAAATTCTTTCTTTATATTTTTTAAATGCTTTCAAGGCTCGAAGAAACAAAATCTTGGTCAAAAGTGCAACAAAATAAAATTACACGGGGATATCAAGATTTTGAGAGATGTGACAAAATATTTTGTAAATCATTACTAACCAATCGAAATTGTATTTCTATTATTTTTTTTAATTTCACATGTCCTGGCCCAGTTTAATGTCTAGTACTACAGAACCTACTACATACATAACTACATCGAATGAGTGATTTTATGAGAATTTTCCAAGCAGAAGGAGAAAATCATTAGACGTCTGTCTTGTTGGCATTTTAAAAATGCTAAGACACTGAAGGAACGTTCTACATGAATGCGTAAGAAAGACAGCAATAACAGACACAGAGGCTATAGCGACCAACACAAGGATGGATAGATAGAGCAGCGGGGAGAGAAACAGCATCGGATTACAAACTTAGCAAAATGTGGCACAATTTATGAAGCAATTTAAGTTAATTGCTAAGTAACTCATTTAAATATGTACACATTAATATAATACTCCCCAGACAAATACAACTACAACTACAACGAAAACGACAGCTGCCAACACACAACTACAAATATATTCTGCTAACTAACACGTACACAGCCATGCGAACATTCAAGGGGGTTGCTATTCAAGCCAAAGACAAATGTCAAAAATAAACTAGAGGCTGGAACTTATTATAGGATAGATAGGAACATATATATTAGGCTGGGTCACGAAAACAAATTGCAGCGGTCACTATCCAGAAATGAAGATTGGATTGTTTGATGATGACCTGCAAAATATTTCATCGCTGGGTCAAGCCAACTATGAGCTAAACGCTCCTGAAAACACCTCTAAAAATCATGTTATTCCCGTGCAATTTTTTTGATGTCGCATTTTCCCCAAATTTTTTTCTTTTTGAATCAATTTAGCCATATCCGTCTGTCTGTCCATCTATTCTTGTAATCATGATACAGGTCGCCATTGTTGTCCGATTCTAACGAAACTTGATATAAACGATTTTTACACGACGACGACGGACACTATTTAACAAATCGGTTCAGATTTAGATATAGGACCCAAACAAATGTTGCTCCCAATTTGACTTTTTCTGCTCTAGAAGCCACACAATCTAATGGATTTTGATCAAATTTTGCACAACACCTTATATCTAAGTTAGAAACATCCGTGGTAAAACTGTTTCAAATCGGTTCAGATTTAGCTATAGCCACCATGCGAAGTTCGCTCCCTATTTGACATTTTCCCGCCTAGAAACTGTAAATTTTAACAGATTTTTTTTTTAAATTTGGCGCAACACCTTATATTTCAACTAGAAACTTCTGTGGTAAAACTGTTTTAAATCGGTTCAGTTTTATATATAGCTCTCATACTAATTTGATTTTCTCTGTCTTAGAAACGACATAATTTAAGCGAATTTGATCGAATTTTTTTAAAACACCTCATATTTCAACTAGAAACATCTGTGGTAAAAATATTTTAAATCGGTTCAGATTTAGATATAGCTCCCATGCAAATTTCGATCGCGATTTGAGGTTAACAGCTGTAGAAACCACATACCTTAACCGATTTTCTTCAAATTCAGCAGGACATCATCATATCACTTAAGCATCTATGGTAAAAGAGGATGAGATCGGTTCAGATTTATGTATATAGCTCCCATGCAAATGGCGTTCTCGATTTTCACCCAATTGAATTGTAGTGGGGTAGAAAGTGTAGGGTATCATATATCCGCCCCCGACCGACTTTAGCCTTTCCTTACTTGTTTTTTGAGCTGCATTTTTTTTGCAAAGTTTTATACCCTCCACCTCCAGGATGGAAGTATACTAACTTTGTCATTCCGTTTGTAACACCTTGAAATATCGACTTGAGACCCTATAAAGTATATATATTCTTGAGCGTCATAAAATTCTAAGAAGATCACGCCATGTCCGTCTGTTGATATTGGGTCTGTGCATCCTCCTATAACAAAAACGTATACCATAAAGATATTTTTATTCGTAGGGGGTGAAATAGGGCAAAAAGGGATAAAAAAGGTACCTATCATACGACAGCAGCTAGAAACACGAAATTCGCTGTGTACATTCCTCTAATTGAGTAGATACATAAATATACAAGTATTTATTTTAAGGGGTCGAAGGGAATATAGGGCTAAAAATGGTACCAACCAAATGGCCAAGTTCGGTGTATACATTCCTCTGATTCCGTAGACACGTAGAAGAAAGGGATTTTTCGAAATTCGTATTTTTTGGTGTTAAAATGGAAAAAGGGGATACAAATAGTAACAACCAAATGACAGCAGCTAGAGTCATAAAATTCGGAGTATACATTCCTCTGACTGAGTAGACACGAAAAATAAAGGGTGATTTTTTAGCTATTATATTTTTGGCAACACTGGTTTAAACAGCTGACGTGTTTTGTTTCACTGTCAAACATCTTCAGTTTGGTCTATAATTTAACCATGAATAGTCTTACAAACGAACAACGCTTGCAAATTATTGAATTTTATTATCAAAATGCGTGCTCTGTTAAGAAAGTTCATCGCGCGCTTCCATTTTATGGTCAGTTTAATCGACCCACTGAAGCGGCTATTCGGGCTATTGTGACTAAATTTCGCACCAAATTTACATTGTTGGACATTAAACCACCAACACGCTTACGTAGAGTGCGAACTGAAGAAAATATCGCAGCTGTATCGGCCAGTGTTAATGATGACCATCAATTATCGATTCGTCGCCTTTCGCAGCAATTGGGCCTCTGTCACTCAAAAACGTGGAAATTCCAAAATTGGACTAAGCGGATGGACCATTTGAGGCGCAGTCAAGGTCAACATTTGCATGAAATAATCTTCAAACATTAAATTATATGGACCGTACTATCGATTCAAATAAAGATTTCATGCATTTTTCTGAATTTTATGTGTTTTTTTTTTGAAAAAGTTTCCTATAGCTTTTAAAAAATCACCCTTTAGTAGACATTTTTGAGTTGTGTAAAAAAACCAAAATTAGACAAAGACCCAATGATTATTTTGAGATGTTAACATTAAAAATCGGGAAATCGGATATATTTTAGAAATCGGCACAAAGTTGACTACTTTTTGTATTTTTCGATTTTAAAGAAAATTAAAATATTTATTTTTTTTAGTTTTTTCGTTTGTATTTTTTTGTCTGTAATCAATATTTGATTTGAACTGGGATATTGTCCTGGCTCAAGACCATTTTGCATCTATATTTAATAGAATGCAAATTTATTTACAAATGGCATGGTGACATTTATTACTTGGCTGCAGACTACCACGATCATGATTTCCACCCTGTCTAAAGGTTTCATTCAGGTGGCTTCGCAGCGACTTTTCAACATCAAACCCGGCCTCTATAAGGAGATGATTTTCAAAAACGAACGAGAATCACAACTCACTTGCCGAATTTGCGTTTCAAAAATCGCACCAAGTAATAAAGTACACATGCCATCTTACAAGCATCTCATTGAGTTGCATATGTAAGTATGCAGTTATAGTTACCCAACAATACTTATATTTATTTTATTTTTTTTTGTTTTAATGTTTTTAACATATTTTTACGTATTTGTTTATAATGCAAAGAAAAAATTTAATTTTTTGTATTACAGATTTTCATGTTTTTCAGATTTTGAAAACAGAAAAAACGTAATTTCTTTTTTAAATTTGTCGAACTGTTTCTCACTCATTTTAAGAGATTTTGCACTAAAATTTTTGTTATCTGAAATTGTGAATTCTTAGCTTTATTATTTCGTGTTATTTATTTGTTTGTACCAAATATAGTTCGTTTGTAATGAATATTGTAAAAAATATCCCTTTTGAACAAATGTCTGACTTTGAACTAACTCAACTTTTTTTCCTTCAACAGCCTTTAATGAAATGAATACATATTTGGAAAGGTTGAAGGGTTTCCCGTTTTTGTAGGGAAGATAGTAGTTTTGTAGTTTTAGAAGATAGGATACATTTAGTGAAAAAAGTCCAATTTTTAGTTCCAACACGCAATTAAGTCATGTTTGTCTCATTAACTTCTGAAAAGTAGCTGCGCAAAGACAAGGTGGGTAAATTTCCTTTATCCCCATGCTAAATTTTATAACAATCGGAGTTCATTTGCCAGAAATATGCCCAAAAAATCCAAAATAATAATGCTAAATCAAGTGTTATTAGGGTTTTTGGGCATAGTATCGGCAAATGAACTCCAATTGTGATTTTTTTAATTTTTCAAAATCTGAAAAACATGAAAATCTGTAATACAGGGTTTTCCAGCAAGAGGTGTTATTTTGAATCACCCGGTATTTCGGTAGCTGTCACTTTTGAAGCTTTTATTCTTTGACATTTGTGACAAGTAGGAACTACGCCATTACTAAAAATGGAACGATACACGCTTCAACAATGCATTGAAATTATTAAAATTCATGAATGAAAATGATCCGGAATTCCATCGAAAAATCATCCAGACTGATGAGGCCCATTTCCACCTCGGTGGCTACGTCAACAAGCAAAACTGTCGCATCTGGGGCTCGGAAAACCTAAGAGTTATTGTTGAGAAGCCTCTCCATCCTCATCGTGTGACTGTTTGGTGCGGTTTATGGTCCAGCGGGGTCATTGGACCTTACTTTTTCGAAAATGAGGTTGGATCAACAGTTTCGGTGAATGGATTGCGCTATCGATAGATGATTAATGATTTTTTTATGGTAGGAGTTGGATTGTATTGATCTGGACAACGTTTACTTTCAAGAAGACGGCGCTACGTGCCACACAAGCAACGAAACCATTGCTCTTTTACGGGAAAAGTTTCCGGACCGTGTTATCTCTCGAAGAGGTGATCACAATTGGCCACCGAGATATTGTGATTTAACACCTTGCGACTTCTTCCTTTGGGGCCACGTGAAAGATAAGGTCTACGCCAACAGCCCAGCGTCGATTCAAGACCTCAAAGATGGAGTTCGTGAGGCTATCGAGGACATTGGGCAGCCACTTTGCGATTTGGAAAATTTCATGAAAAGGATATGGTCCTGTAAGCGTGGTCGTGGTGGCCATTTGGCTGATGTTGTTTTTCATTATTAACGGCATATTTTCCTCTTTATTATGAAATAAACATCCGATCATTTATCTCAAAAAATGAAATTTTTCTTTGAATACCATAATAACACCTCTTGTTGGAAAACCCTGTGCAAAAAAAATATTTTTTTCTTCGCATTATGAAGAAATTCGTAAAAATATGTTAAAAAAAACATTAAAACAAAAAATAAAAATTTTAATTTTCTTCAAAATCGAAAAATACGAAAAGTAGTCAACTTTGGGCCGATTTCTAAAATATATCCGATTTCCCGATTTTTAATGTTATTACCTCAAAATAATCCTTGGGTCCTTGCATAATTTTGTTTTTTTACAGAACTCAAAAATGTCGACTAGAACAAAAGTTATTGACCCATGGATTTTGATTCTGAACCACTATGCGGCAGCCAATACCATTCGAATGATGCTTAAATTATGAAAATGGGAAGGAAATTAACGCCTCAGCGCTCATTTTTGTAAAAAGATTTTAACATATTTGGCTCTAAAAATCCATCTCCGTTCACAAAAATGAAGTCAGTGACGTAATTTCAAGGTCCTAGCTCTATTCTTCTATTTAATTTTGGCCGCAGCTTGTGTGAAAATATTCCACTGTCCGATGTGGAAGAGAAATTGAAAACAATTTATAATTTTACAGAGTGTACGCTCGCGCTCACCAATAATGTGTCAGTTATGTTGGCAGATATATGACGGAGCATATCCGTTTCCGTTAGCAGACGTTTAACTCATTTTGTTTTCGTTTTCGTTCTACTGAATAATATTCGATAGAATGATATTTTGCCTAAATTCTAATGGGCACAGAAACGAGGACGTGAGCCACACACCACTCACATCCACTTCGTCAACCAACTCTGTCAGTGGCAGAGTTCGCATCGTCGTCACGGCAACATACAACAACAACAGAGCCAGTCAAATTCACTAGGTATGTTTGTATGTGTGCTGTTTGTTGTTCAGTTGTTTCAAGCAAATTTAGCGTTTTCACATACATACATATGTGAAATATTACCCAAAGGCTGTTCGCGATGTGGCAACACCGTCACTGCTACTTTAACTACAACCACAACTAATAATCGTCCAGATGGGGAAATTGAAAGGCCTGGGAAAGCGTCTTTTATGGTATTCCACTACTCATTTAAATAGGTCTTCCCCAAGTAGGTATGTTAGGGGACATTTGTCTGATTTATTGTAAATGCAAGGACTGTGTCGTTAGATATTCTCAATTCGCTTGCCAAATTAGGTCTACAAAGAATTATTCTCAATACCTTTTTAAAGGTTTCCAAAGACATTTTGAAAATGCTCTATTGAAGGCTTCCAATGTGTCCCGCTTACTCAGATCTACAAGTCCTACGACAAGGCTTTCAACTGCAGACCTTCCACCAGCCCTTCTACGAGAAGGGGAGATATTCGCATCTACTTGCAAGGGTATTGGCAATTATAGGTTAAGGGCCACTGAAAGAATTTGCCGGCATGTTAGTGGGCATGCAAAGTCCCGTATTCCGCTGCTGGGCGTACTTAGGCCTGTGCGTGTATATATATCGTGTGGGTGAGTGTGTGTGTGATCGTGAGAGCATAGTTTTGAACATGTTGCCATCAAAATTCATTTAACTTCCGTTTCGTGCGCATTTTGCGCTTAAATTATTTTGTTTGTATAACGTATTAGTATTAGTTGGAAAGCGAACGGTTTTAAAGAACCACCCCCTCCTCACACCATGGAAACGAAGGCCAAAGACTTTGGCTACGAACTCTACGAAGGATTATAGGCCATGGGTGGGTGTGTGGGCAGGCAGGCAGGCATCATCAGCCCTGGCGGCAGTATTAGAGAGAGAGAAAAAAGCACGAATATTTACCACAAAGAAAATTAAGCTTAACTCATGTTAGTTGCCCTCTAACAGCGCAAACATGGGAAAGCACACTAATGGCCATCTACAAGCAAACACCCACATATATACACACACACTCGTATCGGCAGCTCAAATGCAAAGAAACATAACAATTTTTATCAGTTTTTTTGCGGTTATAAAATATGGATATGTTGCAATGGAAAGTCAGCTATAACCAATATTTTGTGGATCGTGGATTAGTGAGCCATAATAAAAGAACTTGGCAGGGTCACATGTATGGTGACTATATAAAACTCGAATACCTCCCATTCATTTGTAAGTTGTTATCTTAGAGAGTATCGATATGAACAAACCGTACGAATTCATTTAATATTAACATATTATCAGACTTTTTGGGATTTTTTTAGGAACTTCCTCAAATGCATGAAGTATGCACAATGGGATTTTGGAATAAAAAAAGAAAATAAGTACAAAAGACCCCCCACCTTGGATTGCATTCCACAAGGCTGTCGATTTTCGTAGAAGTGCAGTAATATTACAGGAAAATATATATTCTTTAATATAGCCAAACCAAAACAAATAGAAATATTAAAAAAAAAAATAATTTTATAAATAAATATAATATTTTTATTATTTCACATCACGCTTATAAAGCGAGGCTACCAATACGTTTACACTATATATATATAAATATATCTATATATATATACTTGAAGTCAATTAAAAAAAATATTCTTATATTTATATTTTCAAAAAGCTTAAATACCATAAATCTTGGTAGATAGTGGGTGCTACAGTTGGTTGTATTTCTATTCTATTTTAATTTCAAAAGTACAAATTTTGAAAATCCATTATCTCACGTACATAGTGCAGAATAACTTAACTTCATGATTCAACCAATTTTTGCCGTAAAAGTACGAATTTGGAAAAATCTTTTTATTTTGCGATTTGATTTCCATCATTCTAGCTGTGGCCATTTGGTTGGTATCATTTTTTCCCCCTTTTCCAATTTTCCCCCTTAAGAGTACGACTTTCTAAGATCTCTTTAGTTTACGTGTCTGCGCAATTAGAGGGATGTACACGCCGAATTTCATCATTCTAGCTATAATCGTTTAGTTGGTACTATTTGTATCCCTCTGTACTCATTGTATGCCTTGAAAGTACGAATTTGGAAAACATCTTTTATTTTTCGTGTCTACGCAGTCAGAGGAACGTATACTCCAAATTTCAAGACTCTAGCTGCGGTCATTTGGTTGGTACTATTTTTATCCCCTTTTTCCATTTTATCCAATTCAATTCAATTTTTGTCGAGGTACCTTTAATATTTGTACTCTCGTTTTGAAAATAAAATTCCAATAACACCCGCTTATATGTTCAATTAAAGGTACGTACGATGGCTATAAATATTGTGAATATCACATAGAAACAGAGGTTTGGAAATTGTCTCCAAAAATTGAGAAAAAAAAAATTTAAACGAAAAAATCGGAAAAATAAAAAAATCTGAAAAAAATTATTTTATTCTTTATTTTTAAAAGATCTATGGATAAATGTAGAAGTTCTGACTCTCTTTGTAGAAGCTAAAAATTTTTGTAAAAAAGCATAATTTTTTGAATAAAAAGCTCGATAAGCTTTTATTCGACATTGTTTTATTTTTATAAAAAGTATTTTATTTTTTAATCGATGAACTGCGGCTATTATAGCTTTATACTGCACTTAAGATTAATACCGACCCAGTATGTACAGGCGCTGGCATGCCATAATACAACCTTACATCCCCAAAGTATGCTTTAAATAAATTTTCCTAAATACATTAAAAGAGAACAGCGAAGAAAGTATTGCTTTATTTTTGGCTTAGATGTTTTTACCATTTCAGTAATTAAATCGATGTTGTCAGCTATAAGCAGAATATTCATTTTAAAATGAATAAATGAGACAATAGTTTAACTATCGGTCGGCCTCATGAATGTAGTTTTATACTGTAGAAAATTACGAATACTGAATAAATACAACATTCAGGAAAACCTCTGTCTGAAAAGGAAAGCTAACACGTAATTACACTTTTATAAATGCAAAAGAACACCTCAAGAGCTCCTATCCTATCCGAGATACAACCCAATAAAATAAGATCTCTTATGATGAAATTTGCAACTATTTCAGCTTTTATGAACTTTAAAAGAAGCCACAGCTAAAATTATCCGCGATATTGTCAAAATCTTTTAGAATATGCTTAATAGGAATCTTTCTTTGCAAAATTCCATCAGAAAAGTCGAGATTTGGCCGCATGAAATGTGGGAGTTTTTGCCTTGGACAATACACTATGGGGCGTGGCAAAACCAGCCATATTTTGTACACATGAAGTGATTATAAAAAAAATATATTCAATAACGAAATACAGCTGATTTCGAATATCCGTGTAAACGTTACATTGGTTTTAATGTCATTTGTGTGCAAGGGGCGTGGCAATTTCGCCCATCTTCGAACTTAAAATAAGTTTGGAACAAATATTAAAATCCATGAAACGGATAAGGTCCAAACATACTTAGGATCTTAAGACACTCCTTCAATGCGATACACTTTTTTCCGTCCCAAATGATATATACCCTCCTACTCTGTAGAGTGAGGGTATAAGTATGTAATTTTGGAAAAATTTTAAAAAATTAAAATCGAAAGAATATATAATGTTTGTGCATTCTAATAGATTGAAGTTCCTGCCAAATTGCTATGAAAAAATCAAGGAATTGAGAATTTCTCAAATATTAAATTAGATATGGGTGATTCCGTTGGAACGGGTGTGACACTTTTGCTTCAATATCTCCCATATTCATTGACTGATATTTTAGACTATATTGCCAATTGAAAACTTCACGTTAATCGGAATATTATTGCAACTATAAATATGTCTTAACGTTTTAAATATTGGATATATACAATAAACTAGCGCGTCACGGATGTGAACTTAGCTTTGAAGAAAATCTTGAGGTTTAACTTATTTTCTTGTTTTCGGCACTGTTCTTCCATGACATGCCTTTATGAATTTTTGCTAAGAGTAGCTCATACACATTATTCAAAAGTATACATTACCGACATCTCTTTATGAATATAGGAAATATAGGATATTTAAATTGTAACGGGCGTGACATTTTGACGGAAATCCTGTTACGATACCTGAATATATTTGGAGAAGGAAATGATCAGACCTATTATTTTTTTTTAATATAATCAAAAATATGTATTATGAGAAGCATAAGCATGGCAAATGTTTATCGGTTCTTTCTAAAATTATAAATTGATTTTGAAATTTTGTCGAAAAAAGGGGCACTTTAAAATATAAAAAAATTAATTAAAAAAAAGAGTTTTAAGTTTTAGAAAATATCTAATTTCTTAGCACCCCTCAACTATTCAGAAAGCATCAATGCGCCTTAAAAATGTATTCTTGGACAATATTTTCCTTCAACTACTCACGAAATCAACTATAACAAACTCAATTTTTTTACATAAAAAAGCCATCTCTCAAACATAGATAGAGTCTGAATTTCAGTTTATTGATTTCTATCCGAAAAAAATTGTAACTCGAACTACTAGATTCCAGGGTTTTGCTAGTTATCCCATTTTGCTTTTCAGCCCATCCGATATATGTGCATTGTTTACGTTTACTTTGTTCCCGTTTTACACCAACTTTTGTGTTTTTCAGCGATTTTGTTTTTTCTTATATTTTTTCACTTGCGTTTGATGTTTGCCTAGGGTCGTGTGTGTGCGTTTTTTTTTGCTTTTTTGATTTATAACACGAGCGTCATTTATTATATTCATGCAACATTTGAGCGTGCGGCTGGGATCTCTGGGATGGATTGCTGGCTGTTCGGTGGATTGTTTGACTTTGGGTGTTGACTGGTAACAAGTGTGGTTTTGTTCTGCCAGGGACTCCTTTTCGTTTATGGAATTGAGCGCTTATTGGGTGGTTGGGGACGCGTGTGGCACGGAAGGGGATTAATGCGGCTGTTATTTGCACAAGGCCTTGTTGTAAAGGGTGATTTTTTAAGAGCTTGATAACTTTTTTTTTTTAAAAAACGCATAAAATTTGCAAAATCTCATCGGTTCTTTATTTGAAACGTTAGATTGGTCCATGACATTTACTTTTTGAAGATAATTTCATTTAAATGTTGACCGCGGCTGCGTCTTAGGTGGTCCATTCGGAAAGTCCAATTTTGGGCAACTTTTTCGAGCATTTCGGCCGGAATAGCCCGAATTTCTTCGGAAATGTTGTCTTCCAAAGCTGGAATAGTTGCTGGCTTATTTCTGTAGACTTTAGACTTGACGTAGCCCCACAAAAAATAGTCTAAAGGCGTCAAATCGCATGATCTTGGTGGCCAACTTACCGGTCCATTTCTTGAGATGAATTGTTCTCCGAAGTTTTCCCTCAAAATGGCCATAGAATCGCGAGCTGTGTGGCATGTAGCGCCATCTTGTTGAAACCACATGTCAACCAAGTTCAGTTCTTCCATTTTGGGCAAAAAAAGTTGGATATCATCTCACGGTAGCGCTCACCATTCACAGTTACGTTACGATTCGCATCATCTTTGAAGAAGTACGGTCCAATGATGCCACCAGCCCATAAACCGCACCAAACTATGACTTTTTCTGGATGCATTGGTAGCTCTTGCAATGCTTCTGGCTGATATTCACTCCAAAATCGACAATTCTGCCTATTTACGTACCCATTGAGCCAAAAATGAGCTTCGCTGAACACAATTTCTTTCTTTCTGAACTTTCTTAACAGAGCACGCATTTTGATAATAAAATTCAATGATTTGCAAGCGTTGCTCGTTAGTAAGTCTATTCATGATGAAATGTCAAAGCATACTGAGCATCTTTCTCTTTGACACCATGTCTGAAATCCCACGTGATCTGTCAAATACTAATGCATGAAAATCCTAAACTCAAAAAAATCACTCTTTATTTGTGTTTTGTTTTTTTTTTTTGTTTCACAAATGGTTATCCGTTTATGAATAATATTTTGGGATACCATAAAGAGTAATTCGATTCGAATTGTAATTCTTTGGCATTTCGAAATCTAGCTACATAGCAAACAACGAAGAGTTTGTGTATAAAGCTAAAGGGCGATCAATGCTGCCTAAAATAATTGCTTCGAAAAGAAAGATATTTGATAACCAAGCAACAAAAATAAAAATTTTGTGTTCGAGACCTAAAAAGTTATTTTTTGAGTGCCTTAATAAGGCATACTGAGTCATAAATCTAACAAATTGATATTTATGGATATTTTTTAAATTTTGATTTTCGTCGAAGGTACGTTAAATATTTGTATTATCATTTTGAAAATATAGGCCCGATCGAATTCGCTTATATGTTCAATTAAAGGCAGCTACACATATATTGCTTTCACCTAGAAACAGTGGTTTGGGAACAGTGTCCAAAAAGTTTACTTTTTCTAAAAATCTTTTTTTTTTGCTGGCACGAAAAAAAAAATCATAAAAAAATTAGAAAATGGCAAAAAATATTTTGTTTTTGTTTTTAATAGTTAACATTCTAACGAAGAAAACCTTGTCTGTAGGTTAAAGATCTTTGGCTAAATGTAGGAGTTATGGCCCTCTTTGTAGACATAAAACAATTCTTTAAGAAAACATGATTTTTTAAATTTGAGGTTAAATAGAACAAAACCCCATTGTAGTTTAATAAAAACAATATATTTATATTATTTTATAATAGCTGGAATCTTAGCGAAGAAAACAAGGTATATTGGGAGCAAATCTATTAATAAATATAGAAGTTATAGCACTTCTTGTAGAAGTACATGTCGTCTTCAAATATGACTTACTCAATTTGAATAAAAACTTCAATTAAAGGAAAGTGTCACGATGCCTTAATTATACAACTATTCATAGATTTTTTTTACACTGAGATCCTGGATAATATAATATAAGGATGTCCTTTTATTAAACTAACAATTGGTTTACGCGCTCTTTAATCAAAAACAATTTTACTTTTTCTAAAAAATCTTTTTTTTTTTTGCTGGCACGAAAAAATCATAAAAAGAGTAAAAAATGGCAAAAAACATTTTGCTTTAGTTTTTTTTTAACATTCTAACGAAGAAAACCTTTTCTGCAGGTTAATCATCTATGGCTAAATGTAGGAGTTATGGCCCTCTTTGTAGACGTAAAACAATTCTTTAAGAAAACATGTTTTTTTACAAATGGAGATTAAATAGAACAAAACCCCATTGTAGTTTAATAAAAACAATATATTTATATTATTTTATAAAAGCTGGGATCTTAGCGAAGAAAACAAGGTATATTGGGAGCAAATCTATTAATAAATATAGCAGTTATAGTTCTTCTTATAGAAGTACATGTTGTCTTCACCTATAACTTATTCAATTTAAATAAAAATTTTCAATTAATGAAAAGTGTCACGATCCCTTAATTCTACAACTATTCATAGATTTTATGAAATAGGCCTACACTGACATCCCGGATATTATAAAATAAATTCTTATGTCCTTTTATTTAACTTACAATTGGTTTACGCGCTCTTTAACCACAAATTTAGAAAATCATGATTTTTTAAAAATCTTCTGCGTCCGCAAAGAGGGTAATAACTTCTACATTTATCCATAGTTCTTTTACTTGTATTCACAATTTTCTTCATTATAATGTTAGATATTATAAAATATTTCGTAATAATTTTTACTATTTTTTTTCTTCCATTTTTTATGTTTTTTTTTGTGTCAGCAAAATAGGATTTAAAAAAAAAAATCTCAGTTCACTTGGAAACTGATCCCAATTTGTTGGAATCCATTAAATGGATGTATAAGAGAGTGTTATCGGTCTTATATTGCCAAAATGCGAATACTAATATTAACGGTATTTTTTTGGCACAAATAAAAATATTTGTAAAATATTTAAAAAAATGGATCCATTAAAATATGTTTTAAAATATGTGTATTGAGCTTAGAAAGCCGAAATACCCTCTCATACCCAATGTTGCCTATAGGCAACATCACGAGTTAGTCCTATACAATTTTTAAAATCACATATTTTGCAGAATTAATAAATTTTATTTTGGTGTACATATGTAAAAAAGATTCTTCAAAAGAGACCGAACAAATTCGGTAACTTGTGTCTGCGTAGAAAGACGAAAACAAAAGTCAAGTCTTAAATATCAATTATTTGAGTTTCTTGTTATTATATTTTTGTATAGAATTCCATCTTATTTTTGTAGGATTTCTTCGAGTGCAGGGAAAACTGTCTTTTTCATACGAAGTGATGCATAAGAAAGATTTCTAAAATGAAGAAACATTTCAAAATACTGTTTATATTTAACCGATATCTGCAGTATACGGATTTTAAGAAACATCCTGTTACGCATGTCCTGTATGAATAGAACCCCCAAAATCTATAGAAATCATATCTAAACTCATAATTCATCTTAAATCATAGTAAATTTTATATATTTATTAAAAAGAAAATTCGAGCATGAGAAGATTAAGTAACAATTATACATTGCCCTTCTTGAAATATTTTGTATAGTGTAAATGACCCTTTTCGGTATACATATGTCCTAAGGACCTTTGATTTTATATATTATATTTATTTATGTTTTATGTATATGAAAGAGGTCGATGTACAACTGAGCTTAATCTTCGTTTGGCGTTTAGCTCACAGGCGCCCAGTGGAATATTTTCATACAAGCTGCGGCAAAAATTAGAGGGAATAGAGCTAGGACCTTGGAATTTCTCATCCATCCACATCCTCAAATTAGATTAAAAAAATTGATTTGAACCGGGATATTGTCCTGGCCATTTTGCTTCTATATTTAATAGAATGCAAATTTATTTACAAATGGCATGGAGACATTTAGTACTTGGCTGCAGACTACCACGATCATGATTTCCACCATGTCAAAAGTCTTTTCAAGTGGCTTCGCAGCGACTTTTCAGCATCAAACCCGGCCTCTATAAGGAGATGATTCTCACAAACGAACGAGAAGCACAACTCACTTGCCGAATTTGCGTTTAAAAAATCGCACCAAGTAATAAAGCTCACATGCCAACTTGCAAGCATCTCATTGAGTTGCATAGGTAAGTATGTGTATATGCAGTTTAAATCCGCCCACAACCACTCCTACTTCCCATGTAAGTTAAAATGAAAAAACGTTATAAATTTCCTATTTTAATATAAATGTTAATACAAATCGTTACCATCGATTTGATTCGAGTCCACTATTAATAGCAAATTTTCAGTGCCAAGTCCAAAGCCAAAATAAAAATTTTATTTTTTTACGATTTTTTTATAAAATTTTTTTTGCAGTCTTTAAAAAAGATCCTTTTTTTCGTCCTCTATAAAACAAATATTTTATAGAGTGCAGATTGCAAAGAAGACGGAAATGGTAATTTGACATGAAGTGAACGATATTTGAAATATATTTCTCTACAAAGCAACTCCAATACTATAATGTAATGTATAATGTAAAAATTTTCTCAAATTAGCCATAAAAATCTCCAACTATTTTATAATCGACAAAAAACGGTCTTTTCCACATGTCCACAAAAAAACATATTTAAAATTCGCCACGTTTGGCGCGAAATCGCCATATCTGACAACCCTGCCAGAAAGGTAAACCACTTTCTGAAAGGGAATGCAAAAACGTAATTACACTTTTTAAAATGCAAAAGAACACCTGAAGAGCTCGCATTTTCTACGAACTAAACGAAATTTCAATACCATACATCCCAATCAAATAACAGCTATTATGACGAAATTTTCAACTATTTTAGCACTTATGAACTTTAAATGCATCCGCAGCTTAAGTTAGCCGTGATATTGATCAAATCTTTTAGAAAATGCTTATTAAGAATTTTCTTTGCAAAATTCAATCGGAAAAGTTGAAATTTAAGCGCATAAAATTTGTGACTTTTTGCTGCTGATAATACATTGTGAGGCGGCTTGATCCAGTAACAAAATATTTTCCAGATTATTATTAAACAATCCAATAGTCATTTTTGGGCGGAGACGACAGCAATTTATTTTTGCGACCCATCATATCATATCATATTATATTGTTGCCTTCATATATATATAGATATTGGACTAATGGGAATTGCTAGCAAAAAAGGAACTAGTTTCATATTTAAATTTATTTGCCTGTTGTTATAAAAAATTCATTAAAATTTGCTTTTATTTTTAAAGTTGTTGCTGATTTTATTAAGCTTTTTCTTCTCGTTTAAATTAACGAAAAATCGAAATACGCCTTTTCTATATTAAACCATATACACATACATTTCACAATTATATTTGTGGTGTGTTTTTTTTTATTAGAAATCCAAAAAAATATTTTTAATGTTTAAAGTTTTTTCCCATTTTATTCGACTTTTTTCATATCATTTAAAGTAATGAAAAATCTGGATACGCCCTTTCTATAAACACATACAACGTTCTCATACACATACGCGAAAAGGTGTACTGTGTGTGTTTGTTGATAAGTACACACCTAAACATGTGCCTGTGTTTGCCTACATATGTGCATGTTGTGTTCTAATACCCAAAAGGCTTAATTAGTGAATGTTCATATATTTCATTTCATGATGATATTTTGATTTTACTCACACCATATAGGTAGGTGTGTGTGTGGGTGTGTTTATAAACATTTCGAACAAATGGACACCACACAAAGGATATACATACATATGTGTGTATGTACATCTGCACAGGCAAATCTGCATGACTTTGAGAGTTTTAAAGTTTTAATTTCATAAAATTTAGACGAGCTTTTCAGATTACTGTGTAGGCAGTATTTATGCATATTAAATGTATTTCGGGAGTATAACCTTTCCCAAACTTAGTACTAATGTGAATTAGCAAACATTCATAATTTACATTACATCAATGTATGACTAAATAACAAGGGCAGTGGCCTTTAAGCAGTGCATAGCTCAGATTGTTGTAGATTTTGCAGTTTACAGTCGATTACTTGTTCGTTTCAGAATTCATCTGTTTGTTGGCACTACCGCATGTCCGGTATAATTTCCTTGTGTCATGTTATGCCATCATGGCGTATGATTGATGTTTATTCAGAAATCAATTGCAATGTTGTTACGCATACGTCACCCAGGCCACACAAAACCGCATTCATTCATTCATCCGCAAACACACACAAGTAATCTGCAGTTATTAATTTTGCTAACCCCAAAAGAACAAATATGTACAGTACAATAATGTGCAGTTATTTGATCCCCATAAAAGTTCAAAGTAAATATTAGAAAAACCTTGGCATGCAATGCTACATTTATATGTTTGTGATTTTTCCAACACCCACATTTTTAAATATTTGCCTGCAAATAATAACCAACTAATTAGAATAGAATATTAAATGTTCGAACTAAATGTTAAGCAAATAGTCAGGTTGTTTCAATAGAAATTAAATTTTGAGAAAAAAAAGTAAATGATTTCATTATGTTTAAAAGGGGGTGTCTCAAAACGCTTAACAATGGAAAATTGTGTTGATTTTGTATAAACTCAGTAATTTTTACAAGCTAAAGGTATTGGTGACACTAGTCAAGTATTTGTAACACATAGAAATAATTTAGATAGACAAAGTATTCACCCCAGTCGCGAATAAAATTTCTCTTAAATTTCTAATCGTGATTTAATGTCTATTTTTCAGTTCGATTTGATCACCTTATTTCTATTACACGGCCACGAAAAAATAACGTCCCAGAAATGGAAATTGATTTAGGATTGTTTTAGGATGCTCTGCAAAATATAACGTCGCTGTGTCAAGCTGCCAGTAAGCTAAACGCTTTTGAAACACATCTAAAAATCATATTTTCCAGTTTAATTTTTCCAAGTTCGATTCGTGTCCAATACACCCTCGAAAACACTTTCAACATAAACTTGCATAGGAGCGCCCCGGTAGTTGAGTTGGCTCGGCTATCAGCGTTGTGGGTTCGATTCCCACCAGAGGCTCTGGTCTGTCGCTGCAATAGCTAGCTACAATGGTCTTAGTCACCACGGCCCAATCCCTGGACCCAAAATTAGATATAAAAATTTACTTTGTATTGTAATTCATAATAAATAAATAAATAAACTAATAAACTTGCATAGTTGTCTCAAAATAACTTTTTGGTCGTATTATTGGACTTATGGAGTCATCTTTGCTGGTTTTCAAAAGTAACAATTAATAACTAATATTTCTAATATAGGGTCCGCAAAATAACTTTTTAGTACTTTTTAGAACTTGAAAGTACAATCCTTCCGGTTAATAATGGAAAATAATTTCATTCAAATGGCTGCCTCGGGCACCCCACAAATAGTAGTCCAACGGTTGAATAGTTGAAAAAAAAACGTTAGATGGCGGACCCTTAGAAGCAAGCAATACCTAACCTAATCTAAATTAAGAATATCACTTTTATGCTAATTGACTAACACAAAAGATGGGGTATCCGAACCAACCTTTTCAAACTCCTTTTACAAAAATGTGCACGACGATTGTTCGTTCATGTAAAGGGTCCGCCATCTAACGTTTTTTTTTCAACTAGTGCTTATTTCATGAATGGTAACACTTAGCTCATGTCTGATTTGACGGATAATTAGTTTTATCCTTCCGCTGAACGAATATGGTTGTGTATACGCTTGAACAACGCTGGGAAATATTGCTAACAGAAGATGCCGATTTTGCCCAAAAAATCATCTTTTCAGATGAAGCTCATTTTGATCTTGGCGGGTATGTAAACAAGCAAAATTGTCGCATTTGGGGCACAGAAAACCCGCACGCATACTTTGAAAAGCCGATACATCCAAAACGTGTCACTTTTCACTGCGGATTTTGTTCCAGAGGCATAATTGGGCAATTTTCAAAATGAGCAAGGAGTTGCCGTTACAGTCAATGGCGATCGCTATCGGGCCATGTTGAACGAATTTTTGTTCACAAAAATTGAAGAGGAGGATATTGGCAACACAGCCGAAGCTAAACTCGATGTTTTGCGCCCTGTTTTTGAAGATTGCATTATCAGCCGGAGAGCTGATGTCGTTTGGCCACCTCGGAGCTGCGATTTGACACCGTTGGACTATTATTTGTGAGGTGCCCTCAAAGATAAGTGTTACGCCGACAAGCCAGAGACAATTGACGCTTTAAAGGACAATATTCCCAACAATAACTCTTGGGTTTTCCGGACACTCAGATGCTACAACTTTGCTTGTTGACGTAGCCACCGTGGTGGAAATGGCCTCATCAGTCAAGATGATTTTTCGATGAAATTCCGGATCATATGCATTCATCTGAAGAACCCAATATTAATGCGTTGTTGAAGCGTGTATCGTTCCATTTTTAGTAATGGCGTAGTTTCTACTTGTCAAATGTCAAACAATAAAAGCTTCAAAAGTGACAGCTACCGAAATACCGGGTGATTCAAAATAACACCTCTTGTTGGAAAACCCTGTATAAATATTCTACGATTTGTTTCTGTTTCCCCAGGTTCGATATCATTTTTTTTTGTTTTCGCATTAAAAAGATATCGGTTTTAGTTTATAATAGCTGGCATCTTCGCGAAGTAATTTGTAATTAGTGTGGAAGTGCACATGGTCCCAGCTTCCACATTTATAAAACAATTGTAAAAACATGTTAAAATATCAAGACATAGTGGAGTCCATGCACCGGTGAGAGTCAGTAGGCTTAGCCGACTGAGGCTTACTTACATTTTTGAATATTATTTAATTTGTATTTTTCGTTTACCGAATTATCCGAATTTTTTATCAAAAAATTAAATCTTCCAAAAAAATTCATTGACTCGCTTCAAAAATTTTAATCCGCTTATCGAGTATATTTGTCCAACTAATCTTCCAACGCTTGATTTTTATAAAAACTTTTTCGGCTGTCCTCGTTTACTTCAAACAATAAAAGACCACAACGACAGTTTGCTGTTGAGGCCGTGCGTATAAAACAATTGCCGAACTATTCCGAAATAATTGCTGCGTATTTATTTGGCAAAAATTTACACAAATCTCTTGATTATATTTTCGTGAGCATTTTCAACATTTTTGCCATCAATTAAAAGGGATAATAACTTTGGCGTATCAGGACAAAAGGCAAAAGCGACAAATAAAACAATGACTAAATAGTTGTTGTGTTTGCTGCTGATGATGTTGTTGTTGTTATCGTTCGTCCTGTGTCTGTCGGTATTTGTTTATGGCCCCGCCATTTACAAGCAGCTAAACAAACACGATTACAGAACACCAAAAACACACAAACGAACAAACAAACAACAAACACACACACAGATACACAGACACAAAGAAGGTGTCAGAGTAGTTGGCCTAACTAAAGTTTTCAATTGGTTTAGAAGTGGTGGTGGGGAACTGTAGGTTTCATTGGGTTAGTTGGATTTTTTTTTGGGGTGGTGGGGGGTAGGTAGTTGGTTTTGATGAGTAATGGGTTAGTCATGTTAAAATAAAATTTTACCATGATTACAGCGCCGCCCGCTATTATAACACGGGCCGTATGGGAGACTTGTCCCTCACCATTGCGTGCAATGCAAGTATATTCTCCGATATCCTCGTGCCGTATGGTGGAGATCCGTAATTCGGTGCCATCGTTAAAGATGCCAACAGTAGGCGAGGGATCAACGGGATTAGCATCTTTGTACCATAGAATTTCGGGTGTGGGTGTGCCATCTGCCTGGCAATTTAATATAATTGAATCACCTGTAATAAACAACAATGAGAACAATAGTTAGAATTTACGAAAATAACAACAAGAATAAAGAGAAACAAGTAAAGAAAGAGAGAGAATAAAACAACAACATTAGCATTAGCATTAGATAAGAAATAACGTTTTAATCTTTTGTGTTCGTCCTTTTGAGGCCAAGTAAGAAAGGACGTGTAGCGAGGTGTGTCCTTTTGATAGAGTCTTTTTCATCAGCTGCTTAAACAGCATTTAAGTTTATCCGCCGGGTGAGTGAGTGTGTGTGTGGTTGTGTGTGTGCAACCATGTCTTAACTTTGGACAGGCCAGCGCCATATCTGACACAAAACGGACATCTTTTTTATGATTACAATTGTGGAAATTTTCATTTTTTATTATTTCATTGCAGACAAACGTTTTATTCCTGGATTTCGTTTCTTCTTCTTCTCTTCTTTGTATTTACACACTCACACATACAATTGCCCCGCATAATATCATTCCGCGGTG
The DNA here is from genome assembly GCA_947397865.1 of Polietes domitor. Classification (NCBI taxonomy): domain Eukaryota; kingdom Metazoa; phylum Arthropoda; class Insecta; order Diptera; family Muscidae; genus Polietes; species Polietes domitor. The sequence continues at coordinate 77,243,351 of OX377619.1, read as the reverse complement.
TTAAAGTGTTTTTGTTTGTCTCGCTCTAGTTAATGTGTTCGCATAGCCAGGATATCACGGAGGATTATGATACGTATACTTGGTCAGCGAAGTTTATTTAAAGATTTGTAACGTTTTTTTCTTATTTTGTCTTTGGCAGCAGGTGGAAAACCAAAGCAATTAAATTATTCCAAATGATTTGGCACTAATAAAGGGTGATTTTTTAAAAGCTATAGGAAAGTTTTTCAAAAAAAAAAAAAAAAACACATAAAATTCAGAAAAATGCACGAAATCTTTATTTCAATCGATGGTACGGTCTATATAATTTAATATTTGAAGATTATTTCATGCAAATTTTGACCTTGACTGCGCCTCAAATGTTCCATCCGCTTAGTCCAATTTTGGCATTTCCACGTTTTCGAGTAACAGAGGCCCAATTGCTGCGAACGGCGACGAATCGATAATTGATGGTCATCATTAACACTGGCCGATACAGCTGCGATATTTTCTTCAGTTCGCACTCTACGTAAGCGTGTTGGTGGTTTAATGCCGAACAATGTAAATTTGGTACGAAATAGCCGCTTCAGTGGGTCGATTAAACTGATCATAAAGAAGCGCGCGATGAACTTTCTTAACAGAGCACGCATTTTGATAATAAAATTTAATAATTTGCAAGCGTTGTTCGTTTGTAAGACGACTCATGGTTAAATGATAGACCAAACTGAAGATGTTTGACAGTGAAACAAAACACGAAACGTGCGTCAGCTGTTTAAACCAGTGTTGCCAAAAAGATAATAGCTAAAAAATCACCCTTTATTTCTGTAGCATTAGGCAGTATTGGAGTTAAGTGGAAAAATATTATAATTGGGACAGTTCTCGCAACTAAATTGGATAAATGTACCAAAGCTGAGTATCGTTAAATCTCACGAACATCCGGGTATTGAAATATTTTCAATATTTAAACAACCAAAAATGGGAATGTGAACCACACCTAAACGTCAAGTTTTTTTTCTGCATTACATTTGACATTTCTCAATTTCAGACTAACTCAATGTGAACCGAGCAACACGTTAATATTATTCAGGCTTATTTTGAAAATAGGCGTTCAAATCAAAATGCATATCGTGCACTTCGTGATTTTTTTGGTCATTTGAATCGTCCCAATGTGCATACAATCGGAAAAATCGTGCAATAATTTGAGAATTGGAAACACCATTGCATGCTCGTACAGCTGGTACTGCAGAAAATATTGCTGCTGTACGGCATAGTGTGGCTGAAGAGCCGTCGTCCACCTCAACTCGTCGTTGTGGCCAACAATTGCACCTCTAACGCTCGTCGTTGATGAACATTCTGCACAAAGACTTGCTTTTACACGCTTACAAGGTGCAAGTGACTCAAGAACTAAAGCCTCTTGACCATTCCAAACGTCGCCAATGGTCAGAATGGTGGCAAGAAATGGCAACAGTGGATGATCAATTTTCGATGAAAATAATCTTCAGTGATGAGGCACATTTTCACCTCAGTGGATTCGTCAATAAGCAGAATTGCCACATTTGGGCGATTGATAATCCACGAGTGCTTGTCGAACGACCAATGCACCCACAAAGAGTGACTGTTTGGTGCGGTTTATGGGCAGGCGGCATCATCGGGCCGTAGTTTTTCCAAAATGTGGCCGGTCAGATAGTCAGTCTGATGAATGGTCTTCGCTATCGTGAGATGATAACGAACTTTTTATGGAATTGGAAGATATGGAAGTGGACGATATGTTTCGACAGGACGGCAGCACTTGCCACACAGCTATCGAAACAATAGCTCATTTGAGGGACAAATTCAATGGCCATGTTATCTCATGTGATTTGACACCGTTGGACTTCTTTCTTTGGGGTTATTTGAAAGAAAAGGTGCAGCAACAATTCAAGAGCTAAAGGATAAGATAATTCGGCACATTAACGACATAGAACGTCAATTATGCCTCAGCGTCATCGACAATTTGGACCATCGGATGGAGGTGTGCGCGGCGGCCATTTGGCCGATATTTTGTTCCATACACAATTGAACCATATCAATATTATCATAATAAAAAGAAATGACAATAATTTCCTAAATAATTTGTGTTTTATACAAAATCAACATCGGCCCTTAAAATTTAACCACCCTTTATAAAATTGTGTAGTCATTAATTGCAAGGCCCAAGTAAATATTATAAAAATGTTGAATACAGGTACAGGAAACAATTAAAATTTTAATGACACAATATAGAAATCTATAGGGTTTTTCAACAAGAGTTGTTATTTTGGTATTCAAAGAAAAATGCCATTTTTTTGAGATAAATGATCGCATGTTTATTTCATAATAAAGAGGAAGGTATGCCGTTACTAATGAAAAACAACATCAGGCAAAGGGCCACCACGACCACGCTTACGGGACCATATCCTTTTCATGAAATTTTCCATAACCAAATCGCAAAGTGGCTGCCCTATGTCCTCGATAGCCTCACGAATTCTATCTTTGAGGTCTTGAATCGATGCTGGGCTGTTGGCGTAGACCTTATCTTTCACGTGGCCTCAAAGGAAGAAATCGCAAGGTGTTAAATCACAGCATCTCGGTGGCCAATTGTGATCACCTCTTCGGGAGATAACACAGTCCGGAAACTTTTCCCGTAAAAGAGCAATGGTTTCGTGGCTTGTGTGGCACGTAGCGCTGTCTTGTTGAAAGCAAACGTTGTCCAGATCAATACCATCCAACTCCGACCATAAAAAATCATTAATCATCTCTCGATAGCGCAATCCATTCACCGTAACTGTTGATCCAACCTCATTTTCGAAAAAGTAAGGTCCAATAACCCCGCCGGACCAAACCGCACCAAACAGTCACACGATGAGGATGGAGATGCTTCTCAACAATAACTCTTGGTTTTTTTTTTTCGAAAAAGTAAGGTCCAATGACCCAGCCGGACCATAAACCACACCAAACAGTCACACGTTGAAGATGGAGAGGCTTCGCAACAATAACTCTTGGGTTTTCCGAGCCCCAGATGCGACAATTTTGCTTGTTGACGTAGCCACCGAGGTGGAAATGGTGAAGATGATTTTTCGATGGAATTCCGGATCATTTTCATTCAGGAATTTTAATAATTTCAGTGCGTTGTGGAAGCGTGTATCTTTCCATATTTAGTAATGGCGTAGTTTCTACTTGTCAGATGTTAAAGAATAAAAGCTTCAAAAGTGACAGCTACCGAAATACCGGGTGATTCGAAATAACACCGCTTGTTGGAAAACCCTGTATCTAAAATTTTCCAGGATATGCAAAGATACAATATTTAAAATTTTTATTCTGAAAAATCGATATAAAATGTTTTCCATTTCTAGAGATTCTCCTCTTTCATTTGATGCCCATATTGACATAAACTGATGGGTAGAAATAGTTAGTTATTTTCTTCTCAAATATGTCCTTAGTTGTGGTGGACATTATTTTGTTTGTAAAGATACCTTTTTGTAAACTAAAAAAAATATATATACAAAACACATTTGACTGTCGTAACTGATTTCCGATTTGTCTTTTTGACTCAGGCTTTTAAACAATCAGTTCTTGGATTTGGGCTTTTTTAGCAAGTCCGGTCTAGCTGCACAAGTAAAAATATATTTTTGGGAATTACCAAAGCAACAAACTTTGTCTCGCTTCCAAAACAGGAACTATACGTTCGACCACGTTCGTGCCTTAAGGCAACATCAGTTCATCTTCCGGGGCATATATGTTTCACAACAGCAAGTAAACAAAAAGATTTCATCCCACAGGAAGCCGTACGTCATATGTATGGTCTCTATACAAAAGCAAAACTCAAATGTTTATAACAAAAATGTGTGTTTTCAACAGTCTACAGCGGCAGAACCAGTAAAATCTACCCCAGCAGAGCTGTCCAAAAACTAAGGACCGCACAGGAAGTAAAAGGGTTTGTGGCAATAAACCCGACTCCGTTATAGGCTCCTTTGCTGTAAAACCTCTGCACACATTATTGAAGGTGGTTTAGCTCTGCTCTGCAGCTCGTAAGCTTTAGACCCTTTTGTTGTTGCTGCTGCTGCTGCTACTACTACCTACTGCCATTAACTACTTTGAATACCCTGGGAAGTTTTGTTCATTCTTTCTGTTTTCTGTCTTTAAGCCAAAACAGCAGTAATTTCTACCACCGCCGCACAGTGGACCTTTTTTCATACAAGCTGCGGCAAAAATTAGAAGGAATAGAGCTATGGCCTTAAAATTGCTCACACATCGCTTTTATTGTCAAATTAATCCAAAACAATTTTTTGTTTAAAGCCGCCCACAGCCACACCCACCTCCCATGTAAGTTAAAATGAAAAAACGCCATAAATTTCTTATTTTAATATATATGTTAATACAAATCATTACCAGCGCTTTCATTTGAGTCCACAATTAAATGAAAATTTTCAGTGCCACGCCCAAAATAAAAAAAATATTTTTTACGATTTTTGAAATTTTTAATAAAAATTACTTTATTTTTTAATCGATGACAAACGGCCATGATAACTTTTTAAATAACTTAAGATTAATATAGGCCCCATATTTAAATGCACTCGCATGCCATAAAACCTTACATCCCTAAAGTATGCTTTAAATAAATCGTCCAAAATACATTAACAGAGATCAACGAAGAAAGTATTGCTTCATTTTTGGCTTAGAAGGTTTTACCATTTCAGTAATTAAATCGATGTTGGCAGCTATAAGCAGAATATTCTTTTTAAAATGAATAAATAAGACAGTAGTTTAACAATATTTGTTACTGCCGAGGCATCGGTCGGCCTAGCGAATATAGTTTTACGCTGTAGAAAATTAACGATACTAAATAAACACAAACTTCAGATCAACCTATGTCTGAAAAGGAAAGCAAAAACGTAATTACACTTTTTTTAAATGCAAAAGAACACCTTAAGAGCTCCTACTTTCTACGAACTAAACGACATTTCAACGCGATACATGGTTTCCGAGATACATCCCAATAAAATAACCTCTCTTATGATGAAATTTGTAACTATTTTAGCATTTATGAACTTTAAATGCAACCACAGCTTAAGTTAGCCGCGATATTGGCAAAATCTTTTAGAAAATTTTTAATTGGAAGGTTCTTTGCAAAATTCAATCAGTAAAGCTGAGATTTGGACGCCTGAAATTTGTGAGTTTTTGCCGCTTATAGTACACTGTGCGCCGCTGTATGGCAAGGGTATGTGGCGAAGGGTAAGTACACGAAGGCACCTGTAACAACAGGCGCTCTAGCCGAAGCATGCTTCCGGATGCTGTGGCCGTTGCGGTGTTGTTATTGCAGGTGCTTGTAAATACCCTGTTCCATGGTTCCAAGTATAGGGTCCTGGCTTTGTGCTGGGGCGCTTTTGTTGTTATTGTTAAACATTAAGTGTGGTTTGTGTTTCTGCATCTTTAATAAGGATTTTATAGTTGATTGTTTGCTGCAACATCGCCATCACCATCATCAGCACCTTTCAATGTTACTCTGTCAGAGAGCCAAACAGTCAGCCAGCCATTCAACCAGCCAGCTGGGGATGATGTTGTTACTGTTGTGTCGGTGTCGGTTAAGGTTTTGTGTGCTTTTGTAAATGGCAAGCTTTTCTAAGTGCCTTTTTTTCTTTGTCTGTTGCCTCTGTTTTTTGGTATCTTTGTTTCGGTTTCATTTAATATTTACACCACAATTAACTTTAACAAATTTTTCTTTATATTCTGGGCAGGATTTTTCGCTAAGCAAGCAACAGACCACAATTTGTTTAACATTACACCTAGATAATAGAGGCCCTATGTTGCCATGCTCGGAATAATAGGAAACAATAGGCGATAATTGAAATATACCCTCAAGATTTGATTTTTTTTAATAGAAACTAGAATAGCAAAAAAGTTGGAGGCTTGTAGCTACACATGCCAATAAGGGGAAAAATCTTAATATTGTCCTTCAGTTGAAAAAAAAAACACGAAAAAGCTGACTATTCAATATTTCACCTAAAACACTTAACGTCATAGGAAACTGTTGTAATTTATACCAAATAAAACTGTTGTAATTTATACCAGATAAAGGGTGGTTAAATTTTAAGGGCCGATGTTGATTTTGAATATAAAACAAATAATTTAGGAAATTATTGTCATTTCTTTTTATTATGATAATATTAGTATGGTTCAATTATGTATGGAACAAAATATCTGCCAAATTGCCGCCGCCACCTCAGCTGCACACCTCCATCCGATGTTCCAAATTTTCGTTGACGCTGAGGCATAATTTAGGTTCTATGCCGTTAATGTGTCGAATTATATCATCCTTTAGCTCTTGAATTGTTGCTGGCTTATCGACGTACAACTTTTCTTTCAAATAACCCCTAAGAAGGTGTCAAATCACATGATCTTGGCGGCCAATTGACATCGGCACCACATGAGATAACGCGGCCATTGAATTCGTCGCGCAAAAGAGCCATTGTTTCGTTAGCTCAGTGTGACAAGTGGCATCGTCCTGTTGAAACCACATATCGTCCACATCCATATCTGCCAATTCGGGCCATAAAAAGTTCGTTATCATCTCACGATAGCGATGACCGTTCACCAGACTCACTGACTGACCGGCCTCATTTTGGAAAAACTACGGCCCGATGATGCCGCCAGCCCATAAACCGCACCAAACAGTCACTCTTTGTGGATGCCTTGGTGTCTCGACAATCACTCTTGGATTATCATTCACCCAAATGTGGCAATTATGTTTATTGACGAATCCACTGAGGTGAAAATGGGCCTCATCACTGAAGATGATTTTCTTCGAAAATTGATCATCCACTGTTGCCATTTTTTGCCACCATTCTTACCGTTGACGACGTTTGGAATGTTCAAGAGGCTTTAGTTCTGTAGTCAATAGCACCTTTTAAGCGTATAAATGCAAGTCTTTGTGCATAATGTCCATCAACGACGAGCGTGGGAGGTGCAATTGTTGGGCACGACGACGAGTTGAGGTGGACGACGGCTCTTCAGCCACACTATCCCGAACAGCAGCAATATTCTCTGCAGTACGAGCATGCACTGGTGTTTCCACATCTCCTACAGAACCGGTTTTATCAAATTTTTGCACGATTTTTCCGATTGTATGCACATTGGGACTATTCAAATGACAGAAAAAAACACGAAGTGTACGATATGCATTTTGATTTGAACGCCCATTTTCATATCTTTCCATGGTTCAAATTGAGTTAGTCTGAAATTGAGAAATGTCAAATGAATTGCAGGAAAAAACTTGACGTTTAGGTGTGGTTCACATTTAACATCGGCCCTTACAATTTAACCACCCTTTAGGTAGCCTCAGCGGTTTTCTATAATTGTAATAGGGGCTCAATACAATCTAGTCCCACACAGCTTCAAAAAAAAAAAAAGAATGGAGTAGATAACTCTGGAAGGTGATATTATTTTTGTGGTAGTTATTGTTGAGTAGAACAAGAATCTGTATCTGAAATTTGCAAGACGCCGCCAAAATCTTGACTTACAGGTAAAAAACCTGTTTTCCGATTTTAACTCTCAGTCCGGCTTTGAAATCTTAAGAAATCAGTGTACTTTTATCAAGTAAACACACTTTTTTAAGCAATTTTTAACCATTTTTCAATTTAGGCAATGTTTTTACACATGATTTTGTTTGGCAAACGTACCACAAGTAAACCTATTTAGCAAGGAGTAAAATGACGCTTTGTCCTAAAAAATCCGTTAGTATTTGACTGAGTTATTGACGTTTTTTTAAATACCAAATTTTTGAAAAATACAAGTGTAGATCATTCTAATTCATGATGAGAGACATTTTTTACGAATTGAAGTACAATAAAAAATACTTAAAATTCTTCAAAATAGATAAAAATGGTAAAAAAATTTGGCGACCATTTTAATAAAAAATCCCCAATTTTGGAACACATTCTCCCCATTTTGGGAATTCGGGATTTTTTTTTATAAATACAGGGTGGCGCAGAATGAGCTATATGGTTTGAATTCTTTATAACTTTTTAAACTATTATTCTTTGTTTTGTTTTCAGCAGTTTTTGAAGGAGACTTGGGGAATTAATTATGAATCATTACACGATCGAACAACGTACCAAAATAATTGATTTTTTTTTTTTCAAACCAACAGCCACAATTCACAATATTCACAATTTGGTAATGAGCGATGAAGCCAGCAAAACTACACGATTTGGGCTACGGAAAATCCAAGAACAGTTCATCAGCGACAATCACACCCATTGAAGTGTTGCAATAAAATTCCCCAATAATATACTGTATTTAAAAAAATATATAATAATCGCATAATTAAAAAAGTTATAAACCATTTAAACCATACAGCTCATTCTGAACCACCTTGTACTAAATTTGGTCATTCTAGTACAAAGGGGTACAAAGAGAATATACGTTTATCGGCGTTTTGAAAGTTTATGAATTATGATCATTTTAGAGATCAATACTACCCCGTTTTCATCATTCTTATGATGAATCGGCATAGGAAACTTTGTGATCCTAACATATTAAATATAAGATCAGCTCAACAATGTTACTTAAAACACTACAAGCAACATTTTTGTTGAACATTTTAACCTCTTTATCCTCAATATAGGGGACCTTTGGTCCCTTTTGTGAAAAAGAGCTCTAACGGCTCCAAATGCTCTACAAAAATATTTGCCATAAAATTCCACTATCTCTGAATACTCCAGAACTCATAACTAAACTGAAATGCCAGAAATATTGCAAAACTTAAAATTAATGTTAGTGTTAATTTCGTACTTTTTTGGAATTTGTGTTAAAATTTCCCAAAAAAACTAAACTTTAGGGGTCCGGCGTGAATGAAAACAAGTAAAAAAGGTGCCAAGCTTTCTATACCCTCCGCCATGTCGAACTTTATATACCCTCCGCCATGGATTGCATTCGATTTTCGTAAAAGTGCAGTAATATTACAGGAAAATATAATTTTTTAATATAGCCAAACCAAAACAAATACAAATATTGAAAAAATAATTTTATAAATATATATAATATTTTTATTATTTCAAACCACGCTCACAAGACAAGGCCACCAATACGCATACACCATATATATATATATATATATATATCTATCGAATAATAAATATCAAGTCAATTCTAAAAATAGATATTGTTATATTTATATTTTCAAAAAAGCTTAAATATCATAAATATTGATATATAGTGGGTATTTCCATTCTATTTTAATTCCAAAAGTACATATTTTGAAAATACATTATCTCACGTACATAGTGCACAATAACCTAACTTCATGATTCTAACAATTTTTGCTGTAAAAGTAAAAAGTACGAATTTGGAAAAATATTTCTATTTTGCGTGTCTATGCAGTCAGAGCAATGTATACACCGAATTCCATGATTCTAGCTGCGGTCATTTGGTTGGTACAATTTGTATCCCCTTTTTCTATTTTAACCCAAAAAAGTACGAATTTCGAAAAGTGCCTTTTTTACGTGTCTACGCAATCAGAGGAATGTATATACCGAATTTGATTATTCCGGATGCAGCCATTTGATTGGTACCATTTTGATCCCTCTATATCCATTTTATCCCTTTATTAAGTACGAAGTTAGAAAAAATACTTTTATTTATATTCTCTACTCAATTAGAGAAATGTATACACCGAATTGCGTGTTTCTAGCTGTTGTCGTTTGATAGGTACCATTTTTATCCCTTTTTGCCCCGTTTCACCCAATACGAATCACTTTATGGTGCACTTTTCCTATAGGCGGAATGCGCATACTCTATATCAAGTAAGTGTAAGCAGACATATTGAAAAATCATGTTTAAATACTCTAAAATATTAGGTGTTATTATGGGTATTTTTAGTCCTTGTAAGGAACAAATTTTTCCCTTTGTACCGATTTCGTCCTAGCTTCTTTCGTTTAGCTTGCTTTCAACAGACGGACGGAATTTTATGACGATCAAAAACGACCCGAGACGATCGGGTCTCGGGTCGAGGTGTTACAAACAGAATGACAAAGTTAGTATACCCCCATCGTTGTGCTGGAGGGTATAAAAATATTCTACGTCTAATTTCACTATAAGGCACCGAACAAAAGAAAGCTGTAGATATAATAGGCCTGTTCGACTGGAATTTACTACCGAGTAATGTGGTGCCAGATGTTTATCTGTGATTTATTTAAATAAAACCAATGGATACAAATTTTGCCACCTTATCCTGTCTCTTAATTGTAACCTAGTAAGCCCTCGAACAGTATTAATATGTATAAATAAAATATCAGTATATATTTTATATATAATATTATATATATTTTGTCATTTAAACAAGAATTTTGCTATTTTTTCCAGAGTGTTCTTAAGTGTTTTGCCCCTCCCGGAAAATTATGAAAAGTGATGTTGCCCATTTACCATTCGGTAATCTTTTAAAAACACAAGTTCAGTTGGTGTCCATCTGCAAAATAATTGCTTGAGTTAAGGTTTCTGTCCTCAATAACAAAATTTAAATTTTTAATTAAAATCCAGTAATTTTTAGAAGTTGTCCAACTTCTCCTACTGTTCATTGTGTATTTCACCAGCCTGGCTGGACACAATCTCTCATTTGGAAGATGGTAATCTCCATCACCGATAAGTTTTCAAAAGCAGTGACAAATATTTTTTTCCTTTGAAAATTTAAAATTTCTTTTAAATGCTCTTATCTGCAGTCGAAGGAAGTATTGTGCGGTTGTGTTCTTGCGGTCAGTGTTTTTCTTTTGCATTATCCATTATTTCCTCCTATACATGTCTTGTTAATCTTACTTTACTTTCATTTCGTTACGTTACTTTACGCTTTTCACTAAATTGGCTTTTCCGTCTGCAATTGTGCTTTTCTCTTGTTACACCGACCTAATCTTTGTTTTCTTTTCACTGTGACTTTCTGTGTCTTGTTGCCGGCAGTGTGGGAAGGGGGGAGGGGAAGCTGTCAACAAACTGTCTATTTAAAATGTCTATTTGACCATTTATCTTTCAGAGATTACACCACACACACACACACCAAACAGAAGGGAGATGACGAGAGTGAAATTTAGAGAGAAGTCCTTGCTATGGCCTGATTGGCGTAGAAGGTTTTTTGGCATCGTCAAAATAAAAGAAATCCTGAACAGTTTGACATGACCACAAAAAGGTAATTTTGGAAAGAATACCAAGAGAAACGTATAATTTTCACTGGTAAAAAGATACCGGAAACATTCGCCGTCCATCTTTGTTTCTTACCCACAAATGCTGCAAAACAGTTGAATGAATGAACGATGGCATAAATCATCAAGGAGCGGAAAGTTATAGATTAAAATTTATTTTGTTAAAAATGATGATGTATACGAAGGGAGAGTCGGGTGATATAGTTTAACGGACGTGCTAAGTTACTGACCTCATGGATAGAGGTTTTATAAGGTGTAACTACATTTGCCATGGCGAAATTTAATGTTTGAAATGTAAGCCAAAGACATCCAACAAGATGTCTATCTCTAGGCACTGTGCAAGACTCTTATAATTATTGTTCTTGTATAGATCGCAGCAGCATGATAAGCCACTTGAAAAGACTTTTGACATGGTCGAAATCATGATCGTGGTAGTCTGCGGCCAAGTAATAAATGTCACCATGCCATTTGTAAATAAATTTGCATTCAATTAAATATAGATGCAAAATGGTCTTGCGCCAGGACAATATCCCAGTTCATTGTAAGCTATTTAAAAAGTTATAATAGCCGTTTGTCATCGATTAAATAATAAAATAATTTTTATCGAAAATTTCAAAAATCATAAAAAACTAAAGTTTGTATTTGAGCGTTGGGCGTGGTATTGAATATTTTCATTTAATTTTGGACTCAAATGAAATCACTGACAATGACTTTTATTAACATATATATTAAAATAATTATTGCCGCAGCTTCTATGAAAATATTCGACTGTGCGCTTCAACGCTCATTGTTGTAAAAATAGTTTGAACATTTTCCGCACTGGGTAGAAATTTTACCCAAATATAACTTTTTTTGGTATGCAAACAACAATTGCAACAATATTTTCTCCGTGTACGGACCGTTCCAAGTTGCATTGTCACCTGGCTTGGCGTTTTCAAATATACGACAATTTTGTTTCTTAGCATAGCCATTCATCCAATAAATGTACCATTGCCAGAGAGAGAATTTGCAATTGAAATTGGGGCTCAATCGTGTAACTTGACTTGAATGATGAGGCAGCACTGACTGAATAAGAAAAAATGGTTTCAAAGGACGCCGCCAAAACAACATGACCGCTAGAGGCTGTCAACATCGATCCACTCTTGTGGAAATCGATTATGTTTTGTATACCCGGTAAAACTAAATTGTTAAATAACAATCTAATTTGTTTATTTTTTTGTATTTGGACCTGCAAACACAAGTATTTAATATATATATATATTAAATAATAAAATTGCTATATTGATTCATTTAATTAATTTTTAAATGAAATTTAATTAATTTTTAAATGAAATTTAATAATTTTTTTAAATGAAATTTAATAATTTTTTTAAATGAAATTTAATTAAATTTCCACTTTTTATTTAAATTAATTCATTCTAATTCCTAATCATTTGCAGGAAGTTAATCCTGCAAAAAATAAACGATTCATCCCAAACATCCTGTACAACACCTAATATTCAGCTTCCAGTCTTTTTGGGCGACCTTCGCAAGATAAATGGGATGCTGTTCATAAAATGTATAAAGTACTTCGCAATTGACTGAGGACTATGAACAACGAATAATAT